>ML663567.1:18479635-18713563 GCA_007570785.1 Antilocapra americana | reverse complement strand
CATGCAGGGTTCTCGTTACCATCTTTCTAAATTCCATATATATGCGTTAGTATACTGTATTGTTGTTTTTCCTTCTGGCTTACATCACTCTGTATAATAGGCTCCAGTTTCATCCACCTGAGTAGAACTGATTCAAATGAATTTTTTTTTTAATGCTGAGTAATATTCCATTGTGTATATGTACCACAGCTTTCTTATCCTTTTGTCAGTTGATGGGCATCTAGGTTGCTTCCATGTCCTGGCTATTGTAAACAATGCGGCGATGAACATTGGGGTACACGTGTCTCTTTCAATTCTGGTTTCCTCGGTGTGTATGCCCAGCCGTGGGATTGCTGGGTCATATGGCAGGTCTATTTGCAGTTTTTTAAGGAAACTCCACACTGTTTTCCATAGTGGCTGTACTAGTTTGCATTCCCACCAACAGTGTAAGAGGGTTCCCTTTTCTCCACATCCTCTCCAGCATTTATTGTTGTAGACTTTTGGATGGCAGCCATTCTGACGGGTGTAAAGTGGTCCCTCATTGTGGTTTTGATTTGCATTTCTCTGATAATGAGTGATGTTGAGCATCTTTTTATGTGTTTGTTAGCCATTTGTATGTCTTCTTTGGAGAAATGTCTGTTTAGTTCTTTGGCCCACTTTTTGATTGGGTCGTTTATTTTTCTGGAATGCAGCTGCAGGAGTTGCTTGTATATTTTTGAGATTAATTGTTTGTCCATTGCTTCGTTTGCTATTATTTTCTCCCATTCTGAAGGCTGCCTTTTCACCTTGCTTTTAGTTTCCTTTGTTGTGCAGAAGCTTTTCATTTTAATTAGGTCCCATTTGTTTATTTGTGCTTTTATTTCAAATATTCTGGAAGGTGGGTCATAGAGGATCCTGCTTTGGTTTATGTCGGAGAGTGTTTTGCCTATGTTATCCTCTAGGAGTTTTATAGTTTCTGGTCTTATGTTTAGATCTTTGATCCATTTTGCAAAGAATAAAATACTTAGGAGTATATCTACCTAAAGAAACAAAAGACTTATATATAGAAAACTATAAAATACTGTTGAAAGAACTCAAAGAGGACACAAATAGATAGAGAAATATACCGTGTTCATGGATTGGAAGAATCAATATCGTGAAAATGAGTATACTACCCAGAGCAATCTATAGATTCAAGCAATTCCTATCAAGCTACCAGAGGTCTTTTTCAGAGAATTAGAACAAAGAATTTCACATTTGTATGGAAATACAAAAAACCTTGAATAGCCAAAGCAATCTTGAGAAAGAAGAATGGAACTGGAGGAATCAACCTGCCTGACTTTAGGCTATACTAAAAATCCACAGTCATTAAGACAGTATGGTACTGGCACAAAGACAGAAATATAGATCAATGGAACAAAACAGAAAGCCCAGAGATAAATCCACGCACCTGTGGACACCTTATCTTTGACAAAGGAGGCAAGAATATACAATGGAGAAAAGACAGTCTCTTTAACATGTGGTGCTGGAAAAACTGGACAGCCACTTGTAAAATAATGAAATTAGAACACTTTCTAACACCATACACAAAAATAAACTCAAAATGGATGAAATATAGTTGATTTATCATATTGTTTTATTAATAATTTCTGCTATACAAACAATGATTCAGTTATGCACACACACATTCATGCATGTGTATATACATATATATCCTTTTTCATATTCTTTTCTATTATGATTTATCACAAGATATTGAGTATAGTTTCCTGGACTATACAGTAGGACCTGGTTGTTTATCCATTCTCTATATAATAGTTTGTATCTGCTAACCCTCGAATCCCAATCCATCCCTCTCCCACCTCTCTCCCCCTTGGCAACCACAAGTTCTCTGTGGTTCTGTGTCTGTTTTGTAAATAAGTTCATTTGTGTCATAGTTTAGATTCCATATATAAGTGATATCATATGATATTTGTCTTTCTCTGTCTGACTTACTTTACTTGCTAAGTGAAGTAATGATGATCTCTAGTTACATCTGTGTTGCTGCAAATGGAAGTATTTTATTCTTTTTTATGGCTGAGTAGTATTCCATTGTATATGTGTATCTGCTTTATCCTTTCATCTGTGTAACATCTGGGGTTTTTCCATGTTTTGGCTATTGTGAATAAAGATGCTGTGAACAAAGGGGTGTGTGTATCTTTTTGAATTATAGTTTTCCTGGTTATATGCCTAAGAGTAGAATTGTTGGCTCATATGGTAGCTCTGTGTTTAGTGTTTTGAGGAATCTCCATACTCTTCCATAGTGCCTGTACAGTTTTCATTCCCACCAACAGTGTTGGAGGGTTTTTCTTTAGGAAATATTTCTAATAGACATATTTCTCCCTGGAAAGTTTGAGGTGGGAGGGGGAAGGGGGAGTGGGGCCAGATTTCTCAGAGAAATGCTTTCCAGGTAGAATGTACATCTTTGTCCTCAGCAATATATGATGCCACGTCTCTTAAGTCAGGTGTATCTAGCTGTGGTAGATCAGGGCTTGAAAAAAATATAATTCTAAAGGTCAAGGTATCCATTAGCTTAAGCATGAGGTGTATGGTATTTCCTACTGCAGCATGCCCCGGGTATCTGAGCAGGGACTTAGGGAGGGGCTGCTTCTTTAGGAAAACACTCCATTGCAAATGATTGGGATCCCCTGTTCCATGGAAACAGTAAACTCTCAAAGTTCAGGAGAACATGAGTTGTTACATCATCATTTTCAAGAATGTGGGTAATCAAGAGGGGCAGCTCCATCCCACCAGACCAGCTGGCCTTGCTTCGGTCTTCTCCACATCATACGACTCTGGGATTACACACCGAGAGACTCTTGAGGAGATGAGGCAAACGAAATCCTGAGGATTTTTTGTGAGAATCACGAAAAACCCTGGACTGCGTGTCAGGAGACCTGGGTTCTGACCCTGTCTGTGCTCATTCCAGGTCTGACCTGGAGCAGGTCACCGGGCTTCACTGTCTCTATTACATATAATGTGGTTGGGGAACAGAGACGTCTAAATGACTCACAAAAAGGAGAGAATGAAAAAATGATTGTAAGTGCTAAGTGTGCAACAGAACAGACAGTGGAACTGCAGGAGTTCATGAAGCAGGGAGCTCTGAGGCTGAGGTAGTCAGACAAAGCTTCAGGGATTGTCGAGACGAATCTGGAAGGCTGGGTATAGTTGGGTAGACAATGGAGGGGAAATCTCAGGCTGTGTGTGTCCATGCTCAGTCACTCAGTCATGTTCGACTGTGACCCCATTGATGGTAGCCCTCTGCTCATGGAATTTTCCAGGCAGGATTGCTGGAGTGGGTTGCTGCTCCTCCTCCAGGGGATCTTCCAGACCCACGGATGGAACCTGTATCTCCAGCTTCTCCAGTATTGGCAGGTGGATCCTTTAGTACTGTGCCACTTGGTTATCAGTCTCATGTTAGAGAAAGACAAAAGTTTGGAAGCCAGATTCTAGATAAGTGAAGCGGGCAGTGATTAGAGCATCCTCATGAAAGCCAGTGTACTGTGAAGCAGGGTGGAGGAAAGTAATTCTAGGCAGAGAATCTGTAGCTAGAGTGGAGAGGGCTTTACACTTCAGAGTGAGCCCTTGAAAAACTATTTATTGAATAGGAATGCATTCACATAGCTCAAAACATTTTTTTGTTTAAATTTATATTAATTTTTATTGAAGTATAGTTGATTCACAAAATTTTGTTAGTTTCTTGTGTAGAGCAAAGCAACACATACACATATGTATATTTTTCATATTCTTTTCAATTATGGTTTATTGCAGAATATTGAATATATTTGCCTATACTATACTGAAGGGCCTTGATTTTTTTATGTTTTATGTATAGTCGTTTGTACTTCACACAGCTCAAAATTTTAAAGGAACAAGAAAATATATAATATTATTAATGTTATCTGGTTTTTATTTATCCTACCAGAGAGATGGATTATGTTTATATCGCACACACAGACACACACACACAAATAGTGGTACTTGCATCCATTCATAATTAATCTCCTCATTCATTTTTATAGCTATATCATATTCCACTGTATAATGGAACCACAATCTGTTTAACCAGCCCTTACTGAAGAACAGTTGGACCATTTCTAATCTTTTCTTAACACAAACAAGTCTGCAAAGAATAGACAGTACACCCTCTGTTCCCATGTTTATGAGTATATCTGTAAGATGGATTGCTAGAAGTTAAATTGCTGGTCAAACAGTATCCATTGGTGGTGTTGATAGATATCAACAAATTTTTCTCAGTAAAGGTTACATCAGTTGGCACTCCTACCAGAAATGAAGGAGTGTGCCTTCCTCTCCTACCATTGTCAAAATGATGATATATAACTGATCTTTGACAATCTGATGGAAATACAGAAACTTTGGTGGAATTTAATGTTCTTTCCTCCTTTGGTGACTGAGTTTAAGTATCTTTTTATGTATTTATGAGCTGTTTGAATTTCCTTTCCTGGCAGTTCTTTTTTTATATTCATTGCCCTTTCAGTCAATTGCCTTTTAAAAATGTGATTTATAGGCATTATTATAAATATATATCAGATGTGTTATGGTATTAAAAAAGCTCCCAAATTCCACGCAGCTTTTCCCATCAGGAGGTGAAGTCTTGTTTCTCCATGCCTTGAATCGGGGCAAGATTTGTGACTTGCTCAGACCAGTAAATTGTGGAAGGTGATACTGTGTGGCTTTTTGAGCAGGGCTTCAAGAGAACTTCTCTGTCATTCCTTGCCACTTTGAGAGGGCCAGGTAAAGAGGTTGAGCTAGCTTCTCAAGGATGAGAAATTACAAGGTACTGCCAACTGTGAAGCCCTTGGGTGAGGTCACCTCGGGCCATCCAGCCAGTCTCCCCAGGAGCTGACTGTGACTGTGTATAAGTGAACTCAGAAGAGACCAGCAAAAGGAGTGCTCAGCTGAGCTCAGCCTGAACTGCCAACTCAAAGAAAGCAAGCAAGTAAATGGTTAATGCTTACGTCATCAATCTGTGGGCTTTCCCACTCTTCCTACCCTGAAAAAGATAACCAAAACCAAAACAGTATTAATTTGTAAAAAAATTATAATCGATTTTCTGAGTTGATCATGACTATGTTTTGGTGTGTTGGCCATGAAAACTTTTTCACATAGTCAAATTTACCAGTCCTTTTTTTGTTTCTTGGCTTCTGGGTTATGTGTGTTAATTAGCAAGGCTCCTTTCACTCAGTGTTTTAAAAAGCAGGCACCTCTGCTTTCTCCTTGTAATTTATTTATTTATGTTACTTTTAAATGTTGGACCCATTAGGGATTTTTCATGTTGAGTATAGTGTCACACTGTGACATTGCCAGGGGTTGTGACATGGTGTTCTCTTCCATTTCTTTTTTCTTTTCTTTCTAAAAGCGTGAATTACTTTTTATTTTTGGCTGCACTGTGTGGCATGTGGGATCTTAGTTCCCTGACCAAGGACTGAACCTGAGCCCTCTGCATTAGAGCAAGGAGTTAACCACTGGACCACTAGGGGAGGACCTCTTTTCCGTTTTTTAAATTCCCTACATTTGTTTTAGTTTCATACTCTTATAGTTAAATAAATCTGAGGTTCACTGACAGTCCTTGTGTCAGCTGTTTCATCTTTTATTGTTTGCAATTTGTCCTCTGGTGTTTTCTCCAGGAGGGAATGGTGAGGACATAACCTCAGTGAGGCTGGGTAATCCTTTCTTTGCTTAAGGACTGTGTAGTTGTGGTCTCCCTGGGTCCTAGCACTGAACGTTCCGTGGAGAGATCTGAGTTTAACCTGAGTTCTGGCTCTCTGTTGTAAGTGACTGAATATCTTTTGCCTGACTATCCGAAGAGTTTCTTTTTTTTCTCTGTCTCTGTATTTACAGTAAATAAATTTAGTGTAAATACAGTAAAATTACTGTATTTACTACTGTCTTATAGTTGACTCTTCTGTGTCAATTTTTCATGGGACATATTGTGGCCTTCAGCATGTAGATTCAAGTCTTCTTATGTATAAAATGTGTCTGTAAGTGTATACGCTGCCCCTTATTCCAGTGTTCATCCTCAGGGATTGCAGTTGTGTGTATGTTGGCTGTCCTTTGCCTGTCTTTCACATTTGTCATTTTCTTGCTAATCACATTAAACTCTTACTGTATTTTTTTTTTGCCACTTTAACCTCTATTACTTGTGCTTTTATCCATAGTACTTCCTTCTGTTTCTTACCATTTTGCATGTATTTCTGTCATTGTTATTTTTTTCTTCTGCTTCTTTCCTGATCTCAAAGACATAATTTCTTCAGAGACATTCTTACTTCATTTTCTTGTAAATGCATGAGAAATAGTCACATTTTCCATCTACTCCAGTGGAAACTCTTTCTGGTGACTATCCTTTATCTGCAACTTGCTTTTACTATGCCTGTTCTCTCTCTCTCTCTCTCTTTTTTTTTTTTTTTTGATGACTTGTCATGGAAGTGGTGACTTTCTCCTATAACAGTTGTGGGGAGCTGAAAGTGACGGAGCCAGGACAGCTGGGAATTCCTTGTGATCCTGGGATTTGTGTTTAAATTCACTTTGCTTTCATTTCTCTCTCCCATCTAATAGGGCTAAGTGGTGTGGTTTTTCACAGTGAAGTGTCTCTTTCCCCTACCGCAGCCACAGGGATAAACTGCCTGCCTCCTGCACGCAGACTTCTTCCTGGGTTCCCCCTCGGCCCTGCCCCGTTTCCACACCTGGCCCCTTGTCTGCCACATGCCACACATTGCTGCAGCACCCAGAGCCTCTGGGTTTGACACCTCAGAAAATGCCTCTTCACTTTGAGGATGATGCCTTTTCAGCTCTTTCTAATCTTCAGCCTCTGGTACTTCTCTTATCCCTCTCACACGGACCCCATGGAGACAGGCTCTCCACTAGTCTTTGGAATTGGGGGTTTTCACTCTTAGTTTCCCCAAAGAGGGCTGCTTTTGGATAACTTCCAATAATATTGGAAAAGATTGACTTTGTATTAACCAGAGCAGTGGTCCTCCCAAGTGAAGGGGGAACTGTTCAAAACAGATCTTAATGCAGCAGATAACCACAATGGTGTGGTCAGTCATCCAGAGACAGACATTCTGGAGTGTGAAGTCAAGTGGGCTTTAGGAAGCATTGCTGTCAATAAAGCTAGTGGATGTGATGAAATTCTAGTAGAGCTATTCAAAACCCTAGAAGATGATGCTGTCAAAGTGTTACACTCCATATGTCAGCAAATCTTGAAGACCCATCAGTGGTCACAGGACGGGAAAAGCTCAATCCTCATCCCAGTTCCCAAGAAGGGCAATACGAAAGAATGTGCTACCTATTGGACAATTTCACTCATTTCCCATGCTAGTAAGGTCATGCTGAAAATCTTGCATGCTAGGCTTCAGCATTACATGAACCAAGAGCTTCCAGATATCCAAGCTTGGTTTAGAAAAGGCAGAGGAACCGGAAATCAAATTGCCAACATTTTCTGGATTATAGACAAGGCAAGGGAATTCCAGAAAAACATCTACTTCTGTTTCATTGACTATGCTAAAGCCTTTGACTGTGTGGATCATAACAAACTGTGGAAAGCTCTTAAAGAGATGGAAATACCAGACCATGTTACCTGTCTCCTGAAAAAACCTGTATGTGGGTCAAGAAGCAACAGTTAGAACCCTGTATGGAACAACGATTGGTTCAGGATTGAGAAAAGAGGGGATTGAGAAAAGCTGTCTGTTGTCACCCTGTTTATTTAACCTATATTCTGAGCACATCATGAGAAATGCCAGGCTGGGTGAGTTACAAGCTGGAATCAGGACAGGCGGGAGAAACATCAACAACCTCAGATATGCGGATACCACTCTAATGGCAGAAGGCAGAGAGGAACTAAAGAACCTCTTGATGAGGGTGAAGAAGGAGAGTGAAAGAGTCGGCTTAAAACTGAATATTAAGAAAATCAAGATCATGGCATCTAGCCCTATTACTTCATGACAAATAGAAGGGTAAAGCTGGAAGCAGTGACATGTTTCTTCTTCTCGGGCTCTTAAATCACTCCGGATGGTGACTGCAGCCATGAGATCAGAAGACAATTGCTTCTTGGCAGGAAAGGTATGACAGACCTAGACAGTGTTTTAAAAAGCAGAGACATCGCTCTGCTGACAAAGGCCTGTATAGTCAAGGCTGTGGTTTTCCCAGGGGTCATGTATAGTTGTGAGAGCTGGACCTTAAAGAAGGCAGAACACCAAAGAATTGATGTCTTTGAACTGTAGTGCTAGAGAAGACTCCTGAGGGTCCCTTGGACAGCAAGGAGATCAAACTAGTCAGTCATAAAGAAATCAGCCCTGAATACTCATTGGAAAGACTGATGCTGAAGCTGAAGCTGTGGTATTTTGGTAATCTGATGCGAAGAGCTGACTGATTGGAAAAGTTCCTGATGTTAGGAAAGGTTGAGGGCTGGAGGAGAAGAGGGCATCAGAGGATGAGATGGCTGGGTGGTACCCCAATGCAATGAACATGAACTGGGCAAACTCTGGGATATGGTGAGGAACAAAGAGGCCTGGAGTCCTGCAGTCCATGGAGTCTCAAAGAATTGGACAGGACTGGGTAACTGAACAACAACAAGTGGAAGGCTTTGTCTGTTAGCCCGTGATGATGGATAGCTGTTAGAATTCTTGAATAGTGAAACAAAGTGGAGGAAAAGCCTGAGGATTAACATCGTGGATGGATTGCAGAGGATCAGTTCAAATTAAGAAGCATTAGAGCCTGGGCAAGAAAGCCTGAAATCTGAGGTACCATCCAGGTGTGAAACAGTAATGGGCTGAACCGAGCCAGCGATGATAGAATTGCCAAGGAAAGAAAAATACAAGAAATGGTGAGATGGAAACATCAATAATCCTTGGATGGTATATTAGATTTGATGGGGAAAGATGAGTTAAGAATGATTTCGTTTGAAACTAAGTGAGAAATAGGATAAATGAGGCTGTGGACTGATTGTTGGGATTTCACTGAGGCTTAGTACTTTTGGTAAAAGAAATAAGATTACCCTCTGAGAGTGAACTTAATGTCAACACAAAAGTAATCATCATGGAGCTGCAGAGTCACCTTAAAATGATAGATTGGAGAGACACAGATGTCCTTCAGTTGCATTCCAGAGGAGTGGAGTCTTGATGGACCATCCATCACGGCTCCATTGGCATAGCCATCCTTGTGGAGGATGTTGATGCCCTGTGCTGCCTTGGCTGATGGCATCTGTCTCCACAGGAGCGAGATTTAGGAGCCAGGTGACACCTGCACAAATCCAGATGATAAGGAATCCATGAAGTGTCGCAGACTAGGAAGAGAGAGAAAATCAGCAACTGAAGATAGCTCCTTTTGGAGCAATGGCATTTACAGAATGACAGGAAGAAGAGGACCTGGATCAGAACCAAATCAGAGAGTCAGGAACAGTATTAGAAAGGTGCAGCATCAAAAAGGAGAAAAAGTGCAAACAGCGTGAGCCACAATCAGGATAGGTAATAAGCCCATTATATTTCTTCAGTGCTAGGCTTCATCTGAATGCAGCTCCAAAGCTGAAGCTTCTTTTAAAGAAAGACTCTGAAATTCTGACAACATAGGTTGTCTCAGAAAGGAGTGGGGACAGGAACCGGATAGTAAGCCCTTCCCTGCATCATGCAGAAGTTAGGTCAGAGGAAGAGAGTATCAAGGAAGAGGTGCTTAGAATAAGTTTCAGAAAATTGATGGTCAGCCTTTATGGCTGACCTGTCTTTTTTCCATTACTGGCAAGCAATGCAGTCTCTAAGCATCCTGTGTAGCTTAAGGTGGCTGCCATTGTTTTGGGTAATGAAATAAATATTCATGGAAATGCCTGGGAAAGGAATCCCTTACTGAATAAAAAGGAGAAGCCTTTCTTAGAGAAAGTGCTGTGTCCTTTGGCCTCCCACCTCTGCCCTGCTGAGATTTGGATGCACTGCAGTAACCTTCTTGAAACCACGAGGATGAAGCTCACTGAAGAGGATGTAGACCAGGAAGGTGGAAGCAATCTGTGTCTTGGCTGATATCTGTGAACATCATACCAGCCCGAGACCGTGAATCTCCAGTCTTCTTCCTACCTGAGAAAAATCGACCACATCTGTTCCAGCCAGTGTTGGGTGGCTGTTATTCGCAACTGATTTCATTTTTAACCGAGGCAGATATACTATGCTCAATTGCAGGAAGAAAGAGAGGGCCTTTCTGTTGATTGGGGTACTTCAACCATGGAATGGACTTCCTTTGTCTTTTTCTCTGAAACAGCTCTTCCTTCCTGCAGCTCCCACCTTGTACACTTACTGGGTGAATGTCCCCTGGAGCTATCCGGTCAACCAGGTCAGAAACTAGGGTCAACCTTGACTCAGCCTCCTACCACTCATATATATAATTGGTGGAGAACTTAGGTTGAATTATGTCTGTAACGTTTGCAGGGCTGTGAGGGAACATGTACACATGATGATGACATTGTTTTCATGTCACCGCATCCTCCCCTTTCTCGCTGCCTTGGTCCAGGCTCTTGCCATCCCTGTGTGTACAACTACAGGGCGTTTCTGACTGTCTCTCAGCCTCTAACCCTTCACGTTAATGTTAAGTGACTACCTATAATGCATGTCTATTCCAATTACATCTCTACTTAAAAATCCCATAGAGTATGTCTCTGCTACTCTAACCCTTAAGTTTGTTAAAATTAAAAGTCGAGTGTAACTTTTCCTATTGCCCTGAAATTGGTGACAGAGTCCACACTTCAAACAAAGTCAGTAAACACTGGGGCCAGAACACCCCAACTCGCCCACATGCAAGCAACCAGGTGTCACTAAAGAAGCGACATGGTCTCGCTACAATTGCATCCCCGGCCCCCAACTCCAGTTATACAGGCAAAGGACCAGGCTGTGCCTTTTGGATGCAGCTGTTATTGGCTGGGGGGAGGGCGGTGTTTGTGCTGAAACCTCCCTCTCCTCCTTGGGTTCTTCCTCTCTGTTGATGCCAAAGGAGGGAAGAGAAGTGCCAGTAGAAGAGCAGAGTGGGCATCTACTTTGGTGCTGGGCCAATTTGAGCAGGAAAAAGAATTAGAAAGATGTGGCAGGGAGAGAGGGCAGTAGGGAGCAGCCCCCATGCACCATTAGTGTAGCTGATGATGTGTGAGTTTTCCATGCAAGGTCACTGGACATGAGACCTCTTGCCAGGACCCCATCCAAGAGGCTGCCGGCCGGGGAGGGGACTCCAGCAGTAAGCAGCTGTGGATGAATTGCCTGGGAGGATGGAGCATGGAAGAGATGGAACAGAAGCCTTAACTTCCCCATCAGGGATATATGTAGTTGCTGGGGACCCCACCCAGGTGCCCCACTGCAGAGGTAGCTTGTGGATGAGTAACCACTTCAGTTAGCCATGTGGCTCACCAAGAATGGGTGACAGTGGCCCCCAGTTAAATGAAAGGGCCTGTGTGAAGGACCAGGATGCTCAGAGAGTCAGGGGGAGGGGTGTAAGAGAGCCCCCATCCCCACTCCGAGACTTCCAGTCCACAGTCTGGCCTCTTGAGGGGGTAGAGACTTGTTGTTCAATCACCAAGTCATGTCCGACTTTTTGTGACCCCGTGGACTGCAGCACACCAGGCCCCTCTGTTCTCCACTCTCTCCCGGAGTTTGCTCAGATTCATGTCCATTGAGTCTGTGATGCTATCTAACCATCTCATCCTCTGCTGTCCCCTTCTCCTTTTGCCTTCAGTCTTCCCCAGGATCAGGGTCTTTTCCAATGAGTTGGTTCTTTGCATTAGGTGGCCAAAGTATTAGAGCTTCAGCATCAGTCTTTATCAGACTTACTTTTACCATATCCACAGCTGAGCGTCATTTCTGCTTAGTTCGAACCACTTCATTTTTTTCTGGAGCTATTAGTAATTTCCCTCTGCTCTTCCCCATTACCATATTGGACACCTTCTAACCTGCTCATCTTCTGTGGTCATATCTTTTTGCCTTTTTATATGGAAGAGATGGAACAGAAGCCTTAACTTCCCCGTCAGGGATATATGTAGTTGGGGTTTTTGTGGGTTCATGGGGTTTTTGTGGCAAGAATACTGGAGTGGTTTGCCATGTCTTCCTCCAGTGGACCATGTTTTGTTAGAACTCTTTACTATGACCTCTCTGTCTTGGGTGGCCCTTCTAAGCATGGGTCATAGCTTCATTGAGTTATGTAAGCCCTTTTGACATGACAAGACTGTAATCTGGGAAGGGGAATTAAAGGAGGCTGAAGAATAGAGGAAGATTAGGCCCATAGCTATGAGTGACAGGTGGAAGAGAAACCTCTGTGTCTTCAATCCACTAGCTAAAGTTCTCTGTCCTGCTGGATCTGGACTTGTCCCCCTCTGGCCTCATCCTTTCCTTCTTTCAGGATACCTTGACCCCACAGACTGTAGCCCAACCAGGATCCTTTGTCCATAGGGATTTTTCAGGCAAGAATACTGGAGTGGGTTGCCATTTCCTCTAGGGTATCTTCCCGACCCAGGGATCGAACCCAGGTCTCCCACACTGCAGGCAGACGCTTTACTGTTTGAGCCACCAGGGAAGTTGATACCTACTAGAATATAAGGTATTCTAGTGTGTGAAGTGTTCTAGGCATTTCCGTTATCTATTGCTGTATAGCAAACCACATCTAAGCTACTTGGTATAAAAGCAACCAGTTTGATCAGTTCATGGCTTACAGGTTGACTGAGCTCTGCTGAGCAGTTCTGCTGGTAGTTCTTGAGTCTTGTGGTTGTGGTCAGGTGGCAGCTAGGGAGCTGGGGAGGCCGGATCTCTCCTAGTTTTGGGACCTTTCACTCCACGTGACCTCTTCATGGAGCTTCTCCACGTCATTACTCCAGTATCCCAAGGGAGGAAATAGGAGCTGCCTCTTAGAGACTAGCTCAGGATGGGCACAGCATCCCTACAGCTGAATTCCTCACACTGAAGCCTCTACTATTTTATGTTTCTGATTTTGGGCTTGTAATGATCCTTCTAACCGATACATCCTATCTGCTCCTCACTGAGTCTTCTCTGAATAACATATATCAGCTCAATTCAGGTCTGCTGTGCCCTGAATGTAGATTTTGTTTCATTGCCACTTTCTTCCTGATTAGACTATTGTCTCCCAGATGGTCCTGAATTTCTCACTCTGGTTTCATTAGTGCTAGCAAGAGGGACTAGTGGACATATTGTAGGCATGTAATAGGTGTTTGTTGAATGAATGACTGAATGAACCCATTCATACCTTTGAGGACTATTCCAGTAGGGGAGACATGACCATTGTAAGGATTTAATTCATTTATTTATTTTTGGTTGTGCCGGGTCTTTGTTGTTGCATGTGGGCTTTCTCTGGATGTGGTAAGTGGTGGTGGTAGGGGGATGCCACTCTTCATTGAAGTGCTCAGGTTTCTCATTGTGGTAGCTTTTCTTGCTGCCAAGCTTGGGCTCTAGGTTGTGCAGGTCTCCTGGTTTCTAGAGCTTGGGCTCAGTAGTTGTGGTGCACCAGTTTAGTTACTCCAAAGCAATGTGGGATCTTCTTGGGCTAGGAATCTGTGTCTCCTGCATTGGCAAGTGGGTTCTTAAACACTGCACTACTAGGGAAGTCTCCATCATAAGGATGTTTGTATGAAATACCTCTGCATTTTTGGTCAAGTGACATTTGAGATCCTTTCCAACTCAAAGATTTTGTGCATCGTGGTTAAGAAAGAGTTTCAAAGCAAGAGTGAGACAATATAATACATATGATAATACAGGAGGAAGTATTTTTAAAATTACAGAAAGCAAAATGTTCTGTGATTGTTAATTTCATTATACCCATTGATAGCTGTATCCTAGGGTATAAGTCCAAGGTTACCCCAGAATTTTTGGAGGGGAGAGAGTTAAAGATTAGTTCCAAGTTACAAAATATAAAATAAGGAAATACACACAAGTTCTTTTAAACTCACTCACGTTTTACTTGACCTTTGAAGACTCAACAACATATGAGTTACTGCCCTAGCCCTTACCCTTTTTTCCATGGTAGAAAATAGAAAAACATTTCAAACAACTGTTTATATTATTTTTTTACTTCTGAACTGTGGATATGATCAGGTGCCTCCAAAATGAACAAAAACAATGAAAAAAAAAGCCCTTTGCTTCCCATGGGAACACAGTTTACTTTCCATTTGCTAGACATCCCTAGAGGCTATTATAAAATTGTACACATTTGAACAGCCAATTGAATGATTTCAAATGGCATTAAAGTTACTCTTATTTTCTAATGACTTATTCCCCAGTATAAAGTATTTATGTATACTTAAATATATACAGTATACAGTAGTTATGCATCAAAGTTTCTTATCACTTGTTCAGTTATTTTGTTTTTTTTAAAGAAGGCAGCTTAGTGTTATCAGCAGTTCCAGCATTGGATGGTTTGACAGCCAGATATTTCAAAACACTTAAGGACTTTTTGCCTGCAGCTCAAAAGAAAAAAAAAGAAAAAACAAAATAAGTACACATAATGGAAATCTCTCCCCAATGGCCTTTTCATTTCCTGTCAGCCCAGGGGAAAGCATTTGACTGGGGAGCAGAAATAGGGAGCGTTTGCAGCCAGCAGTATTAAAGGGCAAAGAAAAGATATAATTTTTTTCAGTAACAGGTCACCCTGGGAAACTAATGGTGATTTGATCCAAGTACAGTGAGTGTCAGTCAGATTTTAAGACTAAATGAGCAGAAAAACTGCGAGCTTTGAAAGTTTCTTGGAATGATGGAACTTTACTGCTGGAGGAGACCCGACAGATGGAGCTTTCTCGTGTTCAGTCGCTCGACCAGGGTTGTTTTGTTGGTGAGGGGGCTAGACCCACGCTCCTCACCTGTGCCTGCACCTCGCGGTCACCTGGGGTTTCAACAGCTCCAGTGCCTGGGTCCGCCTCAGACACTCTGATTAAGTCTGCCAGAGGGCGACCTGCACATTGAGACCTCACCGCCGACCGTTCTTTGCAGTTTATTTTTCCAGCATCGTCTGTTCTGTGCAGGATTTTGTGGCTGGTAGGATGTATGTTTTTTCCCTTCATACAGACACTTGTTGGCTTCCATATCCTACTTTTGGTTATTTATTTTATTTCTATATCCATTGTAAAATAAAACCTCAAAAAATACCACATTATTTTTATATTATATTTATTTCCTAATAGTATTTTCCTATTTTGTGATCTATGTGGAGAAACTGTTTTGTTTGAGAAAGAGTTCCCTTACAAATTATAGTTGTTAACATCATTCCTACCATAACAAAAGCAATTTAAGTGTTACAGAAAATATTGTAATTAGCACAAATCTGATTATAGACTGATCACTGAGGTTGTAAAGGGAGGACTTTCAATAATTCATTCATTCAGAAATACTTATTGGAGGTCTGTAATGTGTCAGGCATTGTGCTAAGTGCACATAAGCTAACTACCAATGAAGCTCATGGGCTGGATGGAGAAGAAAGATGCAAAATTTCATTTCAGAGATGAAACTCAGTTGAGTCTATATCCCATTTTCTTCCTTCTTACAGATTCACATCATGGTCTCAGGCCTGAACGAGATTGTCAAAATTGAGATCACAGTCAGTCTTTCTGGGTGTGGATCTGACGTGCTAATTGGTCCCTGCAGCTTTGCTAAGGCTATGTCCGCTGGCTCTCCTGTCCTCACCTGTGTGAACAGCCGTAACTTCTCCCTACTTTCCCCTCACCTGTGACCTTTCCAGGAGATGACAGGGTGCGAAAGCTCCTCCGTGACCTTCAGGTGAGGCAGTTAAACTCCTGTTTCTTTTTCCTTTATGTTCCGATATAGAGGACCGCTTTTCTCCCCAGGAAGGTAACCTCATGTCACTTTAAAACCCAGAATTTAGCGTTGGAAAGGACTTTGAAGGTTATTGGTGTCTTGCTGGCTGAAGTCCTCTCTCTTGGTGCCTGGCAGATGGCTCTGCAGGTTGGACTTGGATGCCCGCCGGGAGAGAATTCGTTTCTCCCACTCCAGCTCGTTCAGCTGTGGATGATGCGAGTTATCAGCGTTTCTTCCTAGGTTAGATCATTTCTCACGTTATCCTGGCAGATTCTCCTTGGTATCAATTTCACTTTGTGTCCTAGTTCACTCTTTGTCTCCTGGGGGAAGGCAGGCTTGGAGGAGTGACCACAACAGAGGCCTCCTGCTGGCACCCTCTTAAGGCATGGCTACACTGGGCTGCTTGACAAGCTGTAAGTTCCTTTGACCTTGACCTTTAGTATAGTAAGTCCCCTACATATGAACGAATTCCATTCCAAGAGTGTATTCCTAAGTCATATTTGTTTGTAAGTTCAATGAACTTAGCCTAATAAGTTCAACACAATTGGCTATATAGTACTGTTCTCTAATAGGTTGGGGAAGATCCCCTGGAGTAGGAAATGACAACTCATTCCAGTATTCTTGCCTGGAAAATTCCATGGATAGAGGGGTCTGGCTCTCTCCAGTACATGGAGTCGCAAAGAGTCAGACAAGGCCGAGCACGCACTCAGAATAGATTTATAATACTTTCCATACAAATAATATATTAAAAAACACAAAAAATAAAACATTTTTAATCTTACAGTACAGTACCTTGGAAAGCACAGTAGTACAGAACAATAGCTGGCATACAGGGGCGAACATTGAGTGAATAGGCAAAAGTAGTTACTGCCTGGAGGAGGGAGAGGAGGTGGAAGATGGTAGAGCTGAAGGACGGCCAGCAGTAGGCGATGGAGAGCAAGCTGCAGCTTCACTCATGCCCGACATTGATGGCACAGGCTCTGGTTCCTTGCTAGATTCAATTCTGTCTGTTGTCTTGATAAAACAATCTAGGGACACATGTTCACATCTTTGAAAGTTTGCAGCTTGAAGGTTCATAGGTAGGGGACTCACTGTGACTCCTGTTTTCCATCCACCTGGCCTGGGAGTCACAGCTCCTTCCTGTCCCAGGTCTAGAATGCTAGGTTGTTGGAGGGAGCCCTGTACCCACCAGGGCCTCCACCTGCCTGTGCCACCTTACCACTTTCCTAACCTGGACCAGAGTGAGATTTTAAATGGTTGTATTATAATTGCTTATCCATGTTCTTATGGCTGGAAATCTAGTGTTTTTTTTCTCTCCAGTGTTCTTCCAGTATAAGTAGCATTGTGTTCAACATCCATGTCCATGAATCTTTGGGAATTAGGTTTTTTGGGGGAATGTGTTTATTGAGTTCCTGCTGAGCCTGAAGCTGCTGATGAGTTATTAGCAAAGAGTTTGTAGTAAAATGAATTGAGCCCTTTGGTAGTTTCTACAGAGGGTCAGATTTGGTATTTTACCCTGTACATCTGTTTGTGTGTATTTTCTACCCCGAGGAGTTGCTTCTTTTGACATTTCACAGACAGCACAGCCCTTCATTACTGAAGGAGGCGACGCTGACAAAAATTCATCCTTGAGCATACAGCAGTTAACGTCTCAGACAGAACCCAAACATCACATTTTCAAGACGTTCTCAGACCTCTCCGGCTCATCCCTTTTTATACTTGAGCCTCGTGGCTAAGGCCCTGGAAGAGGAATGTTGCATTTGGGGGCCTGGCAGCGGCGAATTCGCCAATGCTCTCACAGGCCTCATAACAAAGAATGCTATGACTTGCATAGCAAAGTAGCTCGGTGTTTCGAAAGAGTTGCAGTGAATTTTGTGCATAACTGCAGTCTGTTCCAGCAGTGATGGGGATGTCTGCAATCCTCAGCTGTAAGCCCCCCTGGGGCAGTGAGGCAGATATTAGGCAGATGGCACTTCTAATTTTCCATGGCTATCTCCACTTTTGCTCTTACAAACTTGCATTGGTATCATTGGGATTTCTCTCTTTATGTCTTTTTTAAAAAGTTTAGAAAATATTTTTAAATGTTTTGGCTACATGGCTTCTTAGATTCCTAACCAGAGATTGAACCCATGCCCTCTACATTGGAAGCGCAAAGTCTTAACATCTGGACCACCAGGGAAGTTCCTTTCTCCACATCGTAAGTGATGGACAGCTCAGCTCATAACAGTGGCCTTCACATACCCGACCCACTTCTCCTTTCTCTGTCTCCCTAGTGTGGAGAGTCTTTTGTGATGGTGAGGGTTTCTGCCATCTGCTTGGCCACCTTTTAATTCAGGTCAGCTCTTATCATGGGAGGCTGCCAGAAAAAGCCTAGAGTTTCCTAGGCTAACATAGGCACCTTGCAAGCTAGCTGGCTTTATAGATCTGGGAGGTGATGGTCTTATTTATCACGCTAGTGACTAATCTAGATCCCTGTCAGAGCATCTTACTGCAAGGCTTTAAGTCAGTCATTTACTGTAACCCAGTTGTTGTTGTTCAGCCGCTCAGTTATGTCCAACTCTTTGCAGCCCCATTGACTGCAGCACACTAGGCTTCCCTGTCCTTCCCTATCTTCTGGAGTTTGCTCAAACTCATGTCCATTGAGTCGGTGATGCCATTCAACCATTTCATCCCCTTTCAACCCTTTTTCTTCTTGCCCTTGATCTTTCCCAGCATCAGGTGGCTAAAGTTTTGGAGCTTCAGCTTCAGCATCAGTCCTTCCAATGAATATTCAGGGTTGATTTCTTTTAGGATTGACTTGTTTGATCTCCTTGCTGTCCAAGGGGTACTCTCAAGAGTCTTCTCCAACACCACTGTTCAAAACCATCAATTCTTAAGTACTCAAGTGCTCAGCCTTCTTTATGGTCCAACTCTCACATCCGTACATGACTACCAGAAAAACCACAGCTTTGACAATATGGACCTTTGTCAGCAAAGTAATGTCTCTACTTTTTAATATGCTGTCTAAGTTTGTCATTGCTTTTCTTCCAAGAAGCAAGCATTTTCTAATTTCATGGCTGCAGTCACCTTCCACAGTGATTTTGGAGCCCAAGAAAATAAAGTCTGTCAACTGTTTCCATTTTTTTCCCCATCTATTTGCTGTGAAGTGATGGGACTGGATGCCATGATCTTAGTTTCTTGAATGTTGAGTTTTAAGCCAGCTTTTTCCACTCTCTCTTTCATCTTCATCAAAAGGCTCTTTAGTTCCTCTTTGCCTTCTGCCTTTAGGGTGGTGTCATCTGCATATCTGAGGTTATTGACATTTCTCTTGGCAGTCTTTATTCTAGCTTGTGAGTTGATCCAGCCCAGCATTTCGCACGATGTATTCATATGAAATGCTGGGCATTTCTGCATGCTTTAACATGTAGAACTATTATTCTAATATGTATAGCACCTAACACTCTGCATATAAGTTGAATAAGCAGGGCGACAGTATACAGCCTTGATGCACTCCTTTCCCAATTTGGAATCAGTCCATTGCTCCATGTCTGATTCTGTTGCTTCATGCCCTGCATACAGGTTTCTCAGAAATACTTTACATTTGGACTAAAGTTTGCTTTCTAGGTCAGCTTGAGACAGTCTGGATTTGAAACCTCATTTCTTCTGAAATCAGATTGGCTAATATCTGAGTGAACCTGAACCCCAGATACGGGGTTCGCTACCAAGGCTTTGCCCACGACCTAGAGCAGGTTGAAAGAATTGCCATCATTTCTGAAGAGCTCATGGACTTCCCTGGTAGTCCTTTGGCTAAGGCTCCACACTCCCAATGCAGGTGATCTGGGTTTAATCCCTGGTCAGGGAATTGGATCCCACATGCAGCAATTAAATAACCTGCCTACCCAGCGCAGCCAGAAAAATAAGTAAAATGAATTCAACACAAGCTAATGCCACTCTGTATAAATACTGCAGTTAAAACTTTTCAAAGTACTCCTGGACATATCCGCATCTCTAAACCCTCCTAACATACCGAGATGTTCCCCTACCCTACCCCGACTTTCACATCCAGTGAACTAGGCTCCAGCTCTGTGAGCTGAGAGATTTGCCTTGGACCACACTTGGGCCACTTTGAACTCTTTAATGTTTTGTTAAAAGGTGGAAATCATTCTTTTCATCTCCCACTAGTCAGGAGGCAGATGTGGGATGTGGCTTGAAACAGGCACATGATTCTTAGAAGCTGCCACCGGCTATTCTTTCTGAAGTAGCCAGAAGTTGAATGAAGGCTCTGGTCCACTTGTTCATTCATCCAAAAATACTCACTGAAGCCTCCTAAGTGCCAAGTACATTGGCAGCATTGAGGACCTGATCGTGCATGAGGCAACGTGGAGTGAGTCCAATGACAGATGATAATGTAAATAAGGGAGGACTTTGCTTCCAGGACCAAGGGCAGTGCTGTGTGGGAAGCAGAGCAGAGTGATGAGACTAATCAGAGTCCAGCTTTGGCTCCTGTGTTCAGAGAAGCATCTCTAAGGAGCTGATGTTCAAGTCGAAACCTGGACCATGAGAGAAGCCAGCTGGACCAAGGGCTAGAGGACATGTTCCAGACAGAGGGACCAACCAGTGAAACAGCTGCATGAGAGAGCAGCATGATGCAATCCTTATGTTGCACCTTGTTCTGTGCTTGTGAGCGCCTCCCAGCCTGGTTGCCACCATAGCTTGCCCTGCCTTTGCTCTGACCACAGTGTTTCCCCACTGAGGATATGATAACCCTCCACTGCCATGGAGAATTCAGAGGACCACGCCATCATTAGAGTGGCTTAGAGTACACCACTCTATTGTACAAATGAAAGGAAATTGATCTGCCACCAAGATTTTTATTAATAAAATTGTCCCCAGCCCTTGACTCTACTAGTATCCCCAGATTGATATTGCTGTTGGACTCTGAACATTGGGGGCCTGAAGAAATGTAATACTGGGACTGGAATTGTTTTTGATAAGATCTTTATCTACAACCTGGTTTCTTTTAAACTCCTAATTCAGGCTCTAGGCCTGGGGTCCCTGTGAAACTATGCAACTAAAGAAGTTCTCCAAGAGCTCATAATTTTAGTAAATGCTGGCTGTTCAAAAATGGGACTCAAAGACAGAAGACACTAAAGCTATGTTCTTCAGTGTGGTTACTTGTACTTGGAATCTGCATTAAGATGTTTAAGCAACTTTGTAAGCTATAGCTTGAGGGCTGAGCACCTTATTCTTCCCTCCTGGTTCTCACCCCTTCATCCCGTCCCTTCCCTTAAGCCTGGATGAGAACTGTGTCTGGCTTCTAACTAGTACAGTGCAGCAGACATGATGTGCTCTTGCTCCTGTGGTTGTGTTACATTATATAAGGCTCTCCTAGTCTGTTTTGCTAGCAGACACTGGAGAGGCTCTCCTTGCTGATGTGATGAAGCAAGGGATCCTATTTAGAAGCCCACATGACAAGAAACCACAGGTGACCTCTAGGAGACAAGAACAGGCTCCCTTCAGGTACAACTTCAAGGAAATAAAATCTACCAGTAGCCTGAGTGAGCTTGGGAGTGGATTCTAATCCAGCCGAATCTTCAGATGAGAACACAGCCCTTCATACCAGGTTGATTACCACAGAAGACTCCTTTTAGCTGTGTCCAGATTCCTGACCCATAGAACTGTGCTAAGAAATGTGTAGATCTTTAACTCTGTGTTCATTTGTTATAGCAGGAAAAGATGGGACATTTTCTTTTTTTTTTCCTCCCCCATCATTTTAAAAAATATTTATTTGGCTGCACTGGATCTTAGTTGCAGCACACAGGATGTTTTCTTTGGTTGTGGCATGTGGGATCTTAGTTCCCTGACTAGGGATAGAACCTGGGTCCTCTGCTTTCTGAGTGCAGAGAGTCTTAGCCACTGTACGTCCAGGGAAGACCCAGATGGTGAAGCTTTCAATAAGCAGAAATGGACCTGGACTCTGTCAGATCTAATCTGGATGGGGATGCCCACTTACTACCAGTTTTTGGCCAGCAAAATAGCCTCAAGAGTGTCTACTTCAGTAAATTCTAACAGTTCTTTGAAAAAGTAATAAAAGTAGAGAAACAATTTCCAGAGCTCTTAGAACCAGAAGTCATCCATTCAAAGAATGACTTTAGTGTTTCCTAAGTCATAGAAAACCTTCCTCTTTTCACATGCTAATTTTGCTAAGGGTCAGATACAGATTTATGGGGGGGTGGTTCTCAGAATTTGGTAGAAAAGCAAAGGAAACTCATGACTGTTTTTCAGTTGCTTTGTTTTCTTTAGAGAGAAATCATCAAGGCAGGCCTTGACTAGCCAAGTATCAACAGACTCTCCAGCCCTGTACGATGTAGTATGGAATCGATGTAGTATGGAATCGGCTTTTCCTGGATTAAAAGCTCCTTTCCATCAGTAGAATTCACCTAGGTCAGTGACTCAGCTTTCCAATCTATACTTTCAAAGTAGAGTTGCTAACTTTAGCACATAAACATATAGGACACCCAGGTGTATTTGAATTTCAGATCAACAGCAAATTATGTCTTAGTATAATTTTGTGTCAGATATTTCATGAGACATCTTAATTCTGAAAAAAAAAATTGTTGATCTAAAATTCAAATTTTGCCAAGCATCTTGTGTTTGATGTGGCAACCTTGTTGTAAAGGCATTTCATTTGAAATTCAGAGCCCTGCCTCAGCAATGGATTTCACTCTCTCAGAAGCACCTTTCCATTTGAAAGGCTGCTGTGTAAAAAATGAAATAGGGTCACTGGTGAGGAATTCTAGGCATCTATATGCAGATTGAACTTTGTTATATTAGATAAAAGAATTTCCTTTTAGATAGATTATTTGACTAATGGAGTATCCTGAATGTTAACAGTTGGGAAGCTCATAATACTTGTTCCTCAATCTTTCTTTCCAGAAGAAGAAAATGTAAAATTTGACTTTAAACTTCAGTATGTGTATTACCGCATTCTTTACACTATGGGAACCTTATTTTAATGATCCTGTTTATGCTAATCAGTTAATGTGATAGCATCTCCGGAGCTGAGACACTATAGAACCCAAGCAAAAGAAATTTTATACTACAAACTATATGCATGGTGACTTTTCATTAAAAGAATTCTTTTCCAAGCAAATTTAAGTGAGTCTGAAAAACTCTAGCCCATGCCTCCTTAAGTTTTTCTGCTCTGGAGTATTGAAAGGCATTTATTTATTCTGGAGCCTGAAATAGATTTAATTACTATTGAAAAAAATCAAGTTCTTTGATGTTTTAATGTTAAATTATGTCTTTTGATTTTAAAAGGGGAAAAAAGAAAAACTTGGCTTCCAAATGAAAACTAGAATTTCACCACTGAATGGAAAGCTTTAGGAATATAGAGTGTCTTTTCTCCCTGGACTGCTGTATAAGTCCCCTACATATGAACCTTCAGATTGAGAACTTTCAAAGATGCAAATATGCACCTGGTGCCAGCAAGGAACCAGAACCTGTGCCATCAGCATCAGGCCTGAGTGAAACTGCAGGTTGCCCTTCATCTCCTATCGCTGCCCATCCTTTAGCGCCACCGTCTCCCACCTCCTCTCCCTCCTCCAGTGACTCCAGTCACTCCCTCCTCCTCTCCTGTTCTCTCAATGCCAGCCCCTGTATGCCAGCTGTTGTACTGTACTACTGGGCTTTTCAAGGTGCTATCCGGTAAGATTAAAAATGTCTTCTTTATTTTTGTGTGTGTGTTAATGTATTATTTGTGTGAAAGCATTACAAACCTATTACAGTACAGTACTGTATAGCCACTTGTGTTGGTTGGGTACCTAGGCTAACCGTTGGACTTGTGAACAAACTGGACTTACAGACACTAGGGACGGAGCTCCTTCATACGTAGGGGGCTTACTGTGCAGCAAACTAGGTGGCTTAAAATAGCAGAAATTTATTATCTCATTCATCTGGTGGTTAGAGGACAAATCAGGGTGTCGATAGCATTGGTTCTTCCCAGAGGCTCTGGGAAGAATCTGTGCCAAGCCTACCCCTCAGTCCCTGGGGGTGGCCAGAAATCCTCGGTGGTCCTCGGCTTCTAGATGCATCACTCCAGCCCTGACCTCCTCTTGCTGTCTTATGAGGACACCAGGCATGTTGAATTAGGGGCCCACTCTACTCTGGTATGTCCTTATCTTCAATAATTCATCTGCAGAATGACCCTCTCTCCAAATAAGGTCACATTCTGAGGTCCTGGGGGTTAGGACCTCAACCTGTCTTTCTTGGGGACATATTTCAACTCATCACCTAGGGTGGTCATGTTACAACCTGAGAATACCTACAAATGTTGTGACATTTCCCTCCTTTTTGTACTTCTCGGGTTTTCAGATGGCTGTGTGTGTGGCTTTCCCATGCTTTTTTGATAGATTTCCCATGGAATGTTTACCCTTCCATAAGTGCAGTCAGTTCAAAGGAGGTGGGGACTTCCCTAGTGGTCCAGTGACCAAGACTCTGTGCTCCCAATGCTGGGAACCCAGGTTTGATCCCTGGCCAGGAAACTAGATCCTGCATGCCACAACTAAGATGCAGCACAGCCAAATAAGCAAGAATAAATAAATATGTAAAAGCTCATGTAGTTTGCTTAACAAGCCTGTGATACAGATGCTATGAGCAGCAGCATCCCCCTTTACAAAAATTCAGACGAGCTGTAGGCAGGACTGGTTTTCAGTGGACCCTCTCTCCTACACTAGGACAGAGCTCCTTCTGGCTGTTGTGTGTGTCGTCATTAGTGGCACTGCCTGTGGAGAGGAGACGTGGTTTCCATCTGGAGGCCTGGCTCAAAGGCTGACCTAGACACCAGTATAGTCAAGTCCCCCACGGTGACTGTCCTCTTGCTCTCTGTACATCCCCTGCTTAGACAGGCCATGCCTCACCCACACCCCACTCCCATGACTGACCTCCCTGATCAGTTAATGCCCCTAGCTTCACCTAGTGATTATTCTCATCTTTGGATTGGAATGGCTCTACCATGTTAGCTTATCAAACGGGCAGTGCGGGGCGGGGGGGGGGGGGGCTTCCCTGGTGGTCCAGTGGTTACGACTCTGCACTTCCAATGCAAGGGGCCTGGCTGAAACCCTGTTTGGGGAATTAGAATCCCACATACTGGTGGTGTGGCCAAAAACAATAACAGCAACAAACATCATTACTCAGAGGGGTGAAGAGGAGCATGCCTCTCTGCCGGTTTCCCTGGTAACTGATGAGCCAACCTGACGTCACATCCCCCATAAGGCAGTCTGTGTAGGACTCTGAGACCTCAGTCTCATTTTCATTCAGTAAACATCTCCCTCCTAAGCTGAAGCTCCACCCTTTGTCCCGAATCCCTGGAATGTGTCCTTGGTCTGATAAATCATCCGCACTCAGCTCCAGGGGAGGCAGTAATTAACTTCTGTACCATATGCCTGAGGGAGAAACAACTGGTGACCATTAATTTTTAGCCCATACATCTGGTCCACTGGAAAATGGCCAGGGGCCAGGAAAAAGGGTGGCGACTTAATCCAAGGATCAAGAGAAGCCATAAAGATGTTAAACATCTTGACCTTTAAACTAATTGGTTAAAAATGACGTATTTTAATGACAGGAGCCAACCAAAAATGTACAGATTAATACTGGTAAGGATATAAACTTCTGTAAGTCTTGCCTTAAGGGGACTCTTTACTCCCTCTCAGTGTCTATGTTGAGAGCCTTGTACTTTCCTTCTCTTTCATAAATCCTGTTCACTTGAGTGTTTGTGTGTTCGTGAAGTTCATTCTTCAGCTCTGTGTGCAAGAACTGAATGGATTCCTGTTTCAGCTGGTACCCTCCCCCTGTCCCCAGTAGCAAACATTTCTAGGCTCTGCCTGCTATCTGCTGCACACAGTGGGGTGTCTCTCCAGGACCTGGCTTCAGACATGTAAGGTCTTCCATTCATTAAACCACTGATGTCTCTGTTGCTGACTCCAGGCCCTTTCTTTGCTCTTGAGGCTGGGCTAGCACAGGCCCGTGGGTACAGCCCAACAACGCTGCCTCCTCCACTGAGCACTGCTTTCTGGCTGCCCTTCTCCCTTCCCTCTCCTCCCAGGTACCCTTCCTGCCTGTTTGTGGCCACCCCATGTCTTCTTTCTTGAAGTCCCTCCACCCCCTGTTTGACAGCAGGAGGCAGATTAATTGGGTGAGGTTTCTCTCTGCAGCACCCCTGATTCTTCATAGAAAAACAGTCACATGAAAGCCACAACTAATTAGCTCCCGAGTGTGGACTGCAGCATACACCTGGTGTCAGAAGGCAAGTTCTCTTAATGACTCTTAACACAGACCTGGAATAGCCCTTTAAGGAACATGGGCATCTATTTTCTCTCACTTAACCTGAGTTCCAAAATACACAGTTCAAGGATAATGAGTTGGTGCTAAAACTGAGAAAGACCCCGTGGGACTCCTGGGCATGGAAGCCTTTCTGTCTTCTATTCCTTGTTTGTAGGGAACAGACTGCAGCTTCCAGGACTTCCCCTGAGCCCCAAAAGGAAAATACCCAAAGTCGATAATCAGGGAAGGGAGGGCATGCAGAGACAAGGGAGGAGCAGCCTTGAGACGATAGTGAAGGCTTGGAGCAGGGTCATGGTTCTACCTCAGGAAATACACATAACAATATCTTTGAGCTATTTGATGCTGAAGCTGAAGTTGAAGCTCTAATACTTTGGCCACCTGATACAAAGAGCCAACTCATTGGCAAAGACCGTGATGCTGGGAGAGATTGAAAGCCAGAAGAGAAGGGGCCCTCAGAGGACAGGATGGTTGGATGGCATCACCAACTCAGTTTGAGGAAGCTCCAGGTGATGGTGAAGGACAGGGAAGCCTGACATGCTGTAGTCTATGAGGTCACAAAGAGTCAGACATTGAGTGACTGAACAACAACAAATGGAAGATGTTAGCATTCTTCATTCCAGAGAAAGACCACCTGAGGCCAGGTTAAAAGAGTACAGGCCCTGCACACACCCTGATCTTATCAGCAGCCCCATCCTTGAACCATTGGTATAAAGCTCCTCACCAAATCTGGTTGGGATGACCAGAACCAGATGCATCCTCCTTTGCCTGGGAAAGCAATAAAGCTGTTCTTTTCCACTTTACCCAAAACTCTGTCTCCAACATTCAGTTTGGCTTGATGCACAGAGCCCAAGCTTTTGGCATCAGTGCCGTGAGACCATCAAAGACTCAGGCTCCTCTTGCTTTTCTGCTCCATCCTTCTGTTATCAAGTCATGGAATCTGTAGTCCAGGCAGGAGAAATGAATGGGGGGGGGGGGACACCCTCCTCCCTGAGGTTGACCCCATTACGGAGCTCTCTTGGGCTTCTCCCAATCTCATTGGACGCCCCACACCCCTACCCTTGACCCAGGAGGCTTAAAAATAAATATATTTGAGTGGAGCAGGTTGCTATCTTTCAACAGAGTGGGAGTCCTGTTAGTGAGAAGGAAGAGGAAGTGATGGGAAGACACTGATGTTCTCTGCCAGAGCCTGGCCCAGCCTGCTCCCTGGAGAGAGCAGTTCCACAAACCTCTGTCTTTCCTGTCTGCTGAGTGGACACCATAGTTAGAACTTACTAGGGGGTATTGGACAGGGCATAGTGAGAAACACTCAGTAAGAGCTTTCAAAGAAGCTCCGCACTTCTGGATTATGTGATCCAAAGAAAGAGAAGACCTGTGGCCTCAGGATGAACCGCACTGCAGGTCTCATACAAACCCAATTTAGATGTGATTCAGTTGAGGCTGAAATTATTGAAGTCTCTGGAGCTTTTGGGATGGAGTTGAAAGTACTTTGCATGTGAGAAAGATGAGAATTTTCAGGGGACAAAGGCAGAGCGTTATGGGCCAGATTGTGCCCTCTCCTGAATTCGGGAATTTGGAATTTGACTGTATCTGGAAACGAGGTCTTTAAAGAGGGAATTAGGTTCAAATGAGGTTAGTATTAAATTAGTATGGGGCCTAATTTAATCCATCTGGTGTCCTTGGAAGAGGAATTTGGACTATTCAGTTCAGTTGCCCAGTCGTGTCTGACTCTGTGACCCCATGGACTGCAGCACACCAGGCTTTCCTGTCCTTCACCATCTCCTGGAGCCTGCTCAAACTCTTGTCCTTTGAGTCAGTAATGTGTACTATATTCAGTTCCTAAACCTGCCTGATAATCCAGTAGGGCTTGTTCAGTGGCACATAAACAGCAGAGTGGGTTTGCTATTCTCTTCACATCTGTGGCTGTCCTCTTCACTCATCTCTAGACCCTGGTTCAGAGATAGTATGTCTAAATCCGGGGCATTTCTGGATACAGAAGGTTTATTATACTAAGCTAATGTATGGAATTTGACTGCTGAGCCCATTTAGATAACACTGCTGTCTGTGGCACCTTCTCCAATCACAGACTTGTTCAATTGTCGGGAGGAAGAATTAGACGCCTGGAAAGAAGAGATACCCCTTTCCCATACCGACAGTTCTCTCTAACCAAAACTCAACATCATTACCAAGAGGAAGGGCAATTTCCAAGAATCACTGGCAAATAAAAGTTTAATATGTCATCTGGTGACAGCAATAAAAGAATGGAGGAGAAAAATCATCATTCAGGTTCAAACCTATTATCAGGTTGGCTAATGAGTAGGGTTATTAAAAGATGTCCAGGTCTCTTCTGCTTGCTCCCTTGTTATAAGCAAGGAGGCCACAGTTAGTCCTGGAGCAGCCTCATTAGTGTGGATACCGGCTGGGTGAGAAGAGACCCAGGACCGTCCTGGAGAGGACAAAGCATCCACATATACCCTGCATGTCCCAGGTCTGTTACCTGATGGGAATGGATATCCTCCACTGCCCCAGTGGCTTGGGGGTCCCCCAAGTGACACAAGCCCCACCCAGAGTAGGTGATGTTCAGGGAGCAGTGACCCTGAATGCTCCCAGCAGCCCTCACTCTCCTCCCAGCCATGGCTCGAGATGGTTGGGGGAGGTATTTGAAGCAGTGTATTCAGTTTGGCCATTAACTGCCAACATTGTTGGCTCCAAATATGTGACCGAGCAAGTGTGATGGAGGCAGTGTGGTGATTGGTTAAGCCCAGGAGCCTTGGTATTTGACTGCCGGGCTTCAGATCCTATTTGCTTACCTCAGCATTATGCTGGTGAATTGTAGCGTCGACATCAAGGAACTTGTCTGAATCTTAAACAGCATGTGCTAGCTAAGTCACTTCAGTCATGTCTGACTGTTTGTGACTCTGTGAACCGTAACCCTCCAGGCTCTTCTGTCCATGGAATTCTTGAGGCAGGAATACTGGAGTGGGTTGCCATATCCTCCTCCTGGGGAGCTTCCTGACCCAGGGATTGAGCCCACATCTCTATGTCTGCTGCATTGGCAGGTGGGTTCTTTACCACTAGCACCATCTGGGAAGCCCCTTAAACAGCATAACATGTGCATTTTACACAATGACCCATTATAAACAGTGTGAGCTCTGTTACGATTTTACTTCCCCCTTTTTTCAAGGAGGGGATAAAAATGAAGGTGGTGAATTAGGGCACAGTTGGCTTGGAGTTCCAGCTCTGGCCCCCTGTAGCTGGTTGACCTTCTCTACACCTCAGCTTGGTTGTTTTGAACTTGTGGGTGATGCTAATAACTATATCCTGGTTGTTTCGAAAAGTAAATGGGCCAGATATGCAAGATGTGGTGAGCTCAAGAAATCATGCTTATCCCCATCACCACCATCATCACCATCATCACCATCATCATCACCATCATCACCATCATCATCACCATCATCATCACCATCATCACCATCATCATCATCATCATCATCACCATCACCATCATCACCATCATCATCACCATCACCATCATCACCATCATCACCATCATCACCATCACCATCACCATCATCACCATCATCATCACCATCATCATCACCATCATCACCATCATCATCATCACCATCACCATCATCATCATCAACATCACAGGAGAGGACAGGATGGACAGAGACAACTTGTTTCTTGTTTCTCTGTTTAGACGTATTATTTGGGTTATTGAATGAGGCATCCTGGTGACTTACACACCTGATATAATTGCACTGTCACTAAACTCTGATGGTTAGCTGTTGCTGCTTGTCTTAGAGATGAGAGAAGTAAGATCCAGCTACTTCATTAAGTTATAGAAAGCCCTCCCTGAGCGGCCCCAGCACCTTGGCCTCCACTGTGACTGCAGGACAGCCCTTGGACTCATCTTGTCTCCACATCCAGATCTCACCACCTTTGTCTCTGGCAATGAATGGATGTCTCCTAGGGACTGAAGACATTGTCACCATGGATCACAATACAGTTGTGTGTCTCAAGGGTCACACCTCCAAGCCCCTTCATCATCAGAGACATGTGACTCTAGTGTCTCCTGGGAAGTCTGGAATAATATCCTATCCTGGTGCTAAAACTGACCATCTCCAAGAGTCCCGGAGTAGGAAGCAGAGCTGTGGGACTTGAGGTCACAGCTGGGGCACCTCCAGCTGTGGGAAGGTGCCATGGAGAAGTGAGCAGTTACTTGGAGAAGTGACAGATGGTCTCTGTCCTCCCAGCAGTGGTCCAGGGGACCATCTCTGTGTGTGTGAGGTGGGCAGCCAATTCTGCCAACTCGCACATGGTGGGGCCCAGTCGGACACTGCACAGCAGGGCCTGCCAGCAAGTATTCAGACCTTAATCCTTCTTCTCTTATATCCCAAGGCGTTGAGAGGAGTTGAGGATTCACATTCCTGTTTGGAATGAGGGTTTCCTGTTGTTGAGAAGCTTATAAGATAGAAGGGAGGCTGAGGACAGTGGACATGGTTGTAATGCAGACAGGGAAGCCCCAAGGGTGGGGCACAGGCTGCAGCGCCCCCCTTGGCTGGGGAACCAGGGTGGGGCTTCTCCTCTGGGAGGTGGAAGGAGGGTGAGTTCAAATGCACATAGGCAAGCTGTCTTGGTGGCAGAGGTAGGGTAGTTTTTGCTTTGGCCCTTTTTAAAAACTATTTTTAAAATTTTATATTTGTTTTTTAAGCCACACTGTGCCCATGTGGGATCTTAGTTCCCTGACCAGGGATCAGATCCTACCCATTCTCCCTTAATTGGTAGCACAGAATCTTAACCACTGGACTGCTCAGGAAGTCCTGCTTATTTTTTTTAAAAAACCAGTGCTGACTGTCTTCTTTATTATATGGCTGGTACAAAATTTCTCAGTAGTCTGATTACAGATCTGGCTAGACGGTCTATTCTGGAGAAATATTTTAATCCTTCTAACACCTTTGTACTGACTTTTTATTATTTTCCTGGCCTCTGGCTAAACTGAAAATCCTTGCTGATGACTCGATGTGTTTGCTCATTATAGGGATTGTCTGATGGCACTGTTCTCTTAGAAAGTTAGTTTTTCAGGAAGAAGCTAAACCTATTGTAGAGGCAGGTGATTATAACTGCAGGATATATTTCCATTTGGTTTCTAATAAAGCTAATTTTATTGGTGGCCTGTCACCAAATTGGGTTCTTCCTCTTTACACAAAATTGGGGCACCTCAGAGTGGTTCAGCCCTTTTTAATCGAAGGGCTAATTTAATATAATCTAATTTAATCTAACATCTCCCTTTACTTGCTTCCCCAGTGGCTCAGTGGTAAAGAATCCACCTCCAATACAAGAGCCACAGAAGATGCAGGTTTGATTCCTGGGTCAGGAAGATCCTCTGGAGGGAGAAATGGCAACCCACTCCAATATTCTTGCTGGGAAAAATCCCATGGACAGAGGAACCTGTCGGGTTATAGTCCATGGGGTTGCAGAGTCTCACACCACTGAGCACAGCACACCCACTTTCCTCAGTGTTCAGTTTTTTGGGGGGCCACACCACCCAGCATGCGGGATCTGTAAGTTCCCCAACCAGGGACCAAACCTCTGCCCTCTGCAGCGGAACTGTGGAGTCTTAACCGCTGGACTACAAGGGCAGCTCCCTCAGTGTTCAGTTCTAATAAAAATGTACATGCACTTCCTGTTTCTTATTGCTTTGCTCTCCTTGACTCCTGGAATTACTTCTCATGTTTTTTGGGCACTGACTTTATCTTTTCCACCAACATGCCAGTGACTGTAACAGATGAAACATCCAGCAAAGGCCCCCAAGTTTCCTCAGAAGTCACAGTTTAGTTCCTTCTGTGTCTCTGAATAATGTGATAACATAGGTCAAGACATTGACTGTGCACAAGAAATGTAGACCGTAATTGTTTGAGGTTATATTTGAGGAGACATACTATAGAAAATAGTGTATATTTTAAAAGAGGACTTCCCAGGTGGCTCAGTGGTGAAGAATTCGCCTGCCAATGCAGGAGACATGGCTTTGATCTCTGGTCCAGGAAGATCCCACTTTCTGCAAAGCAGCTAGGCCTGTGCACCACAGCTATTGAACCTGTGCTCCAGAGCCCGAGAGCCACAACTGCTGAAGCCTGCGAGCTCTAGAGCCCATATGCTCTGCAACAGGAGAAGCCACTGTAATGAGAAGTCTGCACACCGCAACTAGATAGAAGCCCCACTCACTGCAACTGGTGAGTGCAGAGCAACGAAGCCTGGGGAGCAAGGAAGACCCAGCATAGCCAAATACATAAATTATTGATTTCTTTTTTAAATTAAAAGAAGAGTGGTAGAGTCATCTGTGTCATCAGATATTAATTTTGCATTACGAGATGCAAATGGCAGAAAGTTCAGAGAGGAGGACGGTGGGACTTGCCTAGCGTCCTGGAAAATCTTATCACTTAGTATGCGTGCCATACCCGCCTCTGGGAAGCTAGAATAATCTTTGCAGGTCACAGTCCCGTGCATCTGGAGGGTGGTGTGCTGGAACTCAGTGAAGACAGGTTTCTCGCTTTCCCATTTGACTAATGAGGAAAACCGTGGTGCCAGCAAGGGCCACCGATTCTGTTCATTACTGATGGACTTGGTGTCAGTTGTTCAGTTCGCTAAGTCATGTCTGACTCTGTGACTCTGTGGACTGCAGCATGCCAGGCTTCCCTGCCCTTCACTATCTCCTGGAGTTTAATAAGATTCACGTCAATGAGTTGGTGAAGCTGTCCAACCATCTAATCCTCTGCTGCCCCCTTCTCCTTTTGCCTTCAATGTTTCCCAGCATCAGGGTCTTTTCCAGTGAGTCATCTCTTTGCATCAGGTGGCTAAAGCATTGGAGCTTCTGCTTCCGCATCAGTTTTTCCAGTGAATATTCAAGGTTGGTCTCCTTTAGGATTCGGTGTTGTTAATGGAAGTAAGAAAGAGTTCAGCCATGGAATGGTTCCAGACTTTGCTTTATGAGCTGCCATGGTGATGGTTGGAACATGAATTGCAAGCCATCCACTGAGGATGTAGTCAGCCAGAAACTTAAGCAGATTCACGAAGGATTGGGAATTCCTACTGACAAGCTCAGGGTTTTTTTTGGGGGGGGGGGTGCCAGTACAGGTTGCTAAGAGGAAGGTGAGTTTTGGCATCTTTTATACTGGGATATCCCAGCTTCTGCCTTGTATATGGTGATCTCATCTCATTTCAAAAAGGATTTGGGATATATGTTTTGTTGGCATAGTGTGGAGTGTCAGCGTCATGAGAAAGGGAAGAAAATCAGGTAACTGTGAGAGCTCAGGTCATTACCATAAAGGGCAGAAAAGAAGGTATCTTCGTTGTGTGACTTTTCTTACCTTAAAAAAAGAGAAGAGGGAAGAACAGGAGTGGAGGAGTAGGTGGACGTGGAGGACATTTCTCTCCATGGATACATCAGGAATACACCTTCAGACACAGAAGTGCATGCAGAACACCAGCTGAGAGCAGACAGGAGTACCTGAGCAGTGCAAAAGAATATATAGAAACACACAAAACTCGGTAGGATGAAGGAACTAGAGGGAAAAACAGGAGTGTTAGTAGGACTGGACCTGCCCCCTCAGCTGGTGGGGGAACTGAAGCAGGGGTCCGATCCCCACATGGGGGCAATTCTCTGAATCAGAGGAGAAACATGTAAGGCTGAGAGTGAAGCAGCTGATCTGAGGCAGCCTAAATGGAATGAGAATCAGACAGGCCTTGCCGCAGCCATACATACCCCGGACAGGGATGCAGGTCCCTGGGAGGTGCGGCAGCTGGGAGCTGGAGTTTAGGGATTGTGGAGCAATCCCAGGGTGAGGGCTGCTGTTGACTTCGGGGAGATGGATTGAGGGGATGTGAGGGAGGAGATCGTGGTGGGAAATGCCGGTGGAGGAGAGCCAGGCAGCCATGGAAGCAAGGCGATACTGCTGAGTCACAGGTAGGGGGTGGAGCCATCACCATGGCCTCTCTCCCCCCACACGCCAGCACCGGCAGCTGAACAATAAGGAGGCTGCCCGTCAAACGCCTGATGCACTGAACAACAGAGAGGGACCCCAGGCAAGGGAGCCCTCTAAGCGCCTGAACTGGCGGAGAGCTATGGAGAAAGACCGGCCATAAAGGCCTCCTAATCACCAGCCTCAAGAGGCTTGAAGAAAGACTCTGACAGGGCCATAGTTCCTGCAGCAGAGGCAGTCCTGTCCCTGCACACTTGGCTCCGCCAGGGTCCCCCCAAACCAAGGAGCTGTGCCACCTTCACGCTCACCTCTCACTGGGGCAGAGCACCACAGGCAAAGCCTTGCATCTATGTGCGCAGGGTCACTTTGGTCCAACTCTCTGCAGCCCTGTAGACTGTGGTCTGCCAGGCTTCTCTGTCAGGGGGTTCTCCAGGCAAGAACACTGGAGCGTATCGGCCAATACTGGTTGCCATACCCTTCTAGAGCACTGTATTTCCTGCTGCCCTAGCTGCCAACCCCCCTGAGTACCCGGTGCTGCCAGAACCCCTGCGACCCGAGCAGCTGCACCACCTCCACACCTGGCCTCACAGGGGCAAACCCGAGTGCTCCAGGGCAGCCCCAGGGGCAAACCCCAGTGGACGACCCACATGTAGAGGTGGAAATAAAACCACAGTTGAAACCGAGGGGCTGTGTGGCTGAGGGAGAAGACCCAAAACCTTCCCACCAGCTGTATAAGCTGCAGATTAAATCCACACGATCAATTAGGCAGACTCTGTGTCTATGGAATATATAAAAGGCCATTGAAAGCTCCCACAAAAGAAAACGTACTAGTTCTGATAGCTGTGGACATTGGAGGTAAGAACACTGAGGAGCAGGACCAGACTAGAATCTGAGCCGCCCCCATAGCAGGTCCAGAGATCAGCACAGTGTTGGAGGGCATCCTAGGGAGCTGAGGTGGACTGTGACTCCCAGTGAGGGAAGGGACTCTGACAGCAGTGACTCAGGAAAAACATTTATTATTCTTATGTTTTGACTTGTTCTGTAGATTCTTTTGGATTTTTTTTCCTCCCCCTACCCACCATTGTAGTTGTTGATTTTATTGGCATTATGAAATCTAATTAAGCTTTTGAGCTTTTTTTTTCTCAGTCACATTTTTTATTTTTATTATGAACCTCTGCTTCTACATTGGGCTTTTGCAGTTCTGTGGAGTTTTCCTTTTTTGTTTCTCAATTGTAATTTAAAAATGTTTAAACTTATTATTTTTACTACATTTATTCCTTTGTTTGCCTTTCCTACTGTTCTTTTTCCCTTGCAACCAATCTTTAATGTAGATAAATCTTTTTCATCTACCTCTGTTTAACTTTGCGTATCTATTCTTTCTTTCCTTTCCTTTCAACATATTGGATAGTCTTCTTTTCAGTGCTTCATTCCCCACTTGGCACCTTGCTTTAGTTTTGTTTTCTAGTTGTTCTTTAGTTAGTTTTGTTCTTAACTGGTAAATATCATTTTTGATTTCCTTTGTTTGCCAGGTCAATCTACTGTATCTTATTTTTGTTGGACTGTTTTTACTTTGCTCATGGGTATATATGTATATGTGTATATTCCTTTATTTTAATTATTATTTGCCTGATTTTATAACTGCCTTTTGTCTGGGGTTCATCTTTGGTTTCTCATTTTTGGATATTTGTTTTAATCTCACTTAATGCCATTACAAACCCCTTGAGCCTTTGGAGTGGGAGCACTGACTTCAAGACCCTAGACTACCAGAGAACTAACCCTAGGGAGTATCAAATAGTGAGAACTCACAGGAAGGAAACCACTTGAACACAAGACCCAGCATCACCCAACCATCACTAACACCCTGTGCAGGACGCCTCATCTAAACAACAAACAAAACAAAAACACAAACCCAATCATCAGCAGACAGGATTACCACCTCACTCAGCCTTGCCCATTAGAGGAAAAACAAACAAACAAACAAAAGCTCAGCACAAATCTCACCCTATAAGAAGCTTACACAAACCACTGGACCAACCTTAGGTGGGGAGAAACCAAAAGGAAGAAGGAATTCAACCTTGAAGCCTGGGGAAAGGAGACCTCAAACACAAAAAGTTAAAGAAAAACACTGAAAAGCAGAAAAATACTACATAAATGAAGGAACAAACTGGAAACACACAAGTCCAAATAAATCAAGGGAAAAGAAGCAGACTACTTGAAAAAGAATTCAGAAGCATTATAGTAAAGATGATCAAAAACTTTGAAAATAAAATGGAGAAAATGCAAGATTCAATTAGCAAAGATCTAGAAGAATTAAAGAATAAACATACAGAGACAAACGCAATTACTGAAATTAAAAATACTCTAGAAGGAATCCATAGCAAAATATCTGAAGCAGAAGAACGAATCAGTGAGCTGGAAGATAAAATTGTGGAAATAACTTCTAAAGAGCAGAATAAAGTAAAAAGAATGAAAAGAACTGAGGATAGTCTCAGAGACCTCTGGGACCATATCAAACTCACCAATATTTGAATTATAGGGTAAAAGGAAGAAGAGAAAATAAAAGGTTATGAGAAAATTTTTGAAGAGGTTATAGTTTAAAATTTCCCCAACATGAAAAGGAAATAGTCAACCAAGTCTAAGAGGCACAAAGAGTCCCATACAACATAAACCCAAGGAGAAACATGCAAAGTGCATACTAGTCAAACTAACAAAGACTAAACACAAAGAAAGAGTATTAAAAGCAGCAAGGAAGAAGCAACAAGTAACATACAAGGGAAACCCCAGACACTTAACTGATCTTTCAGAAGAAGCTCTGCAGGCCAGAAGGGAATGGCAGGATATATTTAAAGTACTGAAAGGGAAAAATCTGCAACCAAGATTACTGTACCTGGCAAGGATCTTATTCAAAATTGATGGAGAAATCAAAAGCTTTTCAGACAAGCAAACATTAAGAGAAGTCAGTACCACCAAACCAGCTTTACAACAAATGTTAAAGGGACTTATATAGTCAAGAAATACAAGAGAAGAAAAAAGATCTACAAAATCAATCCCAAACAATTAAGAAAATGGCAATAGGAACAAATATATCAATAATTACTTTAAATGTAAATGGATTAAATGCTTTAACCAAAAGACACAGGCTGGCTGAATGGATACAAAAACAAGACCCATATATATGCTGTCTATAAGAAACCCACTTCAGACCTAGAGACACATATAGACTGAAAATGAGAGGATGGAAAAATATATTCCATGCAAATGGGAAGCAAAAGAAAGCTGGAGTAGCAATCCTCATATCAGAAAAATTAGACCTTAAAATAAAGAATATTGCAAGAGATAAGGGGGATATTACGTAATGATCAAAGGAACAAAGTCGAAGGCATACCAATTGTAAATATTTGTGCACCCAACATATTGATGCTTTTGAACTGTGGTGTTGAAGAAGACTCTTGAAAGTCCCTTGAACTGCAAGGAGATCCAATGAGTCCATCCTACAGGAGATCAGTCCTGAGTGTTCATTGGAAGGATAGATGTTGAAGCTGAAACTCCAATACTTTGGCCACCTGATGTGAAGAGCTGACTCATTTGAAAAGACCCTGATGATGGGAAAGATTGAAGGTGGGAGGAAAAGGGGACCACAGAGGATGAGATGGTTGGATGGCATCACCATCCATTGGACATGAGTTTGAGTAAACTCCAGGAGTTGGTGATGGACAGGGAGGCCTGGCGTGCTGCAGTTCATGGGGTTGCAAAGAGTCACACATGACTGAGCAACTGAACTGAACTGATGCACCCAACATAGGAGCACCTCAATATAAAAGACAAACACTAATAGACATAAAAGGAGAAACTGAGAGTGACACAGAAATAGTAGGAGACATTAACACCTGACTCACACCAATGGACAGATCATCAAACCAGAAAATGAATAAGGAAACCCAACTCTTAAATGATACATTAGATGAAGTGGGTCTCATTGATATCTTCAGGACATTCCATCCAAATGCAGAAGAATACACCTTCTTCTCAAGTGCACATGGAACATTGTCCAGGATAGACCACATCTTGGGTCACAAATCAAACCTCAATAAAGTTAAGAAAACTGAAATCATATCAAGCATCTTCTCAGCCAAACACTGTGAGACTAGCTATCAATTGCAAGAAAAAAACTGTAAGAAACACAAACACATGGAGATTAAACAACACATTTCTAAATAACCAATAGGTTACTGAAGAAATCGAAAGGGAAATAAAAAAATTTTTAGAAACAAATGACAATGAAAACACAACTCAAAACCTATGGGATGCAGCAAAAGCAGTTCTAAGAGGGAAGTTTATAGCAATAAATCCTACCTCAAGAGAGAAGAAAAACATCGAATAGACAACCTAACTTTACACCTAAAACAACTGGTAAAAGAAGAACAAAAAAACCCCAAAATTAGTAGAAGGGAAGAAATTATAAAGATCCAAGCAGAAATAAATGAAAAGGAAATGAAAGAAACAATAGCAAAGATTAATAAAACTAAAAGCTTATTCTTTGAAAAGGTAAGCGAAATTGACAAACCTTAGCCAGACTCATCAAGAACAAAAGAGAGAAGAATCAAATCAACAAAATTAGAAATGAAAAAGTAGAGGTTACAACAGATAATGCAGTTATACAAAGGATTACAAAAGACTATAATGAACAACCATGTGGCAATAAAATGGATAACCTGGAAAAATAGACAGATTCTTAGAAAAGTTCAACTTTCCAAGACTGAACCAGGAAGAAACAGAAATTATGGGCAACTCAGTTACAAGCTCTGAGGTTGAAGCTGTGATCAAAAATCTCCCAAAAAATAAAAGGCCAAGACCAGATGGCTTCACAGGAGAATTTTATCAAACATTCCGAGAAGAACTAATGCCTATCCTTCTAAAACTCTTTCAAAAGATTGCAGAGGAAGGAACACTTCCAGACTCATTCTACAAGGCCACCATCACCCTGATACCAGGACCAGACAAAGACAACACAAGAAAGAAAACTACAGGCCAATATCACTGATGAGTATAGATGCAAAAATCCTCAACAAAATTTTAGCAAACGTAATTCAGCAACACATCAAAAAGCTCATACACCATGATCAAGTTGGGTTTATTCCAGGGATGCAAGGATTCGTCAATATACACAAATCAATCAACGTGATACACCATATTAACAATTTGAAAGATAAAAACCATATGGTCATCTCAATAGATGCAGAAAAAGCCTTTGACAAAAGTCAGCACCCATTTATGATTAAAACTCTTCAAAAAATGGGCATAGTACCTCAACATGGTAAAGTCCATGAATGATAAGCCTACAGCAAACATTATTCTCAATGGTGAAAAACTGAAAGCATTCCCTCAAAGATCAGGAACAAGAAAAGGGTGTCCACTTTACCACTATTATTCAACATAGTTCTGGAAGTCTTAGCTACATCAATCAGAGAAGAAAAAGAAATAAAAGGAATCTAGATCAGGAAAGAAGAAGTAGAGTTCTCACTGTTTGCAGATGGTATGGTACTGTACATAGAAAACCCTAAAGGTAGTAGAATTTTCAGAAAATTACTAGAGCTAATCAGTGAATTTAGCACAGTTGCAGGATACGAAATCAATACACAGAAATCACTTGCATTTCAATGTACTAACAATGAAAAAATCAGAAATAGAAATTAAGGGATCAATCCTGTTTACTATTGCAACAAAAAGAATTAAATATCTAGGAATAAACTTGCCTAAGGAGACTAAAGAACTATACACAGAAAATTATAATATATTAATGAAAGACATCAAAGATGACATAAACAGATGGAGAGATATTCCATGTTCCTGGGTAGGAAGAATCAATATTGTGAAAATGACTATACTACCAAATACAATTTACAGATTCAGTGTGATCCCTATCAAATTACCAGTGGCATTTTTCACAGAACTAGAATGAAAAATTTCACAACTCATATGGAAACACAAAAGACCCAGAATAGCCAAAGCAGTCTTGAGAAAGAAGAATGGAGCTGGAGGAATCAACCTTCCTGAATTCAGATTATACTACAAAGCTACAGTCATCAAGATAGTATGGTACTGGCACAAAAACAGAAATATAGACCAACAGAACAAGATAGAAAGCCCAGGAATAAACCCATGCACTTATAGGCACCTTATTTTTGAAAAAGGAGGTGAGGATATACAATGGGGCAAAGACAGCCTCTTCAATAAATGGTGCTGGGAAAACTGGACAGCTACATGTAAAAGAATGAAATTAGAACACTCCCTAACATTATACACAGAGATAAACCTAAAATAATGTGAGACCAGAAACTATAAAACTCTTAGAGGAAAACAAGGCAGAACGCTTGATGACAAAGATTAAAGCAAGATCCTCTGACTGACCTCCTAGAGTAACAGAAATAAAACCAAAAGTAAACAAGTGGGACCTGATTAAACTTAAAAGTTTTTGCACAGCAAAGGAAACTCTAAGCAAGGTGAAAAGACAGCCCTCAGAATGAGAGAAAATAATAGCAAATGAAACAACTGACAAAGGATTCATTTCCAAAATATTCAAGCAGCTCATATAACCCAATGCCAGAAAAACAAACAACCCAATCAAAAAGTGGGAAAAAGACCTAAACAGACATTTCTCCAAAGAGGACATACAGATGGCTAACAAACACATGAAAAGATGCTCAACATCACTCATTATTAGAGAAATGCAAATCAAAACTACAGTGTGCTATCACCTCACCCTGGTTAGCATGGCCATCATCAAAAAGTCTACAAACAATAAACGCTGGACAGGGTGTGGAGAAAAGGGAACGCTCTTGCACTGTTGGTGAGAATGTAAATTGATACAGCCACTATGGAAGATGGTATGGAGATTCCTTAAAAGACTAGGAATAAAACCACCAGATGACCCAGCAATCTTACTCCTCAGCATATACCCTGAGGAAACCAGAATTGAAAAAGACACATTTATCCCATTCTTCACTGCAACACTATTTACAATATCTAGAACATGGAAGCAATCTAGGTGCCCATCAGCAGGTGAATGGATATAGAAATGTGGTACATCTGTATGATGAAATATTACTCAGCCATAAAAAGGAATGCGTTTGAGTCAGTTCTGATGAGGTGGATGAACCTAGCACCTATTATACAGAGTGAAGTGAGTCAGAAAGAGAAACGTAAATATCATATTCTAACATATATATGGAATCTAAAAGAATGGTACTGAAGAACTTATTTACAGGGCAGCAGTGCAGAAAGAGACATAGAGAATAGACTTATGGACGTGGGGAGAGGGGAGGAGAGGGTGAGATGTATGGAAAGAGTAACATGAAAACTTACATTACTGTATGTGAAATAGACAGCCAACAGGAATCTGCTGTCTGGCTCAGGAAACTCAAACAAAGGTGCTGTATCAACCTACAGGGGTGGGGTGGGGAGGCAGATGGGAGGGAGGTTCAAAAAGGGGAATATATATGTATACCTATGGCTGATTCCTGTTGAGGTTTGACAGAATACAACAAAACTCTGTAAAGCAATTATCCTTCCATAAAAAAAAATTTTTTAAGAAGAGAAGGGGAAGGGAAAGCAAGGAAAAAACAATAATCCTTCAAAATCCATTGTTATGGCACATATTTTTATTTATTTATTTATTTATTTATTTTTGGAGAAGAGAAAGGTTTATTGCAAGACCATGCAAGAAGAAAGCTGGTTTGTGCTCAACAAGCCTGAACTTCTTGAAGGGTAAAGCATTTTAAAGGCAACATGAGTGAGGGGTGTGGTTAAATTATTGCAAACTTCTTGGCCTAGGAATCCTTTGGTCTTCCAGCTGTCTACTTAGGTCATATTTTTAAAGTAGCTTGGCTTCTTCTTGTAAAATATGTCTTGTAGAAAAATTTGAAACTGCATATAAACAAACAAAGAAATCATCACTAATTGTACTACCCAGTATTAAAAACAGTTGGCATTTTATTGCACTGAAAACTTTTCATCTAAACTTTTTATTATGGAAAATTTCAGGTTTAAGGCAGAAATAGAAAGCAAAGTAGTGATATGTATCAGACATGAAGCAATTACCAGTGTTCTGCTGTGCTCTGACAGTTATTTAAGCTCCAGACTATAACTTGCACCTCTCACTTTCTCAATCTATATCCTATTGTGAGTTTATTTTTACCCCCAGGTCATTGAAAATTACTTTTTAAAAGCACAGTGTGCAGTGTTGCGCCTTACTTCATGTTATGTGCATGCGTGCTGAGTTGCTTCAGTTGTGTCCGACTCTTTGTGACTCTGGGAATTGTAACCCACCAGGCTCCTCTGTCCATGGGAATCTCTAGGCAAGAATACTGGAGTGGCTTGCCATGCCCTCCTCCAGGGGATCTTCCCAATCCAGGGATTGAACCCACGTCTCTTATGTCTCCTGCATTGGCAGATGGGTTCTTTACCACTAGCACCATGTGGGAAGCCCATTTCATGGTATGGTTGGCATTAAATTTAAAATTCAAGTTATCACCCAGATGTGATCCTGGTAACATTTTGATAATTGATCTGACAGTGTGTTTACAGCAAATACAGGAGCCAGCTTCCTGAGACCTTTCTCGAAGCATCCTAATTAAAGGCAAAGATGATAACCTTCAGTTCTGGCTTGGCAGACAGGATCCGTGCACGCCCTGTGGTTAGCTCAGCTGTGGCCCACCCACCTGCTCCCTGCCGGTCTGAGAGCTGGGCTTCTGTCTGGCATCTGGGATCCTTTATCTTCCCGCAATACATGGTTCTTGCAAGTAAATTTTATTAGCGGGTTGAGCAGGTCATCCACCTCCATATGCCTATGTCTGCGGAATTAGAAAGTTGAAGCTTTGGCTTGAGAGGAGAAAATTTGCAGTGAAAATAGACGTTTGTAACCACAGCTCTCAAATGGAAGAAGTACAGGTTGCTTCTGCTCTCTCACCTCTTGACACACCAGGGAGCTGGTTCTGTTGGCACCTGGCAGGAGGAGGAGGGAGGTACACTACACAGTAGGGTCCCTTCTGGTGGATTTCTTCTGCTGCTGCAATAATGACCTGCCTGCATTCATAACACTTAAGGAGGGCCACTCGCTATTGTTTATTTCAGGCACTGTTGCTCTGTGCTGATAACTTAACGCTGATATCATCACCATTCATGAAGCATTTTTGGCCCATTGCTTGCCCAAGTTGTGGCATCAGCCTGTCCTGGGCTTTATGTTCACTGCAGCCGTGCAGCCCCTCGGTCCCTGAGTGCCCACTGTTTCGCAGGCACTGCTCTAAGCTCTGGCTGCAGGTACGGGTCTTACCACACCAGGTAGAACCTGCAATGGTCAAGCCAGGATGTCTGGGCTGGGGCAGTGAATGCTGTCCATCTCTCAGTGAAAATGAGAAGGGACGCTGACGACCTCCGTTAGCAGGAAGTGGCGGGCCATGTGCCTATGTAGGCTTAGAGACGAGAGACGGTAAAGGCTTGTGACCCTCAGGTCCCCTTCTCGGCGGTAAGTCAGCGGTCCCACGGGATGTCTGTGTGTCTCCTCAGCATTCCTGCACCCGTCTGACATGTCTCAGCTCCACGGAGGCTGATCACAGAGGCTAGAGGCTAGCAGGTGTTGACCACCAATAAGATAAACCTCTGAGGAAAGAGAGGTGGGGAAGAAGGGGGTCAGGACAGAGCAGAGGAACTGGGCACACGGTGGCTGGCTGGAGGTGCCCAGCACACCTCACACCTCGTTGGCTGCTATCAATCCACCTGATGCTCTCCCGTAGAGATCGGAGGTGGCTTTGGTATGTAGAACCACAGCTTCCTTCGTCAATGCAGAAATGGCAGCCATCTTATTTTGCAAGGAAGCCTTGCTAAAAAAAAATAAAGGGGGTGATGGGATGAGTGGCTGGGCTCTGTATAGATTGTGGATAGAATAGCCTTCAGAAGGACCTGGTTGTTATCTAAAGCCATCCTTTAGTGCACGGCAGTGAGACACAAAATGACTGTAAATAGCTAGGCTTCCTGGACAAAACCTGTGATGTGGGGACTGCAGCTGCCCAGACATCAGGGGCCCCGTGAGGACTTGGGGTGCCTGAGTGTGGGTTCGTGAATTCTCCCTGTCACTGCTCAGCTCTCGAGGTCTTGCCTCCTTGTTCTGTCCATGAGTCAGCGTGGTGTCTGTGATGTTAATGGGCCATCACCTCTGTTGATTTCATGCAGGAGGTAGAGGGAAGAGAGCCGATCTGGGTGGTATGGTTAGTAAGAAATAAACAAAGTGAGCCATGTGCCTCAGGGTCAAGGTCGCAGAGCGTGGTCTGGAGGACTTGGGTTTGAATCCTGACTCAGCTGCTCCACCCCGATCCCCAGGAAGATCTGACCTCCCAGCCTCAGTGTTCTCATCTGTAAAGTGGAGGAAGCGATCCCATGTGGACATCAAGTCTTACTGCCCAATGGAGAGTAAGGAGATGTTTAACTCCCCAATGATTAGAAAAGTGATTGGAGTCAAAAAGCCAGAAGGAATAATGTCAGCAAGCATATGGTGAATGATTCAGGCCACCCAGGACCCAAGCCTGTCAGCGTGACAGGAAGGGAAAGGTTGCTATGTCCTGCTGTCTGGCAGCCTGTCTTTGCTCCCTCACTTCGATGAACGAGCTAAGCAGGCTCATTCATCTTGCAGAGACCTGACCCAGATGCACAGATGTTAAATAGCTGTGCTCTGTGCCTAGACATCGGTCTGGTCATTGGCGAGCTGGGGTGAGGTCACCACAGAGAGGAGCCGCTTGGCTGGATGCACCGAGATGCTGACTGTCAGGCTCTGCTTCTGGGAGTGATGATGCTCTAACCACCTGCCTCTGTGGGTGGGTCACCACAGGTTCTGCACGGGCCGTGCCATCTGACGTGGAAGGATAATGTGAAGACTGAAGGAGTCTCATGGCCCAGGTCTGGTTTATAGTTGGACAGGTGAGAAATCTCGTAGCTGCACAGTCTGTGTGGTCACCATCAACTTCAGCTGGCCCGGTGAGGTTGAGATGGGCTCACCGAGCGAGGGGAATTGTCACCTCCTCACCTGGTCCCACCAGCTCTACCTTCTGCCATGGAACTGGGCTTCCTGGTGGGGATGGGGAGGGCTGTGTGTGTGTGAGTTTCTGCTCTGTGCTTTGATGTACCTTTCATTTCAACCTCACAGCAGCCCCATAGGAACATATGATTTAACCTTAAGGATTGGTAGGACTTTGCCAGTTGGAGGGAATGTAGGGGGCATTATAGAGCCTCAATTCAGCCAGTATTTATTTATTTAGGGGGGGATAATTACTTTAAAATATTGTGGTAGCTTTGCCATACATTGACATGCATCACCTAGGGTAGACATGTGTTCCCCCATTCTGAACCCCTCCTCCCACCTCCCTCCCTACCCCATCTCTCTGTGTTGAGTGTCCTGCTTCATGCATCAAACTTGCACTGGTCATCTCTTTTACAGATGGTAATATACATGTTTCAATGCTATTCTCTCAAATTATCCCACCCTCACCTTCTCCCATATAGTCCAAAAGTCTGTTCTTTACATCTGTGTCTCCTTTGCTGCTTTGTATATAGAATCGTTACTGTCTTCCTAAAGTCCATATGTATGCATTCATATACTGTATTGGTGTTTTTCTTTAAAGGTTATGTTTTAAAGTGTAACTTAAAGTAATTCAACTGACTTACTTCACTTTGTATAATAGGCTCCAGTTTCATCCACCTCATTAGAACTGACTCAAATGCATTCTTTTTTATGGCTGGGTAAGATTCCTTTGTGTCTATTTTCCACAACTTCCTTTTCCATCCGTCTGCCAATGGACATCCAGGTTGCTTCCATGATCTAGCTATTGTAAATGGTGCTGCAATAAACATTGGGGTACACATGTCTCTTTCAATTCTGGTTTCCTCGGTGTGTATGCCCTGCAGTGGGATTGCTGGGTCATATGGCAGTTCTATTTCCAGTTTTTTAAGGTATCTCCACACTGTTCTCCATAATGATTGTACCAGTTTGCATTCCCACCAACAGTGTAAGAGGGTTCCCCTTTCTCCACACCCTCCCCAGCATTTATTGGTTGCAGACTTTTGGATGGCAGCCTTTCTGACCAGTGTGAGATGATACTTCATTGTGGTTTTAATTTGCATTTCTCTGATAATAAATGATGTTTAACATCTTTTCATGTGTTTATTAGCCCCTCTCTCTCCCTCCTCCCTTTTCTGTTCTCTATATAACGCCATCTTTTGTGTGTTTTTAGATATTTTTTTGATGTGGACCGGTCTTTATTGGATTTGTTACAATATTCTGTGTTGTGTTTTATGTTTCTGGCTTCTAGGCCTGTGGGATTTTAGGCCCCTGACCAGAGATTGAACCTGCAGGCCCTGCATTGGAAGGCAGAGTCTTAACCACTGGGCCCCAGAAAAGTTCCAGCCAGTATTTATTTTGTGCTCACCACCTACCAGACCCTGTTCTAGAGATTTAAGAATGCCTAGCTGGACCTCAGAAGGGGAACTTAGAGGTAGAATAAATCAGTGGCCTGGTGAGACTTGGCCTTGATCTCTTTCCTCCACATCATCCTGCCTACCCCTCCCTCACCTCCCAAAGGCCTGTGACTCCTAAGCCTGCATCCCCTGCAGATTTTTCTGATCCTTCTGGGAGGAGGCAAGGGCATGACTGAAGACTGAGGGCAGGCAGTAGATTCTCAGCTTATTTCAGCCTAGAATTTCCAAATGGAATAAAATTACATTTTCACATCTGACTTATGTGGAAGCAATTTTTTTCATAATGCCTATGATTTGGGGTAATATACTGAATTCAGTTAGAAATTTGAGTTTCCTTCAAATTGTGTCATCAACTGTAATAATGATAATTCTCATTATCTTCAAATGATAGGAACTGGCATTCACTGGGCACTTAGTTTGTGCCAAGCATTGTCTTAGCATCTTTTCATGCGTTAGCAAATTTAATCCTCACAACAAATCTAGTAGCTTATGTTATTCCCTCCATTTTAAAAGTAAAGAAAGTCAAGCACAGATGAGTTATTTTTTTCTGTCTCCTAAACTCACATACATAGAAAGTGGTAGAGATAAGATTTGAACCCAGTCAGTCTGGGGAATCTGTTCTATCTTCTTTTAGGTCTGGCTGGAGATAAATTTAAGAATAGAGAAGTGCTTTATGTAATCACTTATGTGGAATCTAAAAATAAAACAGAACAAATTAGTGAATATGACAGTAAAGAAACAGACTTGCAGATATAGAGAAAAAAACTAGTGGTTACCAGTAAGGAGATCGGGGGCGATATAGGGGTAGGAGATTAAGAGGTACAAACTACTATGTATAAAATAAATAAGTTATAAAGATGTATAGTACAACACAGGTGATGTAGCCAGTATTTTTAAATAACTATAAATGGAGTATAACCTTTAAAAACTGTGAATCGCTATGTTGTAAAATCTGAAACTTAATTAATATTGTACATTAACTATACCTCAGTTTTAAAAAAGAATATGTATTACCTCACTTTAACTATGAAATTGACAAAAGTCAAGGAAAGGTAACATGCAAAATAATATTTTAAAATAAAATTTTATTTAAAAACCATGTCATTTAAAACAACATAAATTTAAAAAATATATCCTTTAAAATAATGTAAATTTTCTTACTGTAGCCTTTGGAAAAAGGCTGCTCTGAGAATTTTGTCATTCCCATATTTTTTATATTAATTTTTTTTCTTTTGTTAATGTATGGTCATTATAGATGGATCTGGGTATTTTGTATATCTTACTTGGCAGGATGAAATGATGGAGAGCATAGTTTTTAAAAAAATTTTATTGGAGTATAGTTGATTTATAGCATTGTGTTAATTTCTGCTGTATGGCAAAGTGACTCAGTTATACACACACATTCTTTTCCATTATGACTATCACAGGATATTGAATATAGTTCCCTGTTCTATACAGTCAGACCTTGTTGTTTGTCCACCCTATATATAATAGTTTACATCTGCTAATCCTAAACTCCAAGTCCATCCCTCCCTCACACACCCTCTCTTGGCAACTACATGTCAGTTCTCTTATGTTTGTGAGTCTGTTGTTGTTTCATAGATATGTTCATTTGTATCTATTTTAGATTCCACATGTAAGTGATATCATATGATATTTGTCTTTCTTTTCTGACTTACTTCACTTGGCATGATAATCTCTAGGACCATCCATTTTGCTGCAAATGATACTATTTCATTCTTTTTTGTGGCTGAGTAATACTCCATTGTATATATATGCCACATCTATATCCATTCATCTGTCAGCGGACCCTTAGCTTGCTTCCACATCTTGGCTATTTTAATAGTGCTGCTATGAACACTGAGGTGCTCATATCTTTTTAAATTAGAGTTTTCATCTTTTCTGGACATATACCCAGGAGTCGGATTACTGGATGATATGGTAGTTCTAATTTTAGTTTTGTTAAGGAACCTCCATACTATTCTCCATACTGGCTGCACCAATTTATATTCCCAACAACAGTGTAAGAGGTCTGTTTTCATGGAAAACATATATTGATATCCAACACTTTGGGAGAAATTTGGTCTTGGAAATCAAGCTTATGGGTCTCCATCACTAGGGCTAAGATTGGTATACTAGTAATCAAAAGAAATAATACAATGAATTTTTGTTACAGTAATTATATTCAATAAAGTTGCTATGAATACTGAGTCAGTGAATACTGAACTATGTTCCCAGAGAAAATATAAGATTAGGGTCCTGAGGGCCTTTGGTCACATTTTGATTTATCCATCAATACATAACCTGGTTTTGTGTGGATTTCTCTTATATAATGCATATAAAACCTTATTTATTGCATATCATTTATTCATTAACACTGAACTTATAGCTAGCAACCCTGTATCTCATGTCTCAGTAAAGCTTATGTACCATGTTTTTTTCCCCATAAGGCACATCACAGCCTTTTGTACTTCAGTTCAGTTCAGTCGCTCAGTCATATCTGACTCTTTGTGACCCTATGGACTGCAGCACGCCAGGCCTCCCTGTCCATCACCAACTCCTGGAGCTTGCTCAAATTCATGTCCATCGAATAGGTGATGCCACCCACCCATCTCACCCTCTGTCGTCCCCTTCTCCTGCCTTCAATCTTTCCCAGCATCAGGATCTTTTCCAAAGAGGCAGTTCTTTGCATCAGGCCAAAGTATTGGAGCTTCAGCTTCAGGGACAAATCTTCAGCTTCAGCATCAGTCCTTCCAATGAATATTCGGGACTGATTTCCTTTAGGATTGATTGGTTGGATCTCTTTGCAGTCCAAGGGACTCTCAAGAGTCTTCTCCAACACTACAGTTCAAAACACCAGACATCTCTTCAGCGTCATTCTGGAAGCCATTTTTAACAGCAAAATCACCATCAAAAAACACAAAAATTTGAAAAATTTGGTACCCAGTAGTGGAACACTAAGAGAACTCCAGAGAAACAAGAAAGTGGAGGGTCCTCTTTTTCATCCACACCTGAAACATGAATCTTGGATGATTCAATCTTTTGCCCTCTGCATGTATGTGCCCACCAATGACCCTAAAATCTACAGTTATTATTCTGGAAGTTACATATACATTTTGGTAAGTAGGCAAATTCACAAATCTGTAATATGCAAATTAATGAGGATGGAATCTATTTTGATGCAGTATTTTACAGAATTAAATGTTAATTGCTCAATCATGTCCGACTCTTTGCAACCCCATGGAGTGTAGCCCAGCAGGCTCCTCTGCCCTTGGGATTCTCCAGGCAGTACTGGATTGGTTGCTGTTTCCTTCTCCCATTTTAAAGAATTGAACTCAGTGACAAAAAATCCAGGGTGAATAAAATAGAAACTTTTTGGCCAAGAGAGGATTTTTTTATCTAGTTTTCTTCTTACCTAGACTCCTATGTCTCATGTGGCCACTGCTTACCCTGTTCCTGACCATCTCCAGGCCCTCCACGATGCCCAGGCCATCTTGATCAGGTCCCCATCCTCATCCTGCTTTGGAGTTTGTTTTTGCCTAAAGAACCATGACATGGTCACCTCTGGGGGTGTCTGAATAATTTACCATGCCTCCCGGGCCCTCATAAATGTGAAAAATCTTGCTAAAAAGTCATTACAGGTGTTAATTGATATTCCCTTGATGTAAATTGAGATGCCCTGGGATGTGAGGTCATCTTACTCGGCCTGAGCAATTGGTTCTGATCATCTCTACCCAGAGGTACTGGTGCTTCCTGCTGGTGGAACCCAAACTCAGCACATCCTTGGGAGCACGTTTAATCTGATGATAAAGCTTATGTCCTTATCCCCATCCGTGGACCTGCCAGTTTCCTGCTTGACCCACATCCTCTACAGCCCTGTTCTGTGCACCCTCTCCTACAATCCCCAGTTGCTTGCCAGGGATGCTGTTTTCCCGCTGAGCTCACAGTTTCCCTCCCTACATTCATTCTGCTTGACTGTCTTTGGTGGTGGTTTAGTGGTTAAGTCATGTCTAACTCTTGCGACCCCATGGACTATAGCCTGCAAGTCTCCTCTATCCATGGGATTCTCCAGGCAGGGAAACTGGAGTGGGTTGCCATTTCCTTCTCCAGGGGATCTTCCCAACCCAGGGATCAACCCTGGGTCTCATACACTGCAGGCAAACTTTTTACCGAGAGTTTGACTGTCTTTTACCATTATGTGTGTGTGTAAATATATACTTATTTACTTATTTATGGCTATGCTGGGTCTTTGTTGCTGCATATGGTCTTTCTCTAGTTGTGATGCATGGGATTCTCGTTGAGGTGCCTTCTGTTGTTGCAGAGCACAAGCTCTATGGTGTGCAGGCTTCACTAGTTGCAGCTTGTGGGCTGGTAGTTGCAGTTCCTGGGCTCTAGGGCACAGGCTCAGGAACTGTGGTTCACGGGCTTAGGTGCTCTGCAGTATGTGGGATCTTCTCAGATCACGAATCGAACCCATGTCTCCAGCATTGGCAAGCAGGTTCTTTACCACTGATGTGCCTGGGAAGGAAGCCCTGTCTTGACCTTTTAATTTTGAAATAATTAAAGATGGACAGGAAGATGCAGAAAAAGGTCTTGTATACCCTTTGTTCAGTATACTGTGTCGGGAACATCATGCATAACTGGTACAGTATCACAACCAGGAAATGGACATTGGTGCCATCCATAGACCTTAATTGGATCTCAGCAGTTTTACATATACTTGTGGGTGTGTGTGTTTGTGAATGCTCAGAAATGCAATTGCTGGATTCTGTGCCAAATATATGTCTGGTTGTTTAAGAGACTACCAAACCATTTTCCGTAGTGGCTGTATCATTTTATATGCCCAGTATCAATGTGTAAGTGATCAGATTTCTTTGCATTCTCAACAGCATTTGGTGTTGTCACCTTTTTATTTTTAATCAATGTTGTAATAGGTATATAGTAATACTCATCATGGTTTTCCTTTGCATTTTCCTAATGACAAATGATGCACATCTTCTTACGTGCTTAGTTGCCATTCAGATATCCTCTTCGATGAAGTGTGTTCATTTCTTTTGTCCATTTTCTAAATGGATTGTTTTCTTTCTTTTTGTTTACTTGTCCAGTTTGAGAGCTCTTTCTATATTCTAGATGTGAGTCCGTTGTCAGTTACCCATATTCATTTTTACTGACAGCTGACTATGAGCAAGGCACTGACCCAGAACCTGGGGATTCAGTGATGAACAGATGCCTTTGTTCTGCCCACAGAGAGCTTCTACTCTCGTGAGGAGGGGGACATTAACAACTGTTTACATGTTAGGGATTTTTAGCCGTGGCCACAAGGACCGTGACCGAGAACTGTGGTGCCTGAGAACAAGAAGTGGCTAGACAGAAGTCACCTCACCTGGGAGTCAGGGAGTCCAGGAGCTGAACTGAGATCTGAAGGAGGAGGAGGTGTCCTGGAACAGCTGAGCAGGGTGGGTGGGGGTAGAGGTTCCTGCACCCATCCACGTGGCTCTCCGTACATCCTACCGTGCCCTTTCTGGGAGCTGATTTTTAGTCTTTGATTAGGAAATGCATTCACGGCAGTAAAGAAACCCCAGAATTATGTCTTCCTTCACCTCTTGCGATTAGCTCTCTCTCCCCACTCTCTGTTCTCAGCCATTAGAAAGTACATTGCAAATTTTTCACCATCATGAAACTTGTTATATAAAGATAAAAAATTCGACAATGGCCTGATCAAGCCAAAAGAGCTACTATTTGTTTGTCTTGTGACCTGATCTTGATTGAACTTGGGAGTAAGTGCCCTAGTACAGGGGTAAGGTGATAATTTCATTTAGAACATAACTGAATTTATAAATATTATAGTAGCCCTCATGCACATTTAATGTTTGAAACCTGAGTAACTTTACCAAACATCTAGAATCGAATTCTGTCCAGTACCTCCTTAGATGTATAGTGAGCTGCAAGAGTATAAAATGTGGAGATCTTTGACTTTGATGCATGCTATTTCTTAACTTTTCCCATAAGACTTGCTCACAAAGTGTTCTTTCTTTTTTGTCTCCATGGTTGCTGACTTCATATTTCCCTTGTTAGCAATCCTTGCCAGCTAGCTCCTCTAGAAACCACTTCATCAACAGGATTTAAGAGAGTCTGGATTCAATATACATAGTTTCAAAAGTGAAAACCCCACTGGCTCCCTCACAGTCATAAGCAATATATAGGGCCCATTTCTCTCAACTGGAATTTTTGTTGTTGTTGCTGTTCAGTTGCTAAGTCATGTCCAACTGTTTGCTCCCCCATGGACTGCAGCATTCCAGGCTTCCCTGTCCTTCACTGTCTCCTGGAGTTTGCTCCAACTCATGTCCACTGAGTTGGTGATGCCATCCAACCATCTCATCCTCTGTCATCCCCTTCTCCTCCTGCCCTCAGTCTTTCCCAGCATCAGGGTCTTTTCCAGTGAGTTGGCTCTTCATATCAGGTGGTCAAAGTATTGGAGCTTCAGCTTCAGCAGCAGCCCTTCCAATGAATATTCAGGATTGATTTCCTTTAGGATTGACTGGCTTGATTTCCTTGAGTTAAAGGGACTCTCAAGAGTCTTCTGTTGCACCACAATTTGAAAGCATCAGTTCTTTGGTGACAGCATTCCTTATGGTCCAACTCTTATATCTGTACATGACTACTGGAAAAGCCATAGCTTTGACTATACAGACCTTTGTCAGCAAAATGATGTCTCTGCTTTTTAATATACTGTCTAGGTTTGAAATTTTAGAAGCAAATGAAAGAGTCCCAGAGGTAGAATATCTAAGCATGTGTGGATTTCCTATAGATTTGGAGACAGTGCTTCTTGAGCTGATATCAGACCACATCGTAGCCTGACAGCAGGACACGGTACAGGCAGACTTTGGAGGTAGTGTGGGTTGGGTCCCAGACCATGTCAATAAAATGAACCTTGCAATAAAGTGAGTCACAGGAATTTTGGGTTTCCTAATGCATATAAAAGTTAAGTTCACACTCTACTATTGTCTATTAAATATACAATAGCATTATGTCTAAAAAAGTACATGCTTTAATTAAAAATACTTTATTGCTAAAAAAAATGCTGCCTCCTGATAATGTAGGGTTGCCACAAACCTTCAATTTGTATAAAATAATACCTGTAAAATGCAGCAAGTTGAAGTGCAGTTAAAAGGAGATATGTTTGTAGGATCATCACTGTGACAGAAAGTAAAGGAAAGGGGGTGCCCACACTGGAGATGCTTGACTCACCCCTCACTCTTGCCCCGATGCAGCCTGCATTGTCCCCCTGCTCCCTTTGCTCTGGCTCTTCCCCCTTCACATGGTCATCAAGAGAAATTAGATCAAGGGCAGATCCCCAGGTGCTTAGTGGCCAGGCAGTGGTGCTTCTTCCCGAGGTTGGGATGTTCAGATTGCTCTATGACTTTCTCTCAAGCAGACACACTGTGGGCATTTCTCTGGGTCCCTGCTGCTTCTCTGGAGAATTGGGAAGAAAGCCAAGGAGAGCAACACGTGTTCTGAAAAGTGTACAATACACTGCAAGACTGTCAGTGACGCGGGTGCTCCTGGTGGGAGGCCCACTCAAAGGCGCTTGAGAGATAGGAAGGATTGCTGTGAATTCATCCAGCCGCTTTCCGAGCACATCAGTAAGACCCCCCAGTGACATGTGACATCATGTCTTCTGATTTCAGAGGAGCCTCCCCTGCTGAGAAACAATAACATTTGCCAAACATAACACAAAATTGTTTACAGAGGAAAAATCGACTCAATGAGGTTTTTCATGTGCTTTCTCTTTGTACTCCATGAAGATTCTTTTTGTCATGTCAGTTAACTATGACATTAAGCATGCACTCATTTTTGCTTCTCTCTGGTTGTCCCACCATGATCGAATTTGTCTTGGAAGAATCAACTGCTTCCAAACATAGACATATGGAAGATTGATAAGTCTGTATTTTCATAATACCTCGTGTGGGCGTGCAGTGCTTTTGAGACCCACGGAGTGTTTCCTCCTCCTTGCTCTCCTTACAATCGCTGGTACATCATGTAAGTTAATGGCAGTGTGTGTGTTCAGCACAGCCCTTCAGCAATCTGCCACTCTGTAGACATTCTGGGGGTGCTTCATTAGGACCTTTTAAATGACTGTGTTGGGTAATTCTCTAAGCTAAAATCATGCATAAAAGCATGAGGCTGAGAATATGGAAACCACAGCCACTCCTCCACCCATGTGTGGGCACAGACCCAGAACTGTGCTTGGAGAAAACTTCTGCCTGCAGGAACCCCTTACAGAGGCGGATGGACTGTTCATCAGACGAATGTTCACAGTTTGCCTCCTAAGGCTCTTCCATGTCAGTAGAGCGGAGTGGTTGAAGCTCTAGGCAGTGGAGCCACGCTGTGCGGGTTACAATTCCGTTCTTACTGTTTCTGAAATGGAAAACCTTGGGCAAGTCACTTAGGATCTGTAAGCCTTAGTATCCTGGTCTGAAAAATGGGTCGTATGATAACAGCACTTTCCTCATTGGGTGTGGGGATTGCTGTTGTTTTTCAGTCGCTCAGTTGTGTCCAACTCTGTGACCTCAGGGACTGCAACACGCCAGGCTTGGTGTCCTCTAACATTCACTGACCCCAGCTTCTGAGGAAGGTACGGTCTTGGAGACAGTCCTGTGTGCTAGAATTAATCCTCTCGCAACAAAAAAGAGTCAGGGAAATTCAAAAGTAGACTCTTTTCATGAAACAACCTGCTAAAAACTTCAAATAAATCATATCTTTATCCTGCTACAAATTCTACCCAAATTGTAGCTCTTCTTTCATGTGTGTACACATGCCTATGTGTCGGTGATGATGTGTTGTCACTGTTGAGTTGCCCAGTCATGTCCGACTCTTTGTGACCCCACAGCCTGCAGCACACCAGGCTTCCCTGTCCTTCACCATCTCCAGAGCTTGCTCAGACTCATGTCCATTGAGTCAAAGATGCCATCCAACCATCTCATACTCTGTTGTCCCCTTCTCCTCTGCTTTCAATCTTTCTCAGCATCAGAGTCTTTTCTGAATCAGGTGGCCAAAGTATTGGAGTTTCAGTTTCAGCATCAGTCCTACCAGTGAATATTCAGGACTGATTTCCTTTAGGATGGACTGGTTGGATCTCCTTGCAGTCCAGGGGACTCTCAAGAGTCTTCTCCAGCACCACAGTTCAAAAGCATTAATTCTTTGGTGCTCAGCTTTCTTTATAGTCCATCTCTCACATCCATACGAGACTACTGGAAAAATGATAGCTTTGCCTAGATGGACCTTTGTTGACAAAGTAATGTCTCTGTTTTTTAATATGCTGACTAGGTTTGTCATAGCTTTTCTTCCAAGGAGCAAGCGTCTTTTAATTTCATAGCTACAGTCACCATCTACAGTGATTTTGGAGCCCAAGAAATAAAGTCAGCCACTGTTTCCACTGTTTCCCCATCTATTTGCCTTGAAGTGATGGGACCAGATGTCATGATCTTTATTTTTTGAATGTTGTGTTTTAAGCCAGCTTTTTCACTCTTCTCTCTCACTTTCATCAGAGGCTCTTTAGTTCTCTTTTGCCGTAAGGGTGATGTCATCTGGATATCTGAGGTTATTGATATTTCTCCCAGAAATCTTGATTCCAGCTTGTGCTTCATTCAGCCCAGCATTTCACATGATGTACGTACTCTGCATATAAGTTAAATAAGCAGGGTGACAATATAAAGCCTTGACGTACTCCTTTCCCAATTTGGAACCAGTCCGTTGTTCCATGTCCATTTCTAACTGTTGTTTCTTGACCTGCATAGAGGTTACTCAGGAGGCCGGTGGTAAGTAAATATCTGAAAAGTGCTTTGAATACAAGATATGTGCATTATGCATTAACTGTTATGCTTTCATATAGCCTTTAATATTCTTTTTGTTTTTCTTTGGATTTTAAAAATCCATGTTTTTTTTTCTTCTCTTCAAAATTAATTTATTTTAATTGGCGGCCAATTACTTTACAGTATCGTAGTGGCTTTCGCCATACATTGACACAAATCAGCCATGGTGTACATGTGTCCCCTATCCTGAAGTTTTTTGAGGTTTATGTTTCACCCACTGTCTTTCCACCCCAAGTTTACCACATATGAGAGGCAGCTGCTTTCAACTCCTATCTTTTTGTCTTGTTAACTACTTCCATTCTGAAGATTTTTTCTAGTTTTTAAAATGGCTAGTTAATTTCCAAATATAAAAAAAATGAGTTTAGCTTTCATAGTCCCCATATCCTCTAGGTATTAAATTAGTATTTAGAGTAGCTTTTGTGTTGGTTGGCTATTATGTTCATATGTCTGAGTCATCTTGTAGAATATGGTCTGTTTTTTTTTCTCTTAAAGTTTACGATTGAATAATTTTAACAGTTCCTAGTTTTTTGTTTATGTATTACTAACTGAACTCACAGTCTCCAACAGACATGAAAACCTCCCCTTAATGGCCTCAGACGTCTGGAGCATCTCTTTGTTTTACTTTCTTTCCTGCAGGCTTCTCTTCCAGAGTCCTTGTTTTGCTCTAGCCTGGACTGATTACGCTCCAGTCCTCTTGGAATTCTCCATGTCATCATCATCACCTTTCTATATTGGATCCCGTGTTTTCTGGGCTCATTTCCCCCCTTATTTTCTTCCTTATTTTGTTGAACCATGTCCTTTAGTAAGCTTCTTTAGAAATCATATATAAGACTGATGTAATTTTTGTGAACTTTCCTTTGTGTGAAGCTCTTCTTGACTAAAAGCTTTGCTGAGGATAAAATTCTAGGTATCAAAGCATTTTCTGTCTGAATTTTGAAGGCATTTTCTATTGTGCTATAGTTGGATTGCAGTATTGCTAATGGGATGTCTGAGACTATTCTGACACCCCCATCTTTTTATTTTTTTTATTGAAGTATAGTTGATTTACAACGTGTTGGTTTAAGTGTACAGCAAAGTGATTCAGCTGTACACACACACACACACACACACACACACACACACTCACACACACACATATGTATATACTCCACACTTTGATTTTGATCTACCTTGTCTCTCTGGAAGCTTTTGAGGTATTACTTTTATCTCTCATCCTTTAACACCTTACAATAATATGCCTTAGTTGTAAGATTTTTAAGAATAATTTTTGGTGGCCACCTGGTGGAATCTTTCTGTCTAGAAACTTACATTCTTTCATATTGGGACATCTCTTAACAGTATTTCTTTGATAATTTATCCTCCTTTAATTTTCCCTTTTTTCTCCTTTTGAGCCACCTTAACTCAGCTAAGGTAGGCTTCCCTGGTGGCTCAGACGGTAAAGCATCTGCCTGCAATGCTGGAGACCCGGGTTCAATCCCTGGGTGGGGAAGATCCCCTGGAGAAAGAAATGGCAACCCACTCCAGTGTTCTTGCCTGGAGAAGTCCATGGACAGAGGAGCCTGGTGGGCTACAGTCACTGGTCACAAAGAGTCGGACACGACTGAGCGACTTCGTTTCAACTCAGCTATTGGACTCCTGGATTAAATTTATAATCCAATCTTTTACCGTTTTATCTCATTTTCTGAATATCTATCTTTTATGGAGATTTCTCCAAATCTGTCTTTTAACTTAAGTATTAATTTCTTTTCTTCTGATGCCATATTTTAAAGAGCTATTGTTGCCTCAGTTTCTTCCCATTTCTCAAAGTGTTGAAGATTTGTAATTGTAGAAATAGTTTTTAAGTTTTAATAGTTTTATAATAGTTTTTAAGTTTTAATAGTTTTATAATCGATCCTATTTCTTCTAAATGCCTTTCTTTGTTGATTTCATTTGATTTCTGTCTTTCATGCCAGGATACTTCCTCTCATGTCTGATGAATTTTGCTGTCCATTCATATTGAAGACAGAGGCACAGAAAGGCTGTATGAGTGCTCCAAGGGCAAGGGTCGTATTTTTTCAGTGGTGAATTTCATTTTAGAAGCAAATATGTACACTGCATGTACCCTTCCTTTCAGAAGTGTGTGCGTGCATGCATACTCAGTTGATAAGTCATGTCTGACCCTTTGTGACCTCATGGACCGTAGCCCACCAGACTCCTCTCTCCATGGGATTTTCCAGGCAAGAATACTGGAGTGGGTAGCCATTTCCTCCTCCAGGGAATCTCCTGACCCAGGAGTCTAATCCATCTTTCCTGCATTGGCAGGTGGATTCTTTACCATCTAAGTCACCTGGGAAGCCACCTTTAGAAGTACTCAGTGCTAATAAAGATGGAGCTCTTCAGAGGTCCTGTCACTCAAACATAGTCGCTCCCCAACTTACTCCCCACACACACTCTGTTTGGTCTGCTGAGTCAGTTGCCATTTATCCATCTGCTGTTCTGCTTCTAAAATTATGTGGCTGTCTCTTGACTGTTATGCATTTCTTTCCTATTCTCTCTGTGCTGTGGACTTTTGCCTTCATTACACCATTATTATTATTTAAGTGTGATTTCCAGAGACACTGAGGTTGAACAGGGATTTCCTCTGCCACGTCTTATCAGAAGTCTCCTCGTAAAATCCAAAGAATTTCAACTCTGCTGTTTGTCTGATTGTCACAGCAGGGCTCTGGACGTGACTGGCGGCAGAGGGTGTGGTGGTCTACAGCAGTGGTCTCCAAGGTTGGAAATCATACTAGTAGCATTAGGAATATAGAATTTCCATTTGTATTTTTTTTTGAAAAAATTTTTTGAACATTTATTTTATTTATTTATTTGGCTGCACTGGGTCTCCGTTGTAGTATGTCGGATCTTCGATCATCATTGTGGCCTGTGGAGTCTTTAGCTGTAGCATGTGGACTTTTATTACCTGCAGCATATGGGATCTAGTTCCCTGCACCAGGGATCGAACATGGGACCCCAGCCTTGGGAGCTCAGTGTCTTAGCTCCTGGACCACAAGTAAATAACGTTTGGTACAGGAATCCATCTTGGACAGCTACGCAGCTGTTCTTACAAGAGTCTTACTACTGAGTCATCATGTGGGTACCATGGCAGGGTTGGGGATTATGGGAGCAGTCTGAGGAAACTGGGCATGTGGGCTTGGGCTGGGGCAACGGAGAGAAGAAAAGGAAGGAAAGTAAGAGGGTGGCTTGTATGGGCTCCCGTGGACGCGTGGAGAATACTTCCTCTGTCGTTGCCTCCTGTGCTGTAGGGGCATTTGCTCACTAATACACTTTGTCATTCAAACACATTTGACATGACTGTGCCTTGTCTGCTGCATCCTTTGCTGTTCACATGGGGAGTTCTTTGCTCATCAAAGCCTGCCACTAACTTCAAAGGAAAGACAAAGTCCAAAGGATACAATTGATTCTATCATCCAGCTTGAGTGAGTACAGCTTGATCTGTCTTTCTGGAGCAGACTCAGCCTTGGAAGAGGAAGAAATGTGTTGACCTGGAAGTTCTTCCAATTTTAACCTTGTGAGGAACTTGCTTTGAAGCCCCAACTCACTGCAGGTCATGGGTATATTATAATAGGTTGACCTAAAGTCTCTTAAATCTGAAAGGCATCCTTTGTCAGGGTATGGATTTTTCCCCTGCAAGTAGCTATTCTTATTTAATCATAGAGATTGAGGGCTAAGAGGGAGGGCTTTCCGGATGGCTCAGAGGTAAAGAATCTGCCTACAGTGTAGGAGACCTGAATTTGATCCCTGGGCCAGAAAGAGCCTCTGGAGGAGGAAATGGCAATCCTCTTCAGTATTTTTGCCTGGAAAGTCCCATGGACAGAGCCGCGTGGCTGGCTACAGTCCACGAGGTCAGAAGAGTCAGACATGACTTAGCAAGTAGACACTGACAACAAGAAGCTCTTAGAGAGGTTCTCCGCTTTAACACCTTCACTTCACAAGGAGGAAACAAAGACCCAGGCCACTCAGTGACTCATCCAGGATCACGTGGCTCAGTGCGGGACAGAGTCCAGTCCAGAGCCAGTCTTTTGAAATCTGATCCAGTGTTCATTCTCAAAAACACACAGCTCCTGAGAAGCTCTGCCCCTGGGCCTTGAATGTACGTGGAGTTCCTGTGCACTGGGGATTCTGCCTCTGTTCTCAGCTTAGCTGATACCTCCGGAATGGTGAGTGGTTCTGTGGAAAACCGTGGCCCCTAATTGTACCTCTCAGGAAGTACAGATGACTCAGCCGCCCAACCGGCTGCCTGCTGAAATGAATCAGAGTGAAGCATTTGGAGCATTTTCATTGTGTGAAAAGACTGTCAGTTGCCTGGTTACCAGAGTGACAAATACAAAGTAATTGTACTTCTCTGTGGCTGTGGGAGGAGGGTATTTAACTGTCACCATGAATTTGGAGAAGTGGAGTCAAAGGCCACATCCCCGATAGATGGAAAACATTTGCTACTTTCTGTGGTTTGTCTTGCCACAGTATCAGCCACCTGTCCACAGCACCATGCAGAAACAGGGCGAGGTGAGGGACAGGTCAGTGGAGAAGTTAGTAGTGATGCTCTTCATAAAGATAATAGATGAACTTTGATAGGCCTCACTATGGACCAGTACTTTGGCACTGGATGTGAAGAGTCACATCACGGGAAAAGACCCTGCTGCTGGGAAAGACTGAAGGCAAAAGGAGAAGGGGTGGCAGAGGATGAGACAGATAGTATCACCAACTCAGTGAACAGGAATCTGAGCAAACTCCAGGAGACAGTGAAGGACAGGGAAGCCTGGTGTGCTGCAGTCCATGGGATCACAAAGAGTTGGACATGACTTAGCAATTAAACAGCAACAACACTATGGACCAGGCCTGGTGTCAAGTCCCTGGCCTTTGAAACTTCCTAAGAGCATTTTGATGCATGTATTCTTAGAATCCACATTTCACAGATGAGAAAACTGAGGAGGAAGGGTATCAACGGTGGCAGACATCAGAAGCACTAAGAATTTATATTTAGGTTGATATAACTCTGGAGTGTAAACTCTTAACTCCAATACTATTCAGCATCTCTATAAATATAGCAGAATGTGGTATGTGTTAGTTACTCCTAGTGGGCCCGTGGCCCACTTTCTGAGACCACTTGACATTGGTTAAGTTGTGATCCAGACAGAAGCAATCTGCCTTACTCCTTCTTGGCTTGCCTTTGAAGAGCCTGCTTAGCCCCAGGGGGAATTCATCAGACTTCTTCAGCCTTCTTTCTCCTCTTTCCGTGATTCAGGCAAGTATTACGACTGGGGAGGCTTTCCAGCATAAGTTTAAAAGTATCCCATGGGAACCAAGTGACTGGATTGTAGTCCAGGCTCAACCATTAACCCCCATGTGACTTTAGAAAAGGCAGTTCTCTGGGCTTCAATTTCTTTACCTTTAAAATGGAAGATTTTCAAAGAGGTGATTTCTAAGCCTCTTCTAGCTCTGAAAAGAATCCTCCCAGTATAAAAGTATGTCAGAACTAACAGGAAGTGCGCAAGCTCTGCAGACTGCTCACCTTGGTCTGGGTTCCTGCCCTTTTCAGTTTCTAACTGTGTGTTCTTGTGCAGATTTCTCAGTTTCTACAAACCTCAGGTGTCACATTTGTAAGAACAGAGTGGTCTACCTCATAGAGTCACTGGGAGGATTAATTAAACAAGCTAATATGCATAGCACAGTGCCAACCATACAGTAAATGTTCAGTAAGTATCAGGCATTTACCCCATCATCATCACCATCATTATTGTCATCGTTACCACATCTCCATTTATCATCACCAACATCATTGTCATCATTAGCACCACCACCATCATCACCACTATCATTATTATCATCATCACCATCATTATCATCGTTGTCATCACTGTCATCATCACTCTTGGATGACATGGATTAAAAATAGTCTAGAACTCAATACTAAAAATACATTAAAACATTTTCATACACACATTTTTTTTTTCTACAGGATAGAGCCAGATGCAAAGGTTAGTGTAGTAAGGATTTGCAACTAGTATTTCTGAGTGATAATAGAGGATGATTTGATGAGAAAGAAATAGAAGGAGAGTCAGGCAGTGAGTAACAGCAGGATTGAAAGCTGTGGGATTAGGAACCCGGAGCCCCTGATAAGAAGGATGCAGCTGTGCCTGGCTGGAGCAGCAGCCTGCGTATACATGAGTGCCATTTATTTGGGATGAAATGCCTGACCCTCCACTTGTGTGAAGACTGATTGCTGATCTTTGAAGAGGAAGCTACTTTGATCTCTGATAAAGCCAGCCAGGCAGTCACCATCTGAGTCGCTCCTAAATACTTTTTGATGCCCTAACAATGGAGGCTTTTTTTAGACAAGTCTCAGGGTACCAACACCAGAAGAAAGAGGAAGGTAAAGGCTCCTTGCTGATCCCTTGTAAGTAGCATATGTATAACTGGAAGCAGCTGATCATGCCATTGCTCACATGCTTGCCAGCCTCAGAGTCCAGAAGTGAGCGGAGGGGTCTTGTCTGTGAGCAGCATCCCTCCCCCAGCAAGGAGGCAGGGCTGGGGTGCAGGAGTTACTGCTGGCAGGTGGGACCTTGCCTCTGCTTACATCCAACATCTGCAGCCTCTTGGGAAAGCCCCATCATTTCATGTTTTTCTAGCATGTCTTTTTGGGCATGTTAGGAAAGGCACAGCTTGAGAGAAGAGGAAGGTGAATGAAGTATTCCTTATCTGGACTTTGTTCTGGCCTGTACAGAGTTTTAGCTAACTAGAATTGAATTGTCTTCACCTGTGGGCATTTTATTGTCATCTTTTAACAGATGGAATGTTTTATCAGGGTTACACATGGCTGTTCTAATGCTCAGATCAAGTGTGAATTTGGAATGATAGTTCAGCTGAGATACAGGGAGATAAGACAGGCCCTCTGTGGGAATGAGGAATCAGTGGCCTCCCTGGGCACTCACTCACACTAGTTATCAACCCGTTCCCTCTCTGGCATGTGCTGCCACAGGAATTTGCTGGCTGGTGAGGTGAGGTGAACATCTCGGTGCCCTGAATTGTGTTCATCCACATTCAGGGTGTCTGAGGACACTCCTTTCTACAGTGGTTAATTCAGATTCACCATTACTGGGACCCTTGCTGAGTGAGACTTCTCTGCATCCTGTCATTTGATACTAACAGCAGGCAGGTAATCCTATACTCTTTTAATAAGGTGAGCAAATGGAAGCTTGACTTGGTTAAGAAACTCGCCAAAACTTGGTTAACGGGTGGAATGAGATGTGACTTCATATGGGGTGACCCTGCCATCCAGGCTCATATATCTAAGCTCTCCTGCCTTTATTGGTGTGGTTCTGCTCCTCTGGGTCATGATTATTTTGGGGGGGCTACAGGATTTTGTTCCGTGAAGTGTAAAGGCTATATGTTTTAACACGTAAACTCACAAAACAGCTTGTAAATGTTAGGCATCCAGAGAGCAAGTTTCACACTTAGGTTCAGTTACTTAGGGGATGTCTGTTCCTCAGGAAGGCCCCGAACTTCATATACAGAACCAGGGCATGTTTTTCATTGTCCTCCATTTTAGCTACTGGGGAAGGACATGGTTCCATCCTGTATAAAGCAGTCTGTTTGCAGCGAAGCTCTATTAAGCCTTTGCTATGAACGAAGTGCTGATTGAGGCTCCCTGCATCAGTAAGAAAACAGCGCAGGAAGGTAAATTGCTCCCAGGCTAAATGAATGGGTTGCTACCCTCTCTCCTGACTGCTGCACAGCTATGCATTTTGCCAAAACTTGTGTCCTTGCGGTGCCTCTTTTGATATGTGGGACCCCCTCCCCCCACTACCTTTTTTTTTGATTCTGTAATAAAAGATGACCCTTGCCTCTGGGGAACGCATAGCCTAGTGGACAGACAGATGGCATCAAAAGAGCAATTGTGATGTAAGTACAGTTTAAAACGAACTGGATCAGTCTGGTCCGGTCAGGAGATGGAAACCACAAAGTGATTTCAGCAGGGAGTTGAACATAATCAGTTATTAAAAGTGATTTTAGCAGGGAGTTGAACGTAATCAGTTATTAAAAGTGATTTTAGCAGGGAGTTGAACGTAATCAGTTATCAAGCTGAGTTGACAGCATAACAAGGTGTAGGCAAGCTCTGCAGGGTCCTTCAGGGCTGAGGGAGACTACCCAGGAAAGGACAAGCTTGGATGGAGCCCCCTCCCCGAGGCCGGAGGGCTAACCCCACTGGAGAAGGTTTGGGGGCATTGCCAGGGCCAGAGGTGGTTTGCAAGAAGCAGCTCTCTAGGGCACAGGCAAATGGAGCTGGATGGAGTGCACAGGAGAGAGGGGCACGAGGGTTAGTGGAAGGCGTGGGGCACCCAGTGTCCGAGTGGACAGGGCCACAGGAGTCTGAGCTCCTGAGTGGGGTCAGGGAGGTATAGGGAGTCAGGGCTCCAGTGCAGGTGAGTCTGCAGGTCTGTGCAGAAGGGGTCCCCAGGTGAGCCAGTGCCGAGAGGTTGCAGGGGGGCCTCACGTTCTGGGGGGTGCCTGGAACAAAGCACCTCAACTCTCCACGTCCTCATGGTCACACTGCTGGCCGAAGGGGCAGCCCTGCAATCAGACAGAGAAGTCCCTGCCTCCTTTAGTGTCTCAGCATCCTCCACTGAGAAGGCTTCATCTTGTACTCATTGCAGCAGATAGAGAGTTAAATGAATCCATTCCGCCCATTGCCATGGAGCAGAGGAAGGGGAAATTTGGAACTGAGCAGTCATACCTGGCCTAGCTGTGCGGCCATTCATTCAGGGCCAGCTTGGCAGTGACATTTGAGAGGAACCTCAGAGAACGCACTGGGCATGTCCTCCAGTGCTGGGGGGCTTTGCTCTCCTTGCCTGTCTGTTTAGTCTTTCTGACTCTCCAGGTGGCTAGACTCTGTCATGTGACTCGGAAGAGCAGGGAGGGGCTCTTTCTTAACAGTCTTTCTCGAAAGACCTTCAGCGGGCCGTCTTTAGTTTCATGGTCCTGCCATCCTACAGCCCCCGATGCTCCCGTATCTCTCTGCTGCCCACGGGGAAAGGGACTAGATACTCAGCCAAGTCCTGAAGTCTTTCAGTGACCCAGCTGCTACCAGCCCCTGCAGTGTCTGTCGCCAGTGCTCCCTCTTGGCGTTGCTTCCAGCCAGACCAAACGGCTCTGGGGTTTCCCAAGACACCACTGCTGCTTCCTACTCCTCATCGTTGTCCTGCTGTTTGTTTCCACGTGACCCGTCTTTTGTGTCTCATCCCTTGTGTCACTCCCTCTTCAAGCCTCTCTGCATCCACCTGTCCTCATAGTGAACCTCTGCTCCTTTCTGTGCTGCACGTGCTCCGTCCTTCCTCCACCGGGACACTGATTCTTTTCTTTTCCTTTATTTCTCTGCTCCTTCACTTCCTTCTTTGATTTTGTGAACTATCCTACTCTCAGTTGGAATGCACAGTCGCTCGTGTGTTCATACTTGCTTCAAGTCTATCTTTAATGAAAAACTAAGATATTAAGGGCTTCCCAAGTGGCGCCAATGGTAAAGGACCCGCCTTCCAATGGTAGATGTAAGAGACATGGGTTCAACCCCTGGATTGGGAAGATCCCCTGGAGGAGGGCATGGCAACCCAGTCTAGTATTCTTGCCTGGAGAATCCCATGGACAGAGGAGCCTGCTGGGCTATAATCCATAGAGTTGCAAAGAGTCGGACACAACTAAAGCAATTTAGCACATGTGGGTAGATAAATATATCCACAAACATCATATATTACTTTTCTGTGTCTTTACGTTTTATTTATTTATTTTATTAAATTTATTGCTATTATTTTTCATATTGTATTTTATTAAAATTTACTTTTAAATTTTATAAATTTTGCTATTAACTTTAATACCATAGTAGAAACATTGTTCTACAATTTCATTTTCTCCTCCATGTTTTGATTGTATGATCTACCCATGTTGACATATATAATACTGGTCCAGTCATGTAAACTGCTCCTATGGTATTCTGTGCTATGAATATGCCATAATTCAGCCATTCCCCAGTGGAGGTGGTTTCCATGCCTTGTATATTTCAGATACCAAATTGTTTGTCATATATGTTGCAGCTCTGACAACATTTAATTATAATTCATATAGCTCTTCTTCGTCTACTAGGCTGTAAACTTTTTCAGAGCAGAAATCATGTTTGACTCTGGTCTGTGTCCCCTACATTTAATGAATATTATGTCTAATGGAGAATAGATGTGAAACAGTTGCTTGTTAAAATTCTGTAGTGTCACCAGGAGAGAATGTGGAGGGATCTTCAGAGAAGGTGGTCTGCTGACTAGTAGTGACTTTCTACCTGGGAAAATATTTCTCCCAGAAAATCGTTTGAGGTCATGGAGAACTGTTGCCTAACAGAACGTTCTGCGGTAATGAAAGGGTTTTACATCTGTACTGCCCAGCTCGGTAGTCACTGGTCATATGTGACCACTGAACACTTGAAATATGGGCTAGTTTTTGAGAAACTGAAATTTAAATTTCATTTCATTTTAATTAAATAGCTACAAATGTCTAGTGGCTATAGTATTGGATAGTTTTAGAAGCAGGATTTAAAGGAACATCTATTCATGAAGACAATCCTGCTTGGTATTACTTATACATAGAATCTAAAAACCCTGGAATTTCTCTGGTGGTCAGTTGGTTAAGACTGCACTTTCAGTACAGGGGATATGGGTTTGATTACAGGTCAAGGAACTAAAATCCCATGTTCTGTGCAGTGTGGCCAAAAGAAAAAAATTTTTTTAAAGCTAAACTTGGAAAAGCAGAGAGTAGAATGGTTGTTGTTGGGTTGGCGGGGTGATATGGGAAATAGGGTTATATTGGTCAGACGGGAGGAAGTTTCAGATCTGTAGGCTAAGTTCTGCAGATCTGATATACAACATGATGACTATAGTTAATAATATAGTACTGGATTATTGAAATTTGCTAACAGTAGTTCTTAAGTGTCCTCAACACACACACAAAGATCACTATATGAGGTGATAAAAATGTTAATTAATTTGATTGTGGGGCTTCCCTTGTGGCTCAGCTGGTAAAGAATCCACCTGCAATACAGGAGACCTGAGTTCAGTCCCAGGGTTGGTAAGATCCCCTGGAAAGGGACAGGCTACCCACTCCAGTATTCTGGCCTAGAGAGTTCCATGAACTGTAGAGTCCACAGGGTCGCAAAGAGTCAGACACGACTGAGCGGCTTATTCATTTCACCATGTACACATATAACAAAACATCACTAACTCTCCAGGCCAGTAGGTACCCAATATGCTGCTGGAGAAGAGTGGAGAAATAACTCCAGAAAGAATGAAGACACGGAACCAAAGCAAAAACAGCGCCCGGAATGGATGTGATGGGTGACGGGCGTAAAGTTCGATGCTGTAAAGAGCAATATTGCATATAGAAACCTGGAATGTCAGGTCCATGAATCAAGGCAAATTAGAAATGGTCAAACAGGAGATGGCAAGAGTGAATACTGACATTTTAGGAATCAGTGAACTAAAGTGGACTGGAATTGGCACATTTAATTCCATGATATCTACTACTGTGGGCAAGAACCCCTTAAAAGAAAAGGAGTAGCCCTCATAGTCAACAGAAGAGTCCGAAAGGCCATACTTGGATGCAATCTCAAAAGTGACAGAATGTACTCTGTTCGTTTCCAAGGCAAACCATCAATATCGCAGTAATCCAAGCCCATGCCCCAACCACTAAGCTAAAAGCTAAAGTTGAAAAGTCCTGTGAGGACCTACAAGAGCTTCTAAAATGTAATCCCCCCAAAAAAGATGTCCTTTTCATCATAGGGAACTGGAATGCAAAAGTAGGAAATCAGGAGATACCTGGAGTAACAGACATATTACTGTTTGACCTTGGAATACAAAATGAAGCAGCAAAAAGGCCAACAGAGTTTTGCCAAGAGAACGCACTGGTCATTGCAAATACTCTCTTCCAACAACACAAAAGAAGACTCTACATATGAATATCAGCAGATGGTCAATACTGAAATCAGATTGATTATATTGTTTGCAACTGAAGATGGAGAAGCTCTACACAGTCAGCAAAAAAAAGACTGGGAGCTGACTGTGGCTCAGATCATGAACTCCTTATTGCAAAATTCAGATGTAAATTGAAGAAAGTTAGGGAAAACCACTAGATCATACAAGTATGACCTAAATCAAATCCTTTGTGATTATACAGCAAAAGTGACAAAAAATTCAAGGGATTAGATCTAATAGACAGAGTGGCTGAAGAGCTATGGACGAAGGTTTGTGACAGTGTACAGGAGCTGGTGATTAAAATCATCCCCAAGAAAAAGAAATGCAAAAAGGCAAAATGGTTGTCTGAGGAGGCCTTACAAATAGCTAAGAAAATAAGCGAAGTTAAAGGCAAAGGAAAAAGGGAAGATATACCCATCTGAATGCAGACTTCCAAAGAAAACCAAGGAGAGATAAGAAAGCCTTCCTGTGAAGGAAGTGAAACAATAGCCTGCTTCCAAATAGGAAAAGGAGTACATCAAGGCTGTATATTGTCACCCTGCTTATTTAACTTACATGCAGAGTACATAATGAGAAACTCTGGGCTGGATGAAGCACAAGCTGGAATCAAGATTGCCAGGAGAAATATCAATAACCTCAGATATGCAGATGACAACACCATTATGGAAGAAAGTGAAGAACTAAAGATCCTCTTGATGAAAGTGAAAGACGAGAGCGAAAACGTTGGCTTGAAGCTCAACATTCAGAAAACTAAAATCATGGCATCTGGTCCCATCACCTCATGGCAAATAGAGGAGGAAACAGTGGAAATGGTGGCAAACTTTATTTTGGGGGGCTCCAAAATCACTGCAGATATTGACTGCAGCCATGAAATTAAGAGAAGCTTACTCCTTGGAAGGTAAGTTATGACCAACCTAGACAGCATATTGAAAAGCAGAGACATTACTTTGCCAACAAAGGTCCGTCTAGTCAAGGCTATGGTTTTTCCAGTAGTTATGTATGGATGTGAGAGTTGGACTATAAAGAAAGCTGAGCACCGAAGAATTGATGCTTTTGAACTGTGGTATTAGAGAAGACTCTTCAAAGTCCCTTGGACTAGGAGGAGATCTAACCAGTCCATCTTAAAGGAGATCAGTCCTGAGTGTTCATTGGAAGGACTGATGTTGAAGCTGAAACTGCATACTTTGGCCACCTGATGCGAAGAGCTGACTCATTTGAAAAGACCCTGATGCTGGGAAGGATTGAGGGCAGGAGGAGAGGGGACGACAGAAGATGAGATGGCTGGATGGCATCACTGACTCGATGGACATGGGTTTGGGTGGACTCAGGGAGTTGGTGATGGACAGGGAGGCCTGGCGTGCTGCAGTTCATGGGGTCACAAAGGGTCGGATACGATTGAGCGACTGAACTGAACTGAACCCAATCTAGAAAAATGGTACTGATGAACCTATTTCCAAGGCAGGAATAGGGATGTAGACATAGAGAATGGACATGAGGGCATGGGGAAAATGGGAGAGGAGGACAAACTGGGAGATTGGGATCTACATATACACACTACCAAGTATAAAATAGATAACTCATGCCAAACTGCTATAAAGCACAGGAAGCTTAGCTCTACTCGGTGCTCTGTGATGACCTAGAGGCAACGGTTGGGGTGGTGGGTGAGAGGTCTTACGAGGGAGGGGATACAGGTACAGCAGAAACTAACACAACATTGTAAAACAATTATATTCCAGTTTAAAAAATTAAAAAATGAATGAATAAATAATGAGAATAGTTCAGTATTTATGATTCCCCTTTTAAACCAGTCCTTTTATCTTGAGAATAACCCCAGGCACTCACTCACAATGGGACCATCTTCCCAGGAAAGCCCTTTGTTTATAAAATCACAAAATATACTCTCTTCATCACAAGAACTTTAATCTCTGTGTCATTAGGATATTTGAAAAATTTTTAAAGTGAACATGAACACTGCCAGAGAATGACCAAGGTTCTAACTCAGCGAGGAATTCATGTATGCATTTAGAAGAAATTTGGACTGCTCTCACTTCTTTGGTGAAAAAGCAGCTTCCTATTCTTGGTATAATAAGCACGTGTGCTATGCTTAGTCACTCAGACGTGTCCAACTCTGCGACCCCATGGACTGTAGCCCCCATGCTCTGTCCATGGGGGTTTTCCAGGCAAGAACACTGGAATGGGTTGCCATGGCCTACTCTAGGGGATCTTCCCAGCCCAGGGATCTAACCCAAGTATCCCACATTGCAGACGGATTCTTTACCATATGAATATGTAGTTAATCAGGACTGAAGTTTGACTCAGAAGCTAATGATGGAATTAAAGTCTTTGCCTTTCACTTCGATGTAGATTTTGGTTTGATGTTGTCATTAGTGTGAAAATAGTCAAGTTTTGTTCCCAATTTTAGGTGTGGCAGGGAACACACTGCTGGTTAGCAAGGCTGTCTGAAATTGAGTGTATTCATGACATCCTGATATGCGTGGCCCGCTCCTCTGTGCCGAAGAGAATTGTTGAGAGAGACACAGGAACGCCCATCACGTCAAACGGGAGACAGTCTTATGAGTCATTACTGTGTCTGAGGATGCTATTGATTTCTGAATGAGAGTCCAAAAGCAACCGTGGAGTGCCCCTCTGTGACCAAGAACGGTAATGGAACAGAAGCTAAGGAGGCTCTGCATTCACTGCAAATGGAAATTTAAAAATCCAGCTGTTTCTGATTTTTAGAGTGGAGAAGTGAATTAGCACATTATCAAACTTAAAAACGAGGCTTCTCAGTTGGACCTTTGTCAGAGCCTCAGAGGAGGGGGCAGGCCAGAATAAAGGAGTTGCTGGGGAAGCTAATTTCTTTATTCATGGAGTGAGCTCTGCTTCCTTGGGCAATTGTTGCTGCAGTTGGCATCAAGACAGGATGGCTGCCACTGTATAACAGGGAGAGTGACATTCCCCTTGAGGGCTAATTCTTTAATTTAGAGAGAGACAAAGAAAAGGAGCAAGTCTTAAGCCTTCAGGTGGATTCTTTACCAGCTGAGCCACAAGGGAAGCCCCACTTTCTGGATAAGCTCCAGAAAATATAGCTAAGGCAATATTGCATTCTGTTTATCACACCACAGATACTAGAGATTGGATTTCCAATACTGAACGGCTCTTGTCATCATTTTTGTCAGTCTTGCCATTGAAAGTTTTCATTTATTTTGTGCTTTATAAGACTCCAGCTGTCTTTACCTCAATATAGTAAGTCCCCTACATAGGAAGGAGTTCCATTCCAAGAGTGGGTTCGTAAGTCCAGTTTGTTCAGAAGTCCAACAAAGTTAGCCTAGGTACCCAACTAACCCAGATGGTGCCAACAGTAAAGAACCTGCCTGCCAGTGTAGGAGGCCTAAGAGACCCGGGTTCCACCCCTGTGTCAGAGAGATCCCCTGGAGGCATGGCAACCCACTCCAGTATTCCTGCCTGGAGAATCTGGAGAAAGGAACCTGGCTATGGTCCATAGGGTCGCACAGAGTCAGACACAACTGAGTGACTAAGCACACAGCAGAGCACAGTGTAGAAACCAAGGGGAGTGGGAGAAGAACACACTGACGTGACATACGTCCTGGGAGGGGGCAATTCCTTGATTCTGTTAGACCTGAAGGGCTATCCTCAGTCATTCAGAAGAAGGGGAATTGAAGTGTTTTCCTGGTTCTTCTCTTAGATTCGAAAGGTAGGAGAGGTGTGAATCCCCTGGCACCAGCCCTTTCTCTACTCCAGTCGTGAGACTGAAACCAAGGATCTCTCTCTTCTGGAGCCTCTCTTCTCCCTTAAAGAACATTTGTGTGAACCAGATGTTAAGATTCAGACCCTTATAAATGCAGCTAAACTTACAGGAACAAGGGGACAAATGAGAAGTAAGGCTGTCCTAAAAATCTAGACCATATGGCGATTGGTATTACTTTGCCAGTGTCATAGACAACTAAAAACAAACTTTGTTGACTTGCTCACAGATCAAACTCTTTATCCCTGTGCGCCTCAAGTTTAAGAAACGGACAGACCCCTTTTAATGGGGGAGAAAATGCTCATAAACACCCTGTGTTTTTTTTTTTAATCAGTATAAACCTGAAAGCCACTCACTGTTACCACCCAGAGCCATCTGAGTTCCACATACCATGCATGCTGGGTGACTCAGTTTTCCCCACCTTACTCTACTTAATCTACCAAAACAGAACAAACACTAGAACAAAGCAGTTTGAAGACACCATTCGCTCATTTTGTCTACAGATATTTAGTGAACACTTACTATGTGACAGAAACTTGGGATACATCAATGAAGAAACTAGTCAGTTTCTTGTTTATCTCCTTGTTTAGTTAATCTCCTAAACCGGGCACTGGCAGACCAGAGAGTGGACATTTTCATCCTTGTGGGCCTTCCAGTCTCCGTCAAAATGACCCACTTCTGTCGTTTTGGCATCAGAGCAGTCGCAGATGCTAGAGCTGTGGCTGTGGGTGTGGCTGTGTTCCAATAAAACTTTATTTAAAACCACAAGTGGTGGGCCACATTTGCTTGGAGGGCTAGATGGCTGGACCTCTCTTCCAGAAAGTAAGCAATAAAACCTAATAAGGAGATAGAGATATGCTAGCCAGAAGATCAGTGCTATGGGAAGAGAAAACATTGGGCAGGGGAAGGAGGATCAGAAGTGCTGAGGGGCTGAGGGTGGGGCTTTTATGTAGAATCAGAGGGGGTTGTCTGAGCAAATTCTGGAGGTGAATGCACCACGTGGTGTCCTGAAAGAAGTGTGTTGTGGGCAGAGGGGAGAATTGAGCAAAGTCCCATCCATGAGGAGGCCTGCTGTGATGGAGATGGCCAGCATGGCTGTAGCAGAAGGAGGGAAGGGTAGAAGTGGGCACTGAGATCAGAGAGGGAGGCTGAGGGGCCAGGAGAGGGGCCTTTCACCCTGAGTGAGATGGGAGCTGCTGTAGGTGTGGACTGGCCTCTGTGTGTGTGACCACCCTCTCTTGTGTCACGCTTGCTTTGATTCCACTGCTCTCAGCAAACTCTTGAAGCACAGCTTGAGATCCAGTAGGTCGTGAACTCAGATGTGAATGCTGCACTTTGAAGTTTTTGGTGAACAGGTGGTCTGAATACACTTTCTTTAACATTTTAAAGATTATCATAAAAATAAAACTATAAAAATGTTTAAACTCTACCATAGAGAATTCATGGATTCCCCAGGAATATGTCTGTGGGGCCTGCTTGATCCTGTAACATGTTTTCTTTCTTTTTTTAAACTGAAATATAGTTGATTTACAGTGTTTCAGGTGTACAGCAAACTGATTGTTATCTATATCTGTATTTCTATCTCTTTTTCGGATTCTTTTCCATAGATTATTATAATGTATCAGATATAGTTCCCTGAGCTACACAGTAAATCCTTGTTGCCTACCTGTTTTATATATAATAGTTTGTATCTGCTAATTCCAAACTCCTAATTTATCCCCCTCCTTCCCCTTTCGTAACCATAAGTTTGTTTTCTATGTCTGTGAGTCCGTTTCTGATTTGTATATAGATTCCGTTGTATTATTCTTTTAGCTTCGACATATAAGTATTTGTCTATCATACTAAGTGAAGTAAGTAGGATTGAGAAAATCTCTAAGTCCATCCATGTTGCTGCAGATGGCACAACTTCACTCCTTTTTATGGCTGAGTAGTAGTCCACTATATACATGTAACACATCTTCTTTATCCATCCCTCTGTCGATGGCCACAGGTTGCTCCCATGTCTTGTCTACTGTACATGGTTCTGCAGTGCATGCATCGTAACATGCCTTCTCACATGTGGTTTTATGAGAAATTCAGTTTGAGGGTGAGAGGGATTCTCAGAGTAGGACTAAATAGAAGAATATATTTAAGGAAAGATCAGGTTTAATAAATAAAAACGGATTTGAGAATTGAGAGTTATTAAGAATTATTTTCTCTGTATTCCGGATTCCAGAGTTCTTGGAGCAGATGCCAGGGGCTGTGGTTGCTTTTGAACTGGAGAGTACCTGGGAATGTCCTTTCTTCTCTCCATCCTTGTCCTTTCTCACTCACCTATTCAGCTCCTCCCCCAAAGCAGCTTTCTGTTCACAGGTCTCATGCTGATGATGCTGTAGACGCCAATGGAGAACACCAGGAACTCCCAGGGGGCAGAGTCAGGATGACACGTGCTATCAGGAGCCAGGTGTCCTGAAGCCAAAATATCATTTCAGACACTTGTTCGTGATGTGCCATCCATTGTGTTTTCCCCGAAAATGTCCCCTTTTAGGCCGGTATGTTCTGAGCGAAAGGGGCACGTTTCCACCTTTTTTCTCCCCTCTTCTCTCTTCTCCATCCCCTAGGTTAGAGCCATTTGTTAGTGAAGATTCCCCTTTGCTCTGGACCACAGAAAGCCAGTCCTTTCTTAGCTCTGTGTTAGCGCACTTTATTCATTTCTGTTGACCTGTCCCCTCTCCCCGACTCCCCTTGCTTGGGCCTCCACAGCACTTAGATAGGATAGGTGCTGAGGAAATTTCTAGCATATCCTGGAGGAGTGGCTGGCACCGCCTTGCTTGCCCACTCCTGAATGTTCCTGAGGATGGCCCTGGTGTCTGAAGCCACTGCTGGCCATCACCCAGAACCCAGAGGGGTCTTTTCGTCGTATCTGCTCCCAGCCACCTCCAGACTGAGACTCCAGACTCCTGAAATCTGCCTGGTAAATTTCTCTTCCGTTTCTGATGGACAGGATGGGGAGGGAAGAGGAAGAATACCTTCATGTAGTTCTTAGGTTGATTCTCGCTTTTCCTTTTTCTCTTTTTTTAGTGGAGGTAAAAGGGTAAAAGTTTGGTTTTAAATATCACATTCCTTCCCTATGCTGTTTCCATAAGGTAAATATTCTAAACAGTATTTGTTTTTGTTTTAACATCATCGTTGATTACATCCTTCTGAAATTCACTGAAACATGGGTCTCTATCTCTACGAATGCCTGCAACTCCTGTCTGTTGAGCATAAGCACACCAGAAATATTGCATTTCATTTTTGAAGGAAAGGGAGGCATTTGAATAGCAAATGGTACAGGCTTCCTCTCCTCTATTTTTCAGATGTGTTTTGCAAAACACTCCAGCTTTCCAAGCTGGATGCCATGGGCAACTCTGTTTGTAGATGCTTGTGGAATTTAATTTTCTTAGATACTTGTTATCAATTTAGTTCACGTTCAAGTTGATTCAAGCGCAGTGCTCATAATTCCATTCAGTTAGTAGCTGTTCCCACCCCGGTTTTGGAGGAGAGCATGCAATCATCAAGGGCTCCTCTACACCAGGATTTTCTTTTAATTTACTTATCTCAGTCTAAAATTGCTTTCTGCTTTTTTGATCAGGGCAAAGAAAATCAGCACTCATTCCCCAGTCTGCCTCCGGGGGAGTGGAATGTACATCCCAGCCGCCTTCTCCAGCTTTGCTGAATAATTATTGATATACACATAAGCACCAGAATTGTGCAGTTTGCTGAAGAGGCCCTTTTAGGAGTTCAGCTCCAGGAAGAATCATTTTACTCGAAGAGATTTATGTTAATTTCTTCTTTGAGACAGTTCACAGAAACTGCTGCCTTTCAAAAATCAGTCTTCAGGGACTCCCCTGGTGGTTCAGTGACTGACTCCACACTTCCATTGCAGGAGGCCCGGGTTCAATTCCTGGTCAGGGAATTAGATCCCATATGCCACAACTGAGTTTGAATGCTGCAACTAAAGATCCTGTATGCTGCAGCTAAGACCTGAAGCAGCCAAATAAATAAATATTTTTTTAAAAAAATCAGTCTTCATTGTGATAAATTGATAAGAATTGGGAGTTACCATAATGAGCTGAGATCATTGCCACAAATGTTTGTCTGTTTAAGAGTTTGCTTATAGATATGGTCAACTCTGTGAATTGTGTGTATATACTCTGAGGTGCTTTTCCTCTTTTACATCCAGAAAGAAGAATGTAGCTACCTTTGACCTCCTTTCTGCTACCTGGTACTGGTGGTGGTTTAGTCGCTAAGTCGTGTCCAACTCTTTGCAACCCCATGGACTGTAGCCCGCCAGAGCAGACTCCGTGGTATTTTCCAGGCAAGAACACTGGAGTTGCTAGTATACTGGGTTGCCATTTCCTCCTCCAGGGGATCTTCCTAACCCAGGGATTGAATCTGGGTCTTCTGCATTGGCAAGAGGATTCTTTACTGCTGAGCCAATCTAGGAAGCCTATTCCAAAAATTCTTCTCAGATCCTGTGAGTCAAATAGCTATCAAATCCCTCCAGGCCCACTCTTTCAATCCATTCTATTTTTTCACACTCTGTGCTGTGAGTGAAGGGGCCCAGGAATGAAAGGGTGCTAGATCAAAACTGTTCTATTCCCTGATGGACAAGTAAAGATAGAAAAAATTACTTCAGAGCTCTCAAAGCTTCACATACATTGATGACTTTTAGCCAGCTTTCTTAGAGCTGGCATCAGCTGGTATAAGAGACCTCAACCAAGGCATCATGGAAAGAATTCATGGGAAAAGGGAACATGCATAGAACAGGGGATGGAAGACAGAGTCTATTTTGCAAGTTCTGACTGAAATTTAGCATTTCCTTAATTTGTATGTTTGCAAACACTGCAGTGGAAAGCACAGCAGCTGTGATTTTGTTACCAGTAGAAATAACATTTTCATATCACATGATATTAGTTGAAGACGTTTTTGTACTAATCAGTACCCCAAAGTTAGACTCCTTAGGGGAACCTCTGCAAGATCTCTTATTGTTGAATGCATCAATAAATAAATGCATATATGACTGTGCCTGAGAACTTTTCAAGAATTTGATCAGTGAATTTCAATAAAATGGGTTGCTTTCTTTTAAGAGGTCAAAAACATTATTCTGGAAAGGAGTCTGTAGGCTGGCTTGCCAAAGGGTTCTGTGGCATAAGAGGTTAAGAAGCTCCGGTTTGGTGTCTCTGCAGCCATTCACTAATCTCTGCCCCAGGAGGCATAGGAAGGCGGGTGGCAAGCATTGTAGCCCAGAGGACCCATGTGTGGACTCTGGAATGAGACTGACTGGATTTGGACCCTGGTCCCTGCAGTTACTGGCTCTGTGGTTACCTTGGGTAAGTCACTTCGCCCCAGTAAACCTCATTTTCTCAACTCCAGAATCTTAGTGATAAAAGTCCACACCTAAAGAGTTACCAGAGCATGCATGCTTAGTCACTCTGTGATGTCCAGCTGTTTTGCGACCCCATGGACTGTAGCCCGCTAGGCACCTCCGTCTATGAGATTCTCCAGGCAGGAATACTGGAGTGGGTAATCATTCCCTTCTCCAGGGGATTTTCCTGACCTGGAGATCAGGATCGCTTCTCTTGTATTGGCAGGTGGGTTCTTTTACCACTGAACCACCTGGAAAGCCATTTGATCCAGGCATCTCTGCCAAAAATTCATTTTGGCCTACCTTTCCTTGACATAGAATTTATCTTGGCAGTGTGGTCCAGAGTGTCATTTGGGAAATTTTGAATTTTTTCTGTAGATTTATTTAAGCTTCTTTTTTTTTTTTCTAATATAATTTCCTCATTGATTACAGTGATTGCATGCTATCTTTCTGGAAAGGGGTCGACTGCATGCATCAGTTCCACTGGTAATTCAGGGAATAGCAGCTAGATATTTGGAGATGAAAGATCACAATCACCTTCCATCTGGTTCATGTTCCAGCCGGACCAGGCGGCAGCAGGCTTCAGTTTGGCCCAGAGGAACTGCCCAGCACACGTCTGCCAGAACTGGAATCAAGACCAGATTACAGAGAGGTGTGTTTCACAAGTCTAAGAGGAAACTTGTTGGTTGGTAACTCCTTCATCTTTCACGAGGTGGTGACCCTCCCTGTTACTGGGGTCTTCAGGTGGAGATCAAGATGGTCATGTATCAGGAAGGATGTAGTTTCCTAAACTGTTTCATTACAAGTACGAGGGGATGAGGCACGCTCACTCCCTGTGTTAGTCGGAGTTTTCCAGAGAAACAGAACCAATAAGATATGCATGTATATGATGTGTGTGTAACTTTGTGTGTATGTGTGTTTGTGTGTAGTGAGAGAAAGACAGACAAGACACAGAGAGATGGAGGGGAAATATTTAAGTAGCTTGCTCGTGGGATTATGGATTCTAAAAAGTCCAAGACTGACAGGCTGGAGGCCTAGGGAAGAGTTGTAGCTCAAGTCTGAGGTCATCTGCTGCTTCTTCAGAATTCCTTGTTGCTCAGGGGAGATCAGTCTTTTTTTCTAGTAAAGCCTCAACTGGTTGGGTGAGGCACACCCATATTATGGAGGGCTATCTGCTTTACTCATAGTCTACAGATTTAAAGGTTAGTCACATGCAAAAAATATTTCACAGCAACATGTAGACTGGTGTTTGATTCAACAATGGGCACGATAGCCTAGTCATGTGGACACCAACCATCATACTCCCTCCCTCGCTAAACCTCTTCAGATGTGATTAAAATTCAAGCCTCAGCGGGGGAAATCAGGTATTTCCACTATCTTAAGTATTTAGGAACTCCTGCTGGATTTGATGGCTAAAATTACAGTTGTGAAATCTGTAAATGCCAGGAGCTAGGGATTAATCAGTTCACACATTCTGATGGTCCATTTAAAGTGCAATGTGGCCTCATAACTGTTAATGCCAAAAAGCTCATAAATAAGATGCTTACTTAGGTTGGTGATATAACATTAGACAACAATGTTGAAAATGAGATTCTGGGCTGCTGTAGGGATTTCTGAGACCAGGAATTTGCACTCCAGTCTACCCCCTAAAAAAAGAAATTTGAAATCCCAGTTTCAAAATAATTATTTTATTGTTATCTTAGAGGATGTCATCATGTTGTAGTGTTAGCCATTCTGACCTATGTTGTAATGTTTTTGGTTCCTTATTCATTATCATTTGGCTTTCAAAGATTTCATGTTCCTCTGTACTTGTTTATTTACTTTTGGGTGAATTCTCTAGTATGATATATTTCCATTTTCATTCTAGTAAAGTGCTGTCTCTGTACTTGGAAATCTAGCTAAATCCATGGGCAGAAACAAGCTGTTATAAAGTCCTTGTTCCTCCTGAAATTAGAAATCAAATATTCAAGCAGTAGAAAACCTTTTCCTTTCTTTTCCCCCCTCCCTTCCTTCTACTTCTCTTTAGATTGTGCTTTATCTGTATTCTAAATTGGCAATAAAAGGATTAGCTTGCTAGAAGTTTGTTTGAATTTAAACTATGCTTCAGAAGTTCATTCTTTCTCTTTCAGTAACTCCTAGGAACATTAGGTTAATAGAAGATTCTAATTAGCAGTAATTCTTCCAGGGCGACAGAATTTTTTATTGTGGATTATTTTCCTTCTTCTGAGCAGAATAAGAGGCCTGAAAATTCACCAGAATGTTCACTCCTCAACGGTACCATTTAGCAAACAGCCCCAGAGTATTCAGTTGCTACTTTAGTATCCTAGAAGTGCAAGGTAGATGTAATAAATGTGCAGCTGGTTCTCAGAAAGCCTCATAAAGGCATACCTATGGAGAATTTAGGTTTTGGAAAGACCCACTATCCATCCCTTTCTTTTGTAGTGAGGAAGTTGAGGCTCTGGTTGCCCCCTGGATGCATCAGGCTACGTGGCTTACAAGGCAGAACGGGTCTTGTGCACAGGTCTGATGATGCCGTTGCCTAAACTCTGCTTCTGTTCACCAGTACCAAATAGAAATGCAAAGACAGAGTTCTGGGTGAAGTAGAAAAGAGTCAATCAAACCAGTCAATCTTAAGGGAGACGTACCCTGAATATTCACTGCAAGGACTGATGCTGAAGTGCCAATATTTTGGTCATCTGATGCAAACAGACGACTGGTTGGAAAAGTCCTTGATGCTGGGAAAGATTGAGGGCAGAAGGAGAAGAGGGCATCAGAGGATGATATGGCTGGACGGCATCGCCAATGCAGTTAACATAAACTTGGGCACACTCTGGGAGATGGTGAAGGACAGAGGAGTGGCTTGCTTCAGTCTATGGGGTCACAAAGAGTTGGACAAAACTGGGTGACTGAACAGCAACAAGAAAAAAGTAGCTTTTATTGCTTTGCCAGGCAAAGGGAGCCGCAGTGGGCTAATGCCCTTAAGATGGTGTGACACCCTTGAGGAGGTGGTGAGGAGCTTTATAGTGTTCAAGGAGCAGGGCATGATCGGCTGTGGGCAGTTCTTGGATTGGTTGGCATCGAGGTGAAGTTTCAAGCATCATCCACCTTCTGGTTTCAACCAGTCTAGAGTCTGTGTTCTGGAGTCAGCAGTTTTCATCTGGAGGGAGTCTGCTTCCTATAAAAACAACCCAGGAGTGTGTGTCAGGCCTTTAGCTGTGTCTTTCAGGGAACCGGAAGTCTGGCAGTTCTGTTATGCGGCAGAATTATAGTCTTAAGTTGTTAGCACCAGTTCCTTAGCGCAATTCTGTGTTTCTGCATCTTCACATTTCCCAGTCATTAACTCTCCGGTTAGCATTATTTACTTCAAAAGACAAGGACACAGAGGCTTGTCCACAGTTTCAATGCCAGGACAGAGCTTGTGACCGTCCAAGATCCTGCCCCATCCACAGTACCCCCCAGGACTTTGAACGCTGAGGTCACCTCTGAGGCTCGCATATCACCCTGGGTTGATGCTCTGATAAGATGTGTTCTTGTACTGGGCGGTAATTTAAGGAAGCAGACAGCTAGTGAAGGGAGCGATTCTGCTGTTGGATTCTAAAATAGACTCCTTGTCCTCTAGACAGCCTCACCCATCAGCCCTAATGCAAAATCTTTAACCCCACACATTATCCTTTCTTTGAAATGAAAAAGTAGAAAAGCTTCCCCAAGAGCTGTCTATGTTTTGAAATAGTTTTATCTACCAACTGGATTTATTGCATGATTAGTCATTGCCTCATTGTTCATTCATCAAAGCCATACATAATTGTGTATTACTACTGGCCAGCATGATATCCAAGCCTGACACCCAGACTGATATAACCTGGCCAGACTCAGACCCTTAATGCTGCAACCTGTAGGATGCTATGTCTGTCAGGCTGTTGAAACTATGGGAAAGAGCTTGAGGTTTGTCATGCTGCCTTTAGGAACCTGTCAGATCCGGAACCACCTGTTGGTCAGCACTGGCCTTGCCCTTTCACACATCATCTAGGCTGTTGTTCTTGGTTAGGTGTTTCCCATCTGAGGACCACCTGTAATATTCATTTTCACAAGCTTTTATCTCAAAAAAGAAAGAAAAGATGTTACTGGTGACATGTAATGTGACTAGGTTCAGATTTATGCTGAGAGTGTGTTTTCTACCCAGCTTCTCTCCCATAAGAAAACTTCCCTCCTGTAAGGCAGCTCCTTGGTGGAGGCAAGCTTGATTTTTATTTATTTATTGAGCTGTGTCTGGTCTTAGTTGTGGCATGTGGGATCTTTTAGTTGCAGCTTGCAAACTCTTATTGCAGCGTGTGGTATTAAGTTCCCTCACCAGGGTTCAAACCTGGGTCCCCTGCATTCGGAGTAAAGTCTTAGCCATTGGAACCAGCAGTGAAGTCCCAGGCTTGATCTTTTTGTTAAGCATAATGATTAGTTCCTCGCTCAGGCATTTCTGAGAAGTGCTTCTAAAGATGATGTTGTTGTTCATTATTCTCAAAAAGGCCTATGGAGAACATCAAAATATTTTGCACACAAGATAATTTAGTTAGGCATTTATGAATGATCTGCCAAAAGAAATATCTAGTGGTAGGCCTTTCTAAGTTTGGCTCTTTCTTAGATGCTGAAAACATGGACCCCACCCAAAGGTAGCTCAGCCAGTGGAGGTGTCAAACAATTAACACTTTGATACATTAAAGTGCAAAAAAGGGGCTTGTGGGACAACAGAGCAGGCCTGAACACTCCTCCTTGGAGGATAGTCAGACAAGTTTCCTCTGTTAAAGGAAGTGCCTGCACTGAGTCTTGAAGATAATGAGGAATTATTTTAGCAGGGAAGAGGGATGGAGAGGGAGAAAGGGAGAAAGGGAGTTCTAAAAGATGCAGCCAATGGGGAAATAGAGTTGCGACAGAAATATGCAGATGAGCCTGAAGTGTCTTCTTATGCTAAGAACACGAGCTAAGGATGTACTTAAAATAATGGAAGTTTAGCTTAGGGGCACTGCTCTAAGCAGAGCAGTGACATGATTGGTTTTGTGTTTCAGTGGATCTGGTAGTGATGTAGAGAATGGACTATGGAGTATTAGGTCAGCCATAGGTGGACCAGAAAGCTATTTGCTCACCTAAGCAGGGAAAAGTGAGGCCTGAACTAATGTGGTCACAGATGATGGACAGCGAGGAACACATGTTAGAGATATTAAAGAAATACAATTGGTAAAACTTGGTGATCAGTTCTTTGAATGAAGAGAAAGAAATTTTGTCTGTTCATTTCTTATTTCATTTAACAGAGATTTATTGGGAGCCCATAGTGTTTTAGCAGTAAGCTGTAAGAAGGGCTTCCCAATGGCGCTAGTGGTAAAGAACCTGCCTGTTAATGCCTGAGATGTGGTTAGATCCCCAGGTCAGGAAGATGCCCTGGAGGGCATGGCAACTCACTCCAGTATTCCTGCCTGGAGAATCCCATGGACAGAGGAGCCTGGCAGGCTACCAACCATAGGGTCAAAGAGTCGGACACAACTGAAGCAACTTAGCATGCACTAGCACATTTAGTAAGAAAGAAAAAGCTAATGTCCCCGCACTCAGAGATTGCATTCTAAGAGGGAGAGACATGTGATAAAAGAATAAGCTAATGCAAAAGCAAGATACTTTCAGAGTGAAAACAAACAGGTTGACCAGTTAGCATCATCAGGTAGCAGGTGGAAAGGAGACCATGCCTACAAGCACCCATGGGCAATTATTACAACCACTGTAATAATAAACGCCAGTTCTTGGTGGCTTACTACATTAAAGGTTGATTTCTTACTCCCGTCACTGTCTGATGTGAATTCAGTGGGTCTACTTGATCTTACTCCTCCATGTTCCTTAGAGATCCATGCTTCTTCCATCTTGAACTGAAGACCTTTGGCATATGATCTCCATGGAAGGGAAGGAGGAATAGTTTTCCAAACCTGGAAATGACGTACATCACTGTCACAATTCCACTGGCCAAAATACAGTATCATGCTCCCGGCCTAACTGCAAAGGAGACTAATGTGTGCAATGTAGTTTTGCTTTGTCCAGAAAGAGAAAATAAGACTTGAGAGCAGATACTCAGCTATCCATTTAGTCTCTGTCTGTCTTATCTGTCTATCCATTCATCCATCCATCATCTCTCTACATGTGCACATACACAGAGCAGATTTAAATGACAAAAGCAAAACTGTAGCATGTTTTATAGTTATTCCTAACAAACGCTTTTCTAGACTTGTGAACATTTTGTTGCAGAAGTTTTGCCTGCAAACCAAAGCATCATTATGGCTTATTTGAAGATGAATGTGATTGTATTCTGTTACAACTAATGATTCCTCTGAAGCCGCAGTTTCAGTATAAATACATCATGCTCAGCACAGTGTTAACACATATAGGTGTTCAATAATTGTATTGATGAGTAGATTCTTAGATGGGTAGATGATGAGTGCACTGAACAAATCAAAACTCATTTTTGCTGTTTTGGAAGAGTTAATTTACTTCCTCTGCCATGAGTATTGTTAATATAGAGTTCTCTTAAATGGTTGTTTTTAATCAGTTTCCCCTCACTTGCAACAAGAACTGAATTCAGTGGACATAGGCTTTTAACACTTTATTTTACTTGGCTCTTTAGAGTGGATTGAGTACTGTTCCCCTAAAATTCATGTCCACTTGGAATTGCAGAGTGTGACCTTATTTGGAAATATGATCTCTGCAGTTATAGTTAATTAAGGATTTTGAGGTGAAAGCATCCTGGATTTAGTGTAGACCCTATATTCAATGGTTTGCCTTGGAAACGAACAGAGATCATTCTGTCATTTTTGAGACTGCATCCAAGTACTGCATTTTGGACTCTTCTGTTGATCATGATGGCTACTCCACTTCTTCTAAGGGATTCCTGCCCACAGTAGTAGATATAATGGTCATCTGAGTTAAAGTCAGCCATTCCAGTCCATCTTAGTTTGCCGATTCCTAGAATGTCGACATTCACTCTTGCCATCTCCTGTTTGACCACTTCCAATTTGCCTTGTTTCATGGACCTAACATTCCAGGTTCCTATGCAGTATTGCTCTTTACAGCATCAGACCTTGCTTCTATCACCAGTCGCATCCACAGCTGGCTGTTATTTTTGCTTTGGCTCCATCCCTTCATTCTTTGTGGAGTTATTTCTCCACCAGCCTCCAGTAGCATATTGGGCACCTACCAACCTGTGGAGTTCATCTTTCAGTGTCCTATCTTTTTGCCTTTTCATACTGTTCATGGGGTTCTCAAGGCAAGAATACTGAAGTGGTTTTCCATTCCCTTCTCCAGTGGACCACATTCTGTCAGACCTCTCCACCATGACCCGTCTGTCTTGGGTGGCTCCACACAGCAGGGCTTATTAGTTTCATTGAGTTAGACAAGGCTGTGGCCCATGTGATCAGACTGACTAGTTGTCTGTGGTTGTGGCTTCCCTCTGTCTGCCCTATGATGCCCTCTCTCAGCACCTACCATCTTACTTGGGTTTCTCTTACCTTGGACGTGGGGTAGCTCCTTCATGGCTGCTCCAGCAAAGTGAAGCTGCTATTCCTTACCTTGGATGTGGGGCAGCTCCTCTTGGTCACCGCCCCTGACCTTGGACGTGGGATAGCTCCTCTCCGCCGCTCCTGCGCCATGCAGCCGCCACTCCTACTGTGGGCAGGAATCCTTTAGAAGAAATGTTGACATCATAGTCAACAAAAGCTTTTTTACAATGAAGGAAACTATAAGCAAGGTGAAAAGACAGCCTTCAGAATGGGAGAAAATAATAGCAAATGAAGCAACGGACAAAGAATTAATCTCAAAAACATACAAGCAGATCCTGCAGCTCAATTCCAGAAAAATAAGCAACCCAATCAAAAAATGGGCCAAAGAACTAAACAAAAATTTCTCCAAAGAAGACATACAAATGGCTAACAAACACATGAAAAGATGCTTACCCTCACTCATTATCAGAGAAATGCAAATCAAAACCACAATGAGGTACCATCTCACGCCGGTAAGAATGGCTGCTATCAAAAAATCTACAAACAATAAATGCTGGAGAGGGTGCAGAGAAAAAGGAACCCTCTTACACTGTTCGTGGGAATGCAAACTAGTACAGCCACTTTGGAGAACAGTGTGGAGGTTACTTAAAAAGCTGGAAATAGAACTGCCAAAGGACCCAGCAATCCCACTGCTGGGCATACACACCAAGGAAACCAGAATTGAAACAGACATGTATACCCCAGTGTTCAACGCAGCACTGTTTACAATAGCCAGGACGTGGAAGCAACCTAGATGTCCATCACCAGACGAATGGATACGAAAGCTGTGGTACATATACACAATGGAATATTACTCAGCTATAAAAAAGAATGCATTTGAATCAGTTCTAATGAGGTGGATGAAACTGGAGCCTATTACACAGAGCAAAGTAAGTCAGAAAGTAAAACACCAATACAATAAAACACCAATGCATATATATGGAATTTAGAAAGATGGTAACAATGACCCTGTATGTGAGACAGCAAAAGAGACCCAGATGTAAAGAACAGACTGTTGGACTCTGTAGGAGAAGGCGAGGGTGGGATGATTTGAGAGAATAGCACTGAAACATGTATATTACCATATGTGAAACAGATTGCCAGTCCAGGTTTGATGCATGAGACAGGGTGCTCAGGGCTGTGCACTGGGATGACCCTGAGGGAGGGGGTAGGGAGGGAGGGAGGTAGGAGGGAGGGTCAGAATGGGGAACACATGTATACCCATGGCTGATTCATGTGAATGTATGGCAGAAACCACCACAATATTGTAAAGTAATTAGCCTCCAATTAAAACTAAAAAAAAAAAAAAAAGAGAGAGAGTCTGAAATGCAGTATTTGGATGCAATCTCCAAAATGACAGAATGATCTCTGTTCATTTCCAAGGCAAACCATTCAATATTACGGTAATCCAAGTCTGTGCCTTGACCAGTAATGCTGAAGAAGCTGAAGTTGAACGGTCCTATGAAGACCTAGAAGATCTTTTAGAACTAACACCCAAAAAAGATGTCCTTTTCATTATAGGGGACTGGATTTCAAAAGTAGGAAGTCAGGAAACACCTGGAGTAACAGGCAAATTTGGCCTTGGAGTACAGAATGAAGCAGGGCAAAGGCAAATAGAGTTTTGCCAATAAAAAGCACTGGTATTGGCAAACACCCCTTTCCAACAACGCAAGAGAAGACTCTACACCTGGACATCACCAGATAGTCAACACTGAAATCAGATTGATTATGTTCTTTGCAGCCAAAGAGGGAGACACTCTATACAGTCAGCAAAGCAAGACGGGGAGCTGACTGTGGTTCAGATCATGAACTCCTTATTGCAAAATTCAGACTTAAATTGAAGAAAGTGGGCAAAACCACTAGACCATTCAGGTATGACCTTAAATCAAATCCCTTATGATTATACATTGGAAGTGAGAAACAGATTCAAGGGACTAGATATGATAGACAGAGTCCCTGATGAACTATGGATGAAGGTTCAGGACATTGTATAGGAGACAGGGAGCAAGACCATCCCCATGGAAAAGAAATGCAAAAAAGCAAAGGGCAGTCTGAGGAGGCCTTACAAATAGCTGTGAAGAGAAGAGGAGTGAAAAGCAAAGGAGAAAAGGAAAGATATTCTCATCTGAATGCAGAGTTCCAAAGAATAGCAAAGAGAGGTAAGAAGGCCTTCCTCAGAGATCAATGCAAAGAAATAGAGGAAAACAACAGAATGGGAAAGACTAGAGATCTCTTCAAGAAAATGAGAGATACCAAGGGAACATTTCATGCAAAGATGGGTTCGATAAAGGACAGAAATGGTATGGACCTAACAGAAGCAGAAGAGATTAAGAAGAGGTGGCAAGAATACACAGAAGAACTGTACAAAAAAGATCTTCACGACCCAGATAAGCATGATGGTGTGATCACCCACCTAGAACCAGACATCCTGGAATGTGAAGTCAAGTGGGCCTTAGAAAGCATCACTACAAACAAAGCTAGTGGAGGTGACTGAATTCCAGTTGAGCTATTTCAAATCCTAAAAGATGATACTGTGAAAGTGCTGCATTTGTCAGCAAATTTGGAAAACTCAGCAGTGGCCACAGGACTGGAAAAGGTCAGTCTTCATTGCAGTCCCAAAGAAAGGCAATGCCAAGGATTGCTCAAACTACTGCAAAGTTGCACTCATCTCACACGCTAGTAAAGTAATGCTCAAAATTCTCCAGGCCAGGCTTCAGCAATACATGAACCATGAACTTCCAGATGTTCAAGCTGGTTTTAGAAAAGGCAGAGGAACCAGAGATCAAATTTCCAACATCTGCTAGATCATTGAAAAAGCAACACCTGAGAAGACACACCCAGCTGCACGCCGAGAAAACCGAGCGGCTGGGCCGGGGGAGGGGAGCAGCCGCACCCCCCCCAACCGCACCGCCAGAGACCGCGGAGCTGCACACCTGAGAAGACGCACCCAGCTGCACGCCGAGAAAACCAAGCGGCTAGGCCAGGGGAGGGGAGAAGCCGCAGCTCCCAACCGCCCTGGGCGAGAGACCGAGAGCCTGAGCAGAGGGGGCGGGGAAAGCGCACTTGCCAGGAGCGGGGCAAACCCCAGAGCGCTGAATAGACACTGAAGGGGCCAGCAAACAGAAGACGCTAATACAAGCAGAGGGAACAGCTTAAGAGCCCAACCAGGAAACCTCGACAAACCACACATCCAACCCCTCCCATATTGAGGAACCCCACAATAAAGGGACAACACAGCAAGATAAACAAAATGAAAAGGCAGAGAAATACCCAGCAGGTAAAGGAACAGGATAAATATCCCCCAGACCAAACAAAAGACGAAGAGATAGGATGTCTACCTGATAAAGAATTCTGAATAATGATAGTGAAAATGATCCAAAACCTGGAAAATAAGTTGGAGTTGCAGCTCAATAACCTGCAGGCAAGGATTGAAAAGATGCAGGTAAGCTTTAACAAGGACTTAGAAGAAATGAAGAAGAGTCAAAATACAATAAATAATCCAATAAATGAGATCAAAAACACCCTGGAAGGAACCAACAGTAGAATAACAGAGATAGAAGACAGGATAAGTGAGGTAGAAGACAGAATGGCAGAAATAAATGAAACAGAAAGGATAAATGAAAAAAGAATTAAAAGAAATGAGGACAATCTTAGAGATCTCTGGGACACTATTAAACACACCAATATTCGAATCATAGGAGTCCCAGAAGAAGAAGACAAAAAGAAAGACCATCAGAAAATTCTTGAAGAGATAATTGTTGAAAATTTCCCTAAATTGGGAAAGCAATTAACCACTCAGGTCCAAGAAACACAGAGAGTCCCAAGTAGAATGAACCCCAAGCGGAACACCCCAAGACATATATTAATCAAATTAACAAATATCAAATACAAAGAGCAAATTTTAAAAGCAGCAAGGGAGAAACAAAAAATAACTCACAAGGGGAATCCCATAAGGATAACAGCTGATCTCTCAATAGAAATGCTTCAGGCCAGAAGGGAATGGCAAAACACACTTAAAGTCATGGAAGAAAACAATCTACAACCCCGACTACTGTACCCAGCAAGGATCTCATTCAAATTTTTGAAGGAGAATTCAAAAGCTTTTCAGACAAGCAGAAACTGAGAGAATTCAGCAACACCAAACCAGCCCTCCAACGAATGCTAAAGGATCTTTCCTAGATAAGAAACACGGACGGGGTATATAATCTGGAACCCAAAACAATAAAATAAATGGCAACGGGATCATACTTATCAATAATTACCCTAAAAGTAAACGGGCTGAATGCCCCAACCAAAAGACAAAGATTGGCCAATTGGATACAGAAACAAGACCCCTATATATGTTGTCTACAAGAGACCCACCTCACACCTAGGGACACATATAGACTGAAAGTTAAAGGCTGGAAAAAGATATTCCATGTGAATAAAGACCAAAAGAAAGCAGGAGTGGCAATACTCATATCAGATAAAGTAGACTTTAAAATAAAGGCAGTGAAAAGAGATAAAGATGGACATTACATAATGATCAAAGGATCAATCCAAGAAGAAGAAATAACAATTATAAATATTTATGCACCTAACATAGGAGCTCCACAATATGTAAGGCAAATGCTAACAAATATGAAAGGGGAAATCAACAACAACACAATAATAGCAGGAGACTTTAATACACCACTCACACCAATGGATAGATCAACTAGACAGAAAAGTAACAAGGAAATTCAAACTTTAAATGAAACAATAGACCAACTAGACCTAATTGATATCTATAGGTCATTCCACCCCAAAACAAGGAATTTCACCTTTTTCTCAAGTGCACACGGGACCTTCTCCAGGATAGATCACATCCTGGGCCATAAATCTAGCCTTGATAAATTCAAAAATATTGAAATCATTCCAAGCATCTTTTCTGACCACAATGCAGTGAGATTAGATATCAATTACAGGGGAAAACCATTCAAAACTTCCAACATATGGAGGCTCAACAACACACTGCTGAATAACCAACGAATCACAGAAGAAATCAAAAATGAAATTCAATTATGCATAGAAACCAATGAAAATGAAAACACAACAGCCCAAAACCTATGGGACACTGTGAAAGCAGTGCTAAGGGGAAGGTTCATAGCAATTCAAGCTCACCTCAGGAAACAAGAAAAAAGTCAAATAAATAACCTTGCTTTACACCTAAAGCAACTAGAAATGGAAGAGATGCAGAAGCCCAGGTCTAGTAGAAGGAAAGAAATCTTAAAGATCAGGGCAGAAATAAATGCAAAGGAAACAAAAGAGACCATAGCAAAAATCAACCAAGCCAAAAGCTGGTTCTTTGAGAAGATCAATAAAATTGACAAACCATTAGGCAGACTCATCAAGAAATAAAGGGAAAAGAACCAAATCAACAGAATTAGAAATGAAAACGGAGAGATCACAACAGAAAACACAGAAATACAAAGGATCATAAGAGACTATTATCAGCAACTATATGCAAATAAACTGGACAACCTGGATGAAATGGACAAATTCCTAGAAAAGTACAACTTTCCAAGACTAAACCAGGAAGAACAGATAACATTAATAGACCCATCACAAGCACGGAAATTGAAACCGTAATCAGAAATCTTCCAAAAAACAAAAGCCCAGGACCAGATGGCTTCACAGCTGAATTCTACCAAAAATTTAGAGAAGAGCTAACACCTATTCTACTCAAACTCTTCCAGAAAATTGCAGAGGAAGGTAAACCTCCAAACTCATTCTACGAGGCCACCATCACCCTAATTCCAAAACCCGACAAAGATGCCACAAAAAAAGAAAACTACAGGCCAATATCACTGATGAACTTAGATGCAAAAATCCTTAACAAAATTCTAGCAAATAGAATCCAACAACACATTAAAAAAATCATACATCATGATCAATAGGCTTTATCCCAGGGATACAAGGATTCTTCAATATTCACAAATCAATCAATGTAATACACCACATTAACAAATTGAAAAATAAAAATCACATGATTATCTCAATAGATGCAGAGAAAGCCTTTGACAAAATTCAACATCCATTTATGATAAAAACCCTCCAAAAAGCAGGAATAGAAGGAACATACCTCAACATAATAAAAGCTATATATGACAAACCCACAGCAAACATTATCCTCAATGGTGAAAAACTGGAAGCATTCCCCCTGAAATCAGGAAAAAGACAAGGGTGCCCACTCTCACCACTACTTTTCAACATAGTTTTGGAAGTCTTGGCCACAAAATCAGAGCAGATAAAGAAATTAAAGGAATCCAGATTGGAAAAGAAGAAGTAAAACTCTCTCTGTTTGCAGATGACATGATCCTCTATATTGAAAACCCTAAAGACTCTATCAGAAAATCACTAGAGCTAATCAGTGAATACAGTAAAGTTTCAGGATACAAAATCAACACACAGAAATCCCTGGCATTCCTATACACTAATAATGAGAAAACAGAAAGAGAAATTAAGGAAACAATTCCATTCACCATCGAAACAAAAAGAATAAAATACTTAGGAGTATTTCTACCTAAAGAAATAAAAGACTTGTATATAGAAACTATAAAACACTGATGAAAGAAATCAAAGAGGACACAAACAGATGGAGAAATGTGCCATGTTCGTGGATGGGAAGAATCAATATAGTGAAAATGAGTATACTACCCAAAGCAATCTATAGATTCAATGCAATTCCTATCAAGCTACCAGAGGTCTTTTTCAGAGAATTAGAACAAATAATTTCACAATTTGTATGGAAATAGAAAAAACCTTGTATAGCCAAAGCAATTTTGAGAAAGAAGAATGGAACTGGAGGAATCAACCTACCTGACTTTAGGCTATACTACAAATCCACAGTCATTAAGACAGTATGGTACTGGCACAAAGACAGAAATATAGATCAATGGAACAAAATAGAAAGCCCAGAGATAAATCCACGCATCTATGGACACCTTATCTTTGACAAAGGAGGCAAGAATATACAATGGAGAAAAGACAACCTCTTTAACAAGTGGTGCTGGGAAAACTGGACAGCCACTTGTAAAAGAATGAAACTAGAACACTTTCTAACACCATACACAAAGATAAACTCAAAATGGATCAAAGATCTAAGCATAAGACCAGAAACTATAAAACTCCTAGAGGATAACATAGGCAAAACACTCTCTGACATAAACCAAAGCGGGATCCTCCATGACCCACCTCCCAGAATATTGGAAATAAAAGCACAACTAAACAAATGGGAGCTAATTAAAATTAAAAGCTTCTGCACAACAAAGGAAACTATAAGCAAGTTGAAAAGGCACCCTTCAGAATGGGAGAAAATAATAGCCAATGAAGCAACGGACAAACAATTAATCTCAAAAATATACAAGCAACACCTTCAGCTCCATTCTAGAAAAATAAACGACCCAATCAAAAAGTGGGCCAAAGAACTTAACAGACATTTCTCCAAAGAAGACATAAAAATGGCTAACAAACACATGAAAAGATGCTCAACATCACTCATTATCAGAGAAATGCAAATCAAAACCACAATGAGGGACCACTTTACACCAGTCAGAATGGCTGTAATCCAAAAATTTACAAGCAATAAATGCTGGAGAGGATGTGGAGAAAAGGGAACTGTCTTACACTGTTGGTGGGAATGCAAGCTAGTACAGCCACTATGGAAAACAGTGTGGAGGTTCCTTAAAAAACTGCAAATAGACCTGCCATATGACCCAGCAATCCCACTGCTGGGCATATACACCGAGGAAACCAGAATTGAAAGAGCCACGTGTACCCCAATGTTCATCGCTGCATTGTTTACAATAGCCAGGACATGGAAGCAACCTAGATGCCCATCAACTGATGAATGGATAAGAAAGCTGTGGTACATATACACAATGGAATATTACTCAGCATTAAAAAAAAAATTCATTTGAATCAGTTCTACTCAGGTGGACGGAACTGGAGCCTATTATCCAGAGTGAAGTAAGCCAGAAGGAAAAACAACAATACAGTATATTAATGCATATATATGGAATTTAGAAAGACGGTAACGAGAACCAAGCATGCGAGACAGCAAAAGGAACGCAGATGTATAGAACAGACTCGTGGACTCTGTGGATAAGGGTAAGGGTGGGATGATATGGGAGAATGGCATTGAAACATGTTGATTATCATATGTCTAATCAATCGCCAGCCCAGGATTGATGCTCGGGGCTGGTGCATCGAGATTTCCTGGGGGGAGGGAGGGAGGAGGGAGGGGGGTTCTGGAGGGGGAGCATATGTAAACCCATGGTGATATCATGTCATTGTATGGCAAAACTAATAAAAAAAAGAAATAAAAATAAAATTTAAAAAAAAAAAAGAAAAAGCAAGAGAGTTCCAGAAAAACATCTACTTCTGCTTTACTGAATATGCCAAAGCCTTTGACTGTGTGGATCACAATAAACTGTGAAAAATTCTGAAGGAGATGGGAATACCAGACCACCTGACCTGTCTCTTGAGAAATCTGTATGCACGTCAGGAAGGAACAGTTAGAACTGGACATAGATCAACAGACTGGTTCCAATAAGAAATGAGTACATCAAGGCTGTATATTGTCACCCTGCTTGTTTAACTTATATGCAGAGTACATCATGAGAAACGCTGGGCTGGAGGAAGCACAAGCTGGAATCAAGATTGCCAGGAGAAATATCAATAACCTCAGGTATGCAGATGACACCACCCTTATGGCAGAACATGAAGAAGAACTAAAGAGCCTCTTGATGAAAGTGAAAGATGAGAGTGAAAAAGTTGGCTTAACACTCAATATTCAGAAAACTAAGATCATGGCATCTAATCCCATCACTTCATGGCAGATAGATGGGGAAACAGTGGAAACAGTGTCAGACTTTATTTTTGGGGGCTCCAAAATGACTGCAGATGCAACTGCAGCCATGAAATTTAAACACGCTTACTCCTTGGAAGGAAAGTTATGACCAACCTAGACAGCATATTAAAAAGCAGAGACATTACTTTGCCAACAAAGGTCCATCTAGTCAAGGCTATGGTTTTTCTAGTAGTCATGTATGGATGTGAGAGTTGGACTATAAAGAAAGCTGAGCACCGAAGAATTGGTGCTTTTGAACTGTGGTGTTGGAGAAGACTCTTGAGAGTCCCTTGGACTGCAAGGAGATCATTCCAGTCCATCCTACAGGAGCTCAGTCCTGGGTGTTCATTGGAAAGACTAATGTTGAAGCTGTAACTCCAATACTTTGGCCATCTGATGCGGAGAACTGACTCATTGGAAAAGACCCTGATGCTGGTAAAGATTGGGGGTGGGAGAAGAAGGGGACGACAGAGGATGAGATGGTTGGATGGCATCACTGACTCGATGGACATGAGTTTGGGTAGACTCCGGGAGTTGGAGATGGACAGGGAGGCCTGGCGTGCTGTGGTTCATGGGGTCACAGAGTCAGACACAACCAAGCAGCTGAACTGACTGACTATATTCAATGACTAGCATCATTATAGGAAGAGGACACAGAGAAGGTCAGGAGACAAAGGAGGCAGAGGTTGAAGTGTTGCAGCTAGAAGCCAAGGATTTCTGGCGACAGTAGAAGCCAGGAAGGGTGTGAACAGATTCCAATGTTGCAGAAGTCGGTCTCTCAAGAAACCGAGCACCACACACAGAGAGTTGGAGAACTCAGGTTTGTTATGCCAGCAGATCCAGAGGAGTTAACACTTTCACCTCTGAGCCCGAACAATGGAGTTAGAGTTTTTACAGACAGTGCATGATACCAGACTTCAGTGGGCACTGCTGACTGTTCATAGGCTGGTTCAAACAAGTGGTTTCCTGAACTTGGGAACAGCTGTTAGGACACAACAGGGGGGATGCCTAACCTTTACACAAACAAACATGATTAAGCAGGATTACAGGGGCTGGATAATTGATAAGGGTGAGTGAGGTAAGTTTCAGCTCCTAGCATTGTTGTAAGTTTCTGTCTTCCACAAACTGTGACTTCCATGCCTTTGCAAGGAGTGAGCTGAGTTGCAGAAGCAGAAAGAGCATGAGGTTATTTCTAGCTGGGTGCAAGTTTTAAAATTTTCCTCTTCCATACCCACTCTTGATGCCCCTCAAATCTTTATAAGGCATCAACCTCTTGATCTTCTTGTTTCAGGGGCTGATAACTTTTCAGGGCTAGGAGGTGTATGGTGACCCTGCTGTCTGCAACAGCCTCAGCTAGGCTGGAAATTGTCCTCACGAATAGTGGCAAAAGGCAAGGTAAGAGGAGGCAGGTCCCAAGAAGAAGAGTATGACTATTCCTACTAGAGCTTTGAATCTTTCTAGATAAGAAAACCATCCCCCAGATAACATAGGTCATGCCCCAGTCCAGACTTGGAAGGGATGGAATCCCAGAGAGCTAAGTCTGGACTGGGACATGAGCTGTGTTAGTCATCTTTCTGGTTATTTCTTCTATAACCTTTCCCTTATCATCTATCTGCAGGCAACAGTTACTAAGGTTGGACTTCCCACAGATGCACTTTTCTGCAGCCAGTAAGTAATCCAGGGCTAGGTGATTTTGATAAATAGCATTACGCATCCTGGTTTGTTGTTCTGCCAATAAATCAAAAGCCTTGGCCCTTTCATTAGTAATAATTTCAGTCACCACCTGGAGCCAGATAATTCTGTTAAGCATGTAAATTGGGGTTTGGTAGCCCCAGGACCCATCTTCTGCCCACATGGCTGGCATGTAGTTTTTGGATTATGCATTCAGGAGGCCATTCATCATCTTTCCAGTCTCTAGTCTGTAGAGATCTATGCTTTTTGGTGGGGCCTCTGTCTTTATAAATTGGGACTCCCCAATGATTCACCTTGGGCTATGGGGAGTAGGAAAAAGGAGGGATGGACAGTCCCCAACATGCATGCCCCCGACCAGTTGGCTGGCAAAATTGAATTATGCGTTAGTCCCACAAGTTCAATCTAGAGCTGACCAATGGCCTTCAGTGGACAAGTCATGCCATCAGGTCTTTAAATCAGGGAAGCTTGCTATGGGGTGAGGATTAGACTCTGTGTAGTTTGAGCTTCCCCACCAACCAGAAGTATGAGTAGTTTTATTATAATACTTTTGGCCAAGACAAGTGAGGTTTCCTACCAGAACACTGAATGATGGGTCCCACCATGCCAGGCAGTTTTTGCTGATTATGGAAGTCTTTAAATGCCAAATTCTGACCCTGGTCTGCTTGAATACCCCTGAGTTGTAAAAGGGTCTCTGGGGATCTAATTCTTTACCTTCCCAGGGCCATTGGTCTCCCATTTTAGTTCCCCCACACACATAGCAAGAAGTAACCATTAAAGGCTGGACTATGATCTCTGCTAGGGCTGGGAAGAGATTTTTAGTCTTGGCTGAAATTGGAGGGGGGCCACTTTCCATCTCTTCATAAAAGGAATGGAAGAGCCTGTGTGTGGAAACCCGGAGTGGAACAGAAACGTTCTAGAATATCAATACAGTTCCTGGGTCAATACCTCTCCCATTAATATAGATGCCAATTTGGTGACCCGTTTTCCATCTTGGGTCTCTGGGGTTGAAAATAGTGAAAGTCAACTTACATTTGGCATCAACAGTTCCCTTTTGGAGGAGTGCTACTTTGTCCTTATTCTCTCAGATTGCCTCTATATTTTCCTAGGCTGCACATCTGACATAGGCCCAGGTCCAGCAGTGATGCCAGGTGCCTTCATAACACCCAGTGTTATGGGATGCCAGGTTACACATATGTCTGTCATCGAGTGAATATTCTCATTCCTATGATAAGCCCCTGCAGTTTACAATGCTGGGGCTTTTGTCAGCAGCAGTGCACTCATCAAAGTGTGCCAACTCCAGGTGTTCTAAATACATAATTTGTGTCCCGTTCATCAGGAGCCTTCCTTCTAGGTGGCAAACTTCTAACCAGTTTTCATTGTGGGGGAACCGGGGTCAAAGCAAATATATTGGCCTTCTTGTTGACAATTAGAATAGGTTGTTTTGTTATGTACACAAGTACCTTGACCTCTTCTTGGCAAGAAAATTGAGTATGGTAAAGCAAGGTCCAAGTGACCCCCTGACTTGATCTACTCATGTGAATACATGAAATACAGGTGAGGTCTCTTTTAATTTCTAATACACTACAGCTTAGCAGGATATAATCCGCTATGACAGAAAACATTTGATTCCACTTAACAATCTCACCACCTTTAGGTAGATTGTACTCAAGGTGACCTTTTGTATCTGATCCACAGAAAGCATCAAGGCCAGTGGAATAACCAGTCCCCATTTGGCAGGGTGTCATAGTAACAATAACTCTCTGATGTCCCTAGTCGAAGAGGGGAAGGTGGTGGGGGATAGGGAGGGTGATGGTCTGATCCGGGAGTGAGTACAAGAGGCACCTAATAAGGATGATATTCCCCACTACGATGAGATAGCAGATAGCTAATAGCAGCTTCTGATCCAAATTCCAGTCCTGGGGTGCGGCTGAAGCTAGTTCTGTAGCAAAGAGTACGGCAGTAATGCCCATCAGGGAAGGGGCCAGAGGTGACAATGGAAGCCCATTTATATCCCAGTAACTGGATTCTCAAGCTACCACTGTGTGTCAACCAGCCAACTGCCTGGGTGTGGCTGGAGCAGGGCTGAAGAATCCTCAAGCTTCTGCCGTGCCTTGACTAGTCAGCTCCTGGAGTGACTAGAGCAAGGCTGTTGCTTTTGGACCCGGACTTGAAGTGGGGTCTCAGGATCTCGAACTGCTTTCCAGATGTCCTTGTCACCGGGAGCCACTGCTGTCTTGCCTCTGGTGTGGTGGATCCGGGGGGTGACACCTGTAACTTTAACAGCAGTACAGGTTGCCAGGACGACCATATGGGGGCCTGTCCAAACTGGCTGAAGTGATTCCTTTTTCCAGTCTTTAATCCATACCTTGTCTCCTGGCTGATAGGGATGAACCCAATTGCCCCAAAGAATGGGAGTCCTTTCTAAGGTTTCTCAGGTGGTATGGCAGAAGACTTCTCCCAGGGCCTGGAGGTATTGGGACATCTCCAGCTCAGCTAGTTGTTGGGGGTCTCCCTTGAGCTTTCCTATCACTGAGGGTGGTCTCCCATATAAGATCTCAAAGGGAGAATAGCCTGAGGACCTTAGCGTGCATCGGACTTGGAGAAAGACTAGGGGTAGCATGTAACTGGGTCTACTGACAGTAGCAGTAACTGGGTCTACTGACAAAGCTTAGCTAACATAGTCTTGTGGGGCCAATTCATGTGCTCAACTTTCCCAGAGTTTTGTGGCCTATAAGCAGCATGGAGCTTCCATTTGACTCCTCGTGTCTTGGACAAAATCTGGATTATCTCAGACACAAGGCTGGCCTGTGGTCAGACCCTACAGAGAGAGGCAGCTCATATCTCGAGATCATGTCTCTTAGCAGGGCCCTGGCCACCTCTCATGCCCACTGAGTGCGCGTGGGGTGGGCCTCAGCCCCTCCCGAGTAGGTGCAGACCACCACAAGGAAATTCTTAGAGCCCCTGGAGGGCTTGACTTCAGTAAAGTCCACTTCTAGATCTTCAAAGGGCAGTGTCCCAACTGTCTGCCCCCCTGGGCTGGGTCTTGGTCCTTGGCTGGCATTGTTTCATGCACGAGTCACACATCTAGCACTGATCTGGGCGCACAGGGCAGGGGCTTAGGAGCGAAACAGTAACGGCTCAGTAAACTCTCCAGCGCAGTTTTCCCTAAGTGAGTTGTCTCACGGTGCTGTTTCACCAGCTGGATCGCTATATTGCTGGGGACAAAGAGGCTTTGGTGTAGAAGCTTCCACCAGCCCTCTTTTCCTTTTGTCCCTCCCTCATCCAAAGCCCATTGATCTTCTTCCTTGGTATATCTTGGGGATAGAGACAATTCTGGTGCCAAGAGAACCTTAGAGATTGGCTCAGGGCCCACTGTGGGACTCGGTTGGGCTGCCAGCTCCTTGGCTGCCTGGTTGGCCAACCAATCCCTTTGCTGACCAGATCAGTTCCTCTTTGATGGCCTTTGCACTTGATGACTGCGACTTGGGAAGGCTCCCAGACTGCCTCTAACAGTTGAAGGATTTTTTTGTTTTTGATATCCTTTCCCCCTTCTGTCAGTAGTCCCCTTTCTTTATTAACGGCTCCATGAACATGTAAAGTACCAAAGGCACACCTTGAGTCAGTGTAGATGTTAACTCGCTTCCCTTTGGCGTGCCTTAGCATCTGGATGAGTGTCCGCAGCTCAGCCCGTTGTGCTGACCACCCTTGTGGTAAGGCCTCAGCCTTTACTGTCTCATCTGTTGTCATTATTGCAGAGCCCGCCTTGCGTTGTCCCTCCTGGATAAAACTGCTTCCGTCAGTAAACAGTTCCAGGTCTGGGTTCTGGAGGGGAGTGCCCATCAGGTCTGGTCTGCTCACATAAATTTCATCTATGATCTCCTTGCAGTTATGATTGTGGGTTCCCATCTCTGTAGGTAAGTAGGTGGTGGGATTGAGCATCCACTCAGTCTCGAGGCAGACCTGTGGGTTTTCGCAAAGCAGTCCCTGATAGTGGGTCATGCTAGTATTGGGCAGCCACCCGTGCCCCGGCTGTTCATCAGCGCAGTAACAGCATGGGGACTTTTACATACATATTTTGTCCCAATGTAAGCTTACCTGCTTCTCTGACCAGGACCACAGTGGCAGCCAATGCCTGGAGACGTGGCAGCCATCCCGCAGCCACAGGATCCAGTTTGGACAGGTATGTGACCAGGTGCTGCCACGACCCAACTGTTGTCTGGGGACCCCAGTGCAGTGTGGTTTTTCTCATGCACGAAGAGGTTCAAGTCCCATGTCACATCTGGCAGCTCTAATGCTGGAGCGCTGGCCAAGAGTCTCTTTATCTCCTTGAAGGCTTTTTCTTGTTCAGGCGCCAAACCCTGCTGTGGTGTTGAACAATGGTTTGGCAATTTCAGAAAAGCCCAGTATCCAGATCGGGCAGAATCCGGCACCCCTGAGGAACTCACAGTCTTCTTTCTTGATGCTTGGCCAAAGTATTGAACAGATGGTTTGCTTCCTTTCATGTCTGAACACCCAATCCTGTTTTGAAATGACAAACCAAAGGTACTTGACCTCCTGCCTGCAGATCTGAGCCTTTTTCCTTGACACCTTGTACCCCGTGGTGGAGAGTAGAGCCAATAAAGCTTTAGTGCCTTTCCAGCAGTCCCCTTGGGTAGGACTGGCTAGGGACAGGTCATCTATATCCTGGAATAAGGTGAAATTCAAAGTTTCTCTTGGGAAGGCAGCAAGAACCGCAGCCAGGGCTTAACCAAACAGGGTAGGTGAGTTCTTGAAGTCTTGTGACAGCTGGGTCAAAGTCAGCTGTGTCCTTCTCCCAGCGTGTGGGTCTTCCCACTCAAAGGCAAACAAGGGCTGGCTGGCTGGTAGCCTGAGACAGAAGAAGGCTGTCCTTGAGATCAAGACAGCTGAACCAGCTTGCTTGAATGGGTAAGAGGCTCAGGAGGGTGTAAGGGTTTGGGACCACTGGCTGAATAGTGATCACCATGGGCGCATGGGTTTTGGGCAAAGATGCGGACCCTTTCTCTGCCAGGACAGCAGAAAACTCTTTCAGCAGGCTGGTTGGATTTGTTTGTTCTCTCTCAGAAGAATAGAGGCGCCATTCATCTCCTCAGGGCATGATCACAGCCATCATCAGAGCCCATTGACCCCCGGGTGATGCTCGTGGGCTCCTGGGGGGCAAAGGTGATCTGCACCCCAAGCTTTGTCAGCAAGTCTCTTCCCAGCAAGGGAATGGGGCACTCCGGTAAGTACAGGAATTCATGAGTCACTAGATGGCCCCTTAGCTGGCATAAGCGGGCCTTGCAAAATGAGCGGGCAGTCCCGTCCCCAGTGGCCCCGACAATAGTTGCTATTTGACCTGTGAGGGGAGCCACAGATGTGGTCACCGCAGAGGGGTCAGCTCCGATGTCCACCATAAAAGTTATTGATTGGCCCCCTACTTTCATTGTGACCGTAGGCTCCCTGGGGGTCCAGAATCAGGGATCCTGGTCCTCCTTAGTCTGAGTCTGCTCTGGCCAGGCCAGTAAGATCTTGGACGACTGGCTCAGGCTGGTACCTTTCTCTGCTGGGTTGATCAAACTTCTTTGACCCTTCAGATGTCCCTCTGCAATGGGGGCCTTCATTCTTCCAGTGTCCGCTCCCTTTGCATTAGGCACACTGGTTGTGACGTAGTCTTGGCCTCTTCTTGACTTCCCCTTTTCATGGGGGAACCATCTTGTTTCACAGGACTTGGGGGCCTCAGTATGGCAGCCAGCAGGGACACCTGCTTCATTCGCTTGTCACTCATCTTTTGGGCTTCTTGGTTGTGGTTTACAGACACCTTGTTTGCAACTTCCAGCAGCTGAGTGGCATTTGTTCCCATGAAGCCCTCAAGCTTCTGGAGCTTACGGCAGATGTCCGCATAAGACTGAGCCATGAATGCTGCGTTAACCATGCGTTGGTTCTCTCGCTCTTCAGGGTTGAAAGGGGTATACACCCAGGACGCCTCACACAGTCTCTCATGGAACTCCATAGGCGATTCATCTGTCTTCTGATGCCTCTGTTGTCTTGGACTTGTTGGTTGGTTTTCTGGCTCCTTCTCTTAGTCTCTGCAACAGGGCTTGCTGGTACTTGTTGAGGGAATCCATCCCATCCAGGGCGTTGAAGTCCCAGTTGCGCCGAAAGTCTGGTGCAACCCCCAGGGCCTTGGCCGCAGGATCCACTGTACCAGCTGGTCCCTGCCCTTGGAGCCATCGCTGAGCCTCCGACAGGCTCCAGCAACATTCTTCAGCATTGAAGAGAGTCAGGATGAGGTGGCGACAGTCATCCCAGGGAGCGAGAATAGACTCAAGAAGGTCAATCATTGCCTGTGGTTTTTCTGAGTGGGATGGAGTGTGGTGCTTCCAGTTCAGGAGGTCGGTAGTGGGAAAGGGTTGGTAATAAAGGATTGGGCGTCCTGGCTGGACAGAGCCATCCTCCCCAATCTGGGGAGGGCCTCGGGTCTCTCGTAAGGGCATCTGCAGGGCTGCGGGCTGTTGGGCTGGTTGGTTGGCTGAGCGAAGTTGCAGCAGGCTCAGAGGGCACTCTGGACTCAGGGGTGGTGGAGACACAGATGGTGGGGGGCTGTCCGGTAAAGGGTGAAGTGGCTGAACGGGAACCGGCAGAGCAGTTGGAATGTAGGGCAGAGGCACAGCCGGGCTCTTCTTTGGGTCCCCTTGGTGGATAACCTTTGCTGGCTTTTCTTTGCCTTTCCTCTGAACTGGTTGGGCCGCAAAGATCCTACACTTTGCCTGCCTGTTGTCCTGAACCGGACCCGAAGGGGTAGCTGATCGGCGATTTGCAACCAGGAGTCAGTCTATGTATGGGAACTGGCCTGGGAGCCTGGGGGTCCTGTCACCACTCGGTACTCAGCTCTAACCACAAGAAGGTCTTCGGCAGGCCATCGCATCCCGAAGGTGGGCCATTCACACGGGGTACAGATCTTTCCTGAGGTCGTCTTAACCCCATAGTCTCCAGAGAAACCTTTCCTAAAGTTTTTCAGCATACGCTCTAAAACTGTTGGCTTAGAAGAACTCCCCCCACCCCCCGCCAGTGTTGACAAATATAGTCTACCTCTCTGACCAGGAAGGAGAGGGTTGCCCATGGAAGGGCCTTGTCTTACGGCCTTATATCCTAGGTAGCACTGATGTCATCGCTCCTGGAAGGCCCAGGATTTTTAGACAATGGGATGACCTGTTTCAGGGAGATGAGACCGAAAGGAGGAAATCCCTTGTAATGGGATGCGCAGAGGAATAACTTCAGGTGGGGCTCCAGTGGGGGTGTGGGGTGACTGACCCTCTCGAGCAGGTGGAGAGAGCAGTATATGTACTCCTCACCTAGGTGAAGGGCCTGAAATGCTTGGAGAATCAGGGGATTATGTGGGAAAAGTTGATGAAAGTAGCCTGGTAATGAGAATCCAGAAGTGTGCAGGAGCACGTCAGAGTGTGCTACTCCAGGGGACCAACAGAGAGCGACGTACAAATCAGTTTGGCAGAAGGGGCAGGTTTTTGAGGGAGATCTAATTTCTCAATAAGTCAACTCAAAGAGTCAGCTGACGGGAGGGGAGAGTGAGCCTTAAAAATTTTAAGAAAATAATTTTGATGGTGGGCCGTAGGGCAAAGGGCCACTTGGACATACACAATTTTAAATCAAATCAGTAACCAACTGTCCCTCTCCCGATGTATCCTGCCCTGTGTCGGTGGCATGAAGACAAATAAGGGTGAGTGCTCCCTTATTTGAGGAGACCATTCAGGTGCCCACCTGGCCATGTCCCTGTGGGGAACTTAGGCACCTCTTAGCATTGGTGGGTCAGTATAAACCCGACCCGACTCTGACTCGCAGGGAGGGACTCGGTCCCTCAGAGACAGACACCGCCTTGAGCCGTAAGAGGTCGTCATGTAACTGCAGATTAGGGCCCTCTCAGACTCTGTAGCCATGAACCCACACAGTCGCCCCGGATTGACAGCGAACCATTCAGACCAGAATGGACCAGAGTTCATCACAGTGCCTCACCCTCTGGGAAGGTCCCTAACTGGTGGTCTTTTTGCTGAAGACCATAGGAGACCGGACCTGACTGGGTTCTGTGCCCTGGGGCCTTACCTTATCCTGTGACCATTCCTGGTGACTTGGTTCGTCCCTCCAATGAGTCAGTCAGGGCTCGGCCGTCCGGAGAGTCGGAACAACAGTCCAAAAGAGACCCCTGAAGACCGTCAGGTGGCGCGCCTCCTCGTTCATCTCAGAGTTCCTCTCCTCTGGCCAAGCCACCGGTCAGGCAGCTCAAGGGGCCAGCATGGTTGGAATCTCCCTGGGGCCTCCAGAAACATTGCAGAAGTTGGTTTGTGGAGAAACCAAGCACCACATTTGAAAAGGTGGAGAACTCACGTTTATTACAGCGTGCCCAGAGGAGTTAACACTACCCACTCAGACTCACAACGGAGTTTTTATAGACAGTGCATGATACCAGACTTTAGTGGCAGGGCGCACTGTGAGTAGGCTGGTTCACACTAGGGGTCTTGCGTGCACTGCAGGGACACAGCAGGGGGGATGCCTGACCTCGACACAAACAAACATGGTTAAGCAGGATTATAGGGGCTGGGTAATTGACAAGGGTGAGTGAGGTGTCAGCTCCTAGCATTGTTGTAAGTTTCTGTTTTCCTGAAACTGTGTAACTTAACTTACATGACTTTGCAAGGAGCTAGCTGAGTTGCAGAAGCAGAACAAACATGAGGTTATTTCTAGCTGGGTGCAAGTTTTTAAATTTTTTATTTTAAATTTTTAAAATTTCCAATTTAAATTTTTAATTTTTAAAATTTCCCCCTTCACCAGAAGGAACCAGCCTTGCTACCACCTGATTTTGGACTTTTCACCTCTTTCACAGAATAAATACAGGGTACATTACTGTTGTTTTAAGCTACTTAATTTGTGATAAATTGCTTTGACAGTCTTAGGAAACTGATACACCCTTTGATCACCCACTGACATATTTCTTTTTTCTCAATAAGTATTTACTTATGATTTCATATGTGGAAATTCTTATTTTTTTCATCTAACCTGGCCACAGCATAGGCATGATTCTTTCAATTTGGGCCAAATGAAGCCTTTGCACCCATCTTTTTAGGGGGACTTTTGTGAAACTGTCTTCCCTTAGGTTATATTAATATCATACCCTGAAGTCATTCTTTAGATGCTCCATATTAAGGAGAAGGAGAAACCTCCTAGACCCTTGATCACTGCTTCTCATGATTCATGGGAAAGGGTCCTGCTCAATGCCCTCTGAGCTCAAGCCATCATCTTTATGGATATGTGTGTCTACACTGACATTTTGATCTAGTCCAAGAATATAGAGCCAGGTCAGCTGCCTGGTAAGTCCCCCTGTCTCATCTCTGGAGTTTAGAGACTCTGCTTCTATCCAGCAAACATCTGTCACTGACAGTCCAAAGAAATGGTATATAATAAAGGGCACAGTAAATAGTTCATTTGGACCTCCAGTGTGGATCATCATCAAGTCATTTATATCAATATTAATGTTTGATTTACCATGATTGTAAGAGAACACTAAGAGACGGTGGCATAGTTATTAACACACCTTGGTGACATGGTATAGATTTTGTATTATTCCATGACTTTATTGCATCTCTAAAGAGAGGCTTGTGTAGTTACAAGATAGAAAAGGAATCTGTGATCATAGTCTTTAAGGTGTAAAAGATTGGCAACTACTGATGTAAAAAGAACCAAAGGAATAAAAAGACACTGTATGATAGCCATAATCAGTTTCTTCCACAGGTGAAAAAAATAATTGTGTGTCTTTTTTGATACAGTGCTAATTTTAAAATAATTCTATATTGTATGAGCAACATAGCCACAGTACAGAATTTGGAAATGAAAGAAAACGTATCCATAATCCCAATATTCTAATACAGTGGTTTTTTAACTTGCTTGTATTTCCTTCCAGGTTTTATTCTCTATATGTTTTGTATAGTTCATGTAATTTTTTCCTTCTTTGTTATTTACTTTTTGGAGTCGATTCTATTTTTATGAAAGTGCAGTGGGTAACTAATAGATGCAATGTTACAAAAGAGCTGATATGAAAGAGCAGTCATTTTCCACCTTCCTTCACCCACCTCCAGCCCTATTGGAAACTTCTTAACTATTTTGGCTATTACTATTACTTTCATCAGTCCAAATAATAAGCATACAACTGTATTTATTTTTATTGTTAAGTATTTTAAATACACCAAAAGGTATAATACAAAAGACAGCATAGCCACCATCCAGCTCTACTGAATACTGTCTTACTGTACCTTGCTTCAGTTTTTTAAGAAAAAAATCGTTGCAAATTTGCTCCCCCACAGTCCCCACCTCAGATCTATCACCTTGTCCCTTCCCTCCAGAGAGTGACTGGGACCTTGCCCTTAATATTCATCTTTCCCACATGTGCTTTTTACATCAGCAATTCTCAGATATGTTGGTCTCAGAATCCCTTTGCATCCTTGAAATTTATTGAGGGCCCCCAAATATTTTTATGTAGAATGTTGCTATGCAGATTTATAGTCTTTGAGACAAAGACTGAGAAATTCTAAAAATATTTATTAATTTATTTAAGTATGTAATAAATTCATTACACATGAACATAAATAACATTTCTATGAAAAATAACTACTTTTCCAAAGTAAAGAAAGAGTGAAGTAGTTTACATTTTGCAAGCTTCTTAATATCTGGCTTAATAAAAGGCAACAGGATCTCATATTTGCTTCTACATTCAGTTAGTGTCACATGTCATGTGCTTCATGTCCTGCACCTTCAAGATGGAATAAGAGTGAAAAGAATGTTAGTACGGTTATGAAAATAGTTTTGGCATCACAGAACTCCTTTCTAAAGGTCTCAGAGGCCCTTTGAGAACCACTGTTTTATGTTACCAGATAAATATCACCACAAATAATATCAAATTAATTTGTTGATTTTCAAACTTTGTGTGTTTTGTGCTTTGCTGTACATATCATTGTGAAATTTGCTCTATTCTTATTTCCACTTGGTAGTTTAATATTTATGAACTTGCAACACAAGCTTAAATAACAGTTTTATCATGCATGCATAAATCTATGAATATTAGGTACTTTTCCTAGTGTCCAGGAGTCTGGGGCAGAGGTGTGAGTCAGCGGTGGGCTGCTGTGGGGTTGGGATCACTGAGTGCGGCAATGTGGCAGTGTCTGCATGGGACCTTTTGAAGGAGGTTATCATCTTCATTACCCCCACCATAGTTTGGCCTCAGGTCCAACAACAGGGAGGGAACACAGCCCCGCCCATCACCAGAAAATTGGATTAAAGATTTACTGAGCATGGCCCTGCCCATCAGAGCAAGACCCAGTTTCCCCCTCAGTCAGTTTCTCCCATCAGGAAGCTTCCATAAGCCTCTTCTCCTTATCCCTCAGAGGGCAGACAGAATGAAAACCATAATCACAGAAAACTAATCAGACTGATCACAGGGATCCCAGCCTGTCTAACTCAATGAAACTATGAGCCATGCATGTAGGTCCACCCAAGATGGATGGGTCATTGTGGAGAGTTCTGATACAACGTGGTCCACTGGAGAAGGGAATGGCAAACCACTTCAGTGTTCTTGCCTTGATGAACAGTATGAAAAGGCAAAAAGATAGGACACGGAAAGATGAACTCCACAGGTCGGTAGGTGCCCAATATGCTACTGGAGATCAGTGGAGAAATAACTTCAGAAAGCATGAAGAGATGGAGCCAAAGCAAAAACAACACCCAGTTGTGGATGTGACTAGTGATGGAAGTAAAGTCTGATGCTGTAAAATGCAATATTGCACAGGAACCTGGAATGTTAGGTCCATGAATCAGGGCAAATTGGAAGTGATCAAACAGGAGATGGCAAGAGAGATCCACATTTTAGGAATCAGTGAATGAAAATGGACTGGAATGGGTGAATTTGACTCACATGACCATTATATCTACTGCTGTGGGCAGGAATCCCTTAGAAGAAGTGGAGTAGCCATCATGGTCAACAAGAGTCTGAAATGCAGTACTTGGATGCAGTCTCAAAAATGACAGAATGATCTCTGTTTCCAAGGCAAACCATTCAGTATCACAGTAATCCAAGTCTATGCCCCGACCAGTAATGTTGAAGAAGCTGAAGTTAAATAGTCCTATGAAAACCTACAAGACCTTCTAGAACTAGCACCCAAAAAAGATGTCCTTTTCATTACAGGGGACTAGAATGCAAAAGTAGGAAATCAAGAGATATCTGGAGTAACAGGCAGATTTGCCTTGGACTACAAAACAAAGCAGGGCAAAGGCTAACAGAGTTTTGGCAAGAGAATGCACTGGTCATAGCAAACACCGTCTTCCAACAACACAAGAGAAGACTATGCATGGGCATCACCAGATGGTCAACTCCGAAATCAGATTGATTATATTCTTTGCAGCCAAAGATAGAGAAGCTCTATACAATCAGCAAAAACAAGATCGGGAGCTGACTGTGGCTCAGATCATGAATTCATTACTGCAAAATTCAGACTTAAATTGAAGAAAGTAGGGAAAACCACTAGACCTTTCAAGTGTATGATCTAAATCAAACCCTTTGCGATTATGCAGTGGAAGTGACAGACAGATTCAAGGGATTAGATCTGATGGGCAGAGTGCCTAAAGAACTATGGATGGAGGTTCGGGGCATTTTACAGGAGATGGTGATAAAGACCATCCCCAAGAAAAAGAAATGCAAAAGGCAAAATGGTTGTCTGAGGAGGCCTTACAAATAGCTGAGAAAAGAAGAGAAGTTAAAGGCAAAGGAGAAAGGAAAGATATACCCATCTGAATGCAGAGTTCCAAAGAATAGCAAGGAGAGATAAGAAAGCTTTCTTTAGAGATCAATGCAAAGAAATAGAGGAAAACAGCAGAATGGAAAAGACTAGAGATCTCTTCAAGAAAATTAGAGATACCAAGGAACATTTCATGCAAAGATGTGCTCAGTAAAGGACAGAAATGGTATGGACCTAACAGAAGCAGAAGAGATTAGGAAGAGGTGGCAAGAATACACAGAACTGTACAAAAATGATCTTCACGACCCAGATAACCATGATGGTGTGATCACTCACCTAGAGCTAGACATTCTGGAGTGCAAAGTCAAGTGGACCTTAGGAAGCATCACTGCGAACAAAGCTAGTGGGGGTGATGGAATTCCAGTTGAGCTATTTCAAATCCTAAAAGATGATACTGTGAAAATGCTGGACTCAATAGGCCAGCAAATTTGGAAAACTCAGTGGTGGCCACAGGACAGCAAAGGTCAGTTTTTATTCCAATCCCAAAGAAAGGCAATGCCAAAGAATATTCAAACTCCCCACAGAATTACACTTTTCTCACATGCTAGCAAAGTATGCTCAAAATTCTCCAAGCCAGGCTTCAACAGTACATGAATCATGAACTTCCAGATGTTCAAGCTGGATTTAGAAAAGGCAGAGAAACCAGAGATCAAATTGTCAACATCCGTTGCATCATTGAAAAAGCAAGAGAGTTCCAAAAAAGCATCTATTTCTGTTTTATTGACTATGTTAAAGTCTTTTTACTGTGGATCACGATGAACTGTGGAAAATTCTTCAAGAAATGAGAATTCCAGGCCACTTTACCTGCCTCCTGAGAAATCTGTATGCAGGTCAGGAAGGCACAGTTAGAACTGGACATGGAATGACAGATTGGTTCCAAATAGGGAAAGGAGTACATCAAGGCTGTATATCGTCATCCTGCTTATTTAACTTCTATGCAGAGTACATCATGCGAAATTTCAGGCTGGATGAAGCACAAGCTGGAATCAACATTGCTGGGAGAAATATCATTAATCTCATATAAGCAAATGACAGCACCCTAATTGCAGAAAGCTAAGAACTAAAGAGGCTTTTGATGAAAGTAAACGAAGAAAAGGAAAAAACTGGCTTAAAACTCAACATTCAGAAAATGAAGATCATGGCATCTGGTCCCATCTCTTCATGGCAAATAGATGGGGAAACAACGGAGACAGTGAGAGACTTTATTTTTGGGGGGCTCCAAAATCACTGCAGATGGTGACTGAAACCATGAAATTAAAAGACGCTTGCTCCTTGGAAGAAAACCTATGGCCAACTTAGACAGAATATTAAAAAGCAGAGACATTACTTTGCCAACAAAGATTCATCTAGTCAAGGCTATTGATTTTTCCAGTAGTTGTGTATGGATGTGAGAGTTGAACTATAAAGAAAGCTGAGTGCTGAAGAATTGATGCTTTTGAACTGTGGTGTTGGAGAAGACTCTTGAGCATCCCTTGGACTATGAGGAAATCCAACCAGTCAATTCTAAAGGAAGTCAGCCCTGGATATTCATTTGAAGGATTAATGCTGAAGCTGAAGCTCCAATACTTTGGCCACCTGATGTGAAGAACTGACTCATTGGAAAAGACCCTGATGCTGGGAAGGATGCTGAAGGCGGGAGGAGAAGGGGATGACAGAGGATGCGACAGTTGGATGGCATCACCGACTCAATGGACATAAGTTTGATTAATCTCCAGGAGTTGATGATGGACAGGGAAGCCTGGCATGCTGTAGTCCATGGGGTTGCAAGGAGTCGGACACAACTGAGTGACTGAACTGAACTGAACTTCCTAGTCTTGTTGGTAGATATTTGGATTGTTTTTAGTTTCTTCCCTGTTACCAAGAAAGTTGCAATGAATATTCTTGTCATCTTCTTGTGAGATTTTGTAGCAAATGGAGCAACTTTCTGTTGAAAAGATTATGTACTTTTGACTTTTCTAGATAATTGCTAAATTGTCCTCCAAAGTAGCCATGCTAATTTATCCATCTACTGGATGTATTAGAGTTCTTACTATTCTACAGGACTGACATGTTGTCATCAGATTTTCAGTTTTTGGCCAGGTCAATAGATACACATTTATTTGTATTTCATTATTGTTTTAATTTGTATTTCTTGGATTATTAACACATTTCTCTTTCATTTTCTTCATCTCTGCATTTCCTGTACATTTCCTTTGCCTGTTTTTATCAATTTAGTGTTTTTTTTAATAATTATTTTCCTATGAATTTTTCAGAGCCCTTCATAAATTCTGATTCTTAATTCTCTGCTGACTGTATGGATGGTAAATAGCGTATGTTTTTTAAACCATTTTTATTTAAGTGTAGTTAGTTTATAACTTTGTGTTAGCTTCAATCATACAGCAAAGTCATTCAGTTATACATATATGTATATTTTTTTTCAGATTCTTTTCCATTATAGGTTATTATAAGACATGGAATATAGCTTCCTGTGAGGAACAGGGAGCCCTAGCATGCTGCAGTCCATGGGGTCACAAAGAATCATACATGATTTAGTGCCTGAACAACAATAACAGCAACAAAGTTTATATTTATGAGTACTTTCATTTATGGCTTATCAATACATATTTGTTGTCCAAGAAATACTTTTCCCTGAGATTATTAAAATACTCTTCTAGATATTTTGAAATAGCTAAGCGGTTCTTGGCCATGAATTGAACCATAATGTTGACATTGCCACAACTGAATTTGTCTCTTTATTTATTCTCAGATTTTAGTCTATACAAAGAGCTAGGAAGCTATGGTTATACTTGCAGGTCAAAATGTTAATATCACTAGATTTGACATGTTAATAGTACAAGTGTAGGCTGACAGAGGGGAGTGTGGAAGAGGGAGCAAAGACTAGGGACTAGAATGTCCTCATCCTAAGTACTGGGGTTTTACAAAGTTCTAAGATCTTTTGTAGCTGTTAATATCCCACAGTTCAGTAAAGTCATCATGATTCTGTTCCATGATTATAAGCAAGTCCCCCAGAAGGTTGTGTTACATAACAAAACGGCAAATACTCCCTCAGGGACCCATGGCTCACCCTGACATACTTAATCACATGTAAGATCTTTCCATATAGTAGTGGTGCTGTGGCTAATTATATTTACTTTATGTAGTTAATTCCATAGGATTTTAGTGTGTCCTCTTAAATCAAACACAAAATTTGTTTGACTCTGCTATCTTAAAATACCATGTCCAAACAAATTTCAGGGTTAACCATGCACAATTTGGGTATTATAGTATCTGGAGACACGAACTACTTATCACCAGAGTTTCTCCTCCTCTGCAGCAACCCATTACACTAAGGGACTCCGGTGCATTTACTGCTGATAGTTTAGGAAGCAGACACTCAAAGCCAGAGTGGGATATTAAGAACACTGAAGTATCAGAACACTGAAGCCTTTATTATTTTATTTTGTTTTCAAATTACCTAAAAAGAAGGCAATGAAAAACAATGCCAGTTGCCTCAAGTAACTTGCAAACAACAAAATATGGAGAGTGTCTATGATGAGAGGGAGAATATTAGCACAGTTGGTGTGTGCCTTTGAAAGGATTGCTTGCAGGTGCTCTGGAGGGAGAAAGTGAAAAGGATATGAGATCTGCTGATAAAATGTGCTTCTTTTCAAAAAAAAAAAATTTGACTTCTGGGTTGACTTTTACATTTTCAAGTCTAGTCTGAACTAAATCAAATCCCTTATAGTTATACAGTGGAAGTGAGAAATAGATTTAAGGGACTAGATCTGATAGGCAGAGTGCCTGATGAACTATGGACAGAGGTTCGTGACGTTGTACAGGACACAGGGATTAAGACCATCCCCAAGAAAAAGAAATGCAAAAAAGCAAAATGGCTGTCTGAGGAGGTCTTACAAGTAGCTGTGTAAAGAAAAGAAGCAAAAAGCAAAGGAGAAAAGGAAAGATATTCCCATCTGAATGCAGAGTTCCAAAGAATAGCAAGGAGAGATAAGAAAGCCTCCTCAGCAATCAATGCAAAGAAATAGAGGAAAACAGCAGAATGGGAAAGACTAGAGACCTCTTCAAGAAAATTAAAGATACCAAGGGAACATTTCATGCAAAGATGGGCTCGATAAAGGACAGAAATGGTATGGACCTAACAGAAGCAAAAGATATTAAGAAGAGGTGGCAAGAATACACCGAAGAACTATACAAAAAAGATCTTCATGACTCAGATAACCACGATGGTGTGATCACTCACCTAGAGCCAGACATCCTGGAATGTGAAGTCAAGTGGGCCATAGAAAGCATCACAAACAAAGCTAGTGGAGGTGATGGAATTCCAGTTGAGTTATTTCAAATCCTGAAAGGTGACGCGGTGAAAGTGCTGCACTCAATATGCCAGCAAATTTGGGAAACTCAGCAATGGCCACAGGACAGAAAAAGATCAGTTTTCATTCCAATCCCCAAAAAAGGCAATGCCAAAATTGCTCAAACTACTGCACAGTTGCACTCATCTCACACACTAGTAAAGTAATGCTCAAAATTCTCCAAGCCAGGCTTCAGCAATACATGAACTGTGAACTTCCAGATGTTCAAGCTGGTTTTAGAAAAGGCAGAGGAACCAGCAGTCAAATTGCCAACATCCGCTGGATTATTGAAAAAGCAGAAGAGTTCCAGAAAAACATCTACTTCGGCTTTATTGACTATGCCAAAGCCTTTGACTGTGTGGATCACAATAAAATGTGGAAAATTCTGAAAGAGATGGGAATACCAGACCATCTGACCTGTCTCTTGAGAAACCTGTATGCAGGTCAGGAAGCAACAGTTAGAACTGGACATGGAACAACAGGCTGGTTCCAAATAGGAAAAAGAGTATGTCAAGGCTGTATATTGTCACCCTGCTTATTTGACTTACATGCAGAGTACAGCATGAGAAACACTGGGCTGGAAGAAGCACAAGCTGGAATCAAGATTGCCAGGAGATATATCACTAACCTCAGCTATGCAGATGACACCACCCTTATGGCAGAAAGTGAAGAGCAACTAAAAAGCCTCTTGCTGAAAGTGAAAGAGCAGAGTGAAAAAGTTGGCTTAAAGCTAAACATTCAGAAAACTAACATCATGGCATCTGGTCCCATAATGTCATGGGAAATAGATGGGGAAACAGTGGAAACAGTGTCAGACTTTATTTTTGGGGGCTCCAAAATCACTGCAGATGCTGACTGCAGCCATGAAATTAAAAGATGTTTACTCCTTGGAAGGAAGGTTATGACCAACCTATACAGAATATTCAAAAGCAGAGACATTACTTTGCCAGCAAAGGTCCATCTAGTCAAGGCTATGGTTTTTCCAGTAGTCATGTATGGATGTGAGAGTTGCAAATCAAAACCACAATGAGGTACCACTTTACACCAGTCAGAATGGCTGCCACCCAAAAGTCTACAAGCAATAAATGCTGGAAAAGATATGGAGAAAAAGGAACCCTCTTACACTGTTGGTGGGAATGCAAACTAGTACAGCCACTATGGAGAACAGTGTGGAGATTCCTTAAAAAACTGCAAATAGACCTGCCATATGACCCAGCAATCCCACTGCTGGGCATATACACCGAGGAAACCAGAATTGAAAGAGACACGTGTACCCCAATGTTCATCGCCGCATTGTTTACAATAGCCAGGACATGGAAGCAACCTAGATATCCATCAACTGACAAAAGGATAAGAAAGCTGTGGTACATATACACAATGGAATATTACTCAGCCATTAAAGAGAATACATTTGAATCAGTTCTACTGAGGTGGACGAACCTAGAGCCTATTATACAGAGTGAAGTAAGCCAGAAGGAAAAACAACAATACAGTATACTAACGCATATATATGGAATTTAGAAAGATGGTAACGATAACCCTGTATGTGAGACAGCAAAAGAGACGCAGATGTATAGAACAGTCTTTTGGACTCTGTGGAAGAGGGCAAGGGTGGGATGACATGGGAGAATGGCATGACACATGTAAATTATCATATGTGAAATGAACCGCCAGCCCAGGTTTGATGCTTGATACAGGGTGCTCAGGGCTGGTGCACCGGGATGACCCAGAGGGATGGAATCGGGAGGGAGGTGGGAGGGGGGTTCTGGAAGGAGAACACATGTGTATCCGTGACAGATTCATGTCAATGTACGGCAAAACCAACACAATAATGTAAAGAAAATAAATAAAATAACAAAAAAAAAAAAGAGAGAGAGAGAGTTGGACAGTGAAGAAAGCTGAGCACCGAAGAATTGATGCTTTTGAACTGTGGTGTTGGAAGAGAAGACTCTTGAGAGTCCCTTGGCCTGCAAGAAGATCCAACCAGTCCATCCTAAAGGAGATCAGTCCTGGGTGTTCATTGGAAGGACTGATGTTGAAGCTGAAACTCCAATACTTTGGCCACCTCATGCGAAGAGTTGTCTCATTGGAAAAGACTCTAATGCTGAGAAGGATTGGGGGCAGGAGGAGAAGGGGATGGCAGAAGATGAGATGGCTGGATGGCATCACCGACTCGATGGACATGGGTTTGGGTGGACTTCGGGAGTTGGTGATGGACAGGGAGGCCTGGCGTGCTGCAATTCATGGGGTCGCAAAGAGTCAGACACAACTGAGCAACTGAACTGAGGAAGGTTCAGGACTGAGGATGGAAAATTGAATTTTATAGTTATCTCCTTTCATTGTTGTTATTTCAGACAAAGGTTTATTTTTCATAATATGAGTCAGCTATGAGTGGTATAAAAAAAATCATGTCCTCCTCTGGTGACATGTAAATTTTAACAAAAAAGGTACGCCTTTTTGGAAATAAAGCATTTTGGATGTTTTGGGTTGACCACACCTTAACAACTGTTCATTTCCTGCAGTTCTGCACAAACATCACTTCATAGTTCCAAAACTGACCATTTCTTTAGAAGAATAAGAGATTAACTGAGTGTGCTGCCATTTCAGAAAATTCAATGAGTGAAGTTAAAATCAAAGCAAATTAATACAGCAAAATGCTCCATCTGTGAGATCTAGAAATTTCAGTTGCATAAAACGTGGAGTTGGATTATTGTGAGGTCAGTGAGATGACCTGCATTGGCCTGCCCCTGCAGCAAGCCAGTGGTGGCAGTCAGGGGTCTTCTGAGAGCCAAATCCATCCCCTCTGGACTTAGTCTTGGCCCCACCTGGTGGCAGCATTCCACTTTCACTTCCCCATCAATGGGAATGACTGGGGATCATGTAGCTGACTGGTTAAGGACTTAGAAACACTACCGGCTACCCAAGACTTTTCTCATCTTTGCGGCTGTCAGTTGTCCTCTACTGCAGCTCCCATCTCACTCCTGCAGTCTGCAAGGCTTTCACATCTGCCTCCCCTGTCCCCACCTCTCTGACTTCTTATGGTCCCATCTGCTCCTTGCCATGCTGGCCTCCTCACCATTTCTTGGCCCCTCTAGACTTCCTGGTTGGGACTCCACACAGCAGCAAGAAGTCCAGGAATCTGCATGGGAGGACCCTTCCGGGGCTTCCCAGTTGTGAAAATAAGGTCGCCTTTGATTATGCTCTTGGTCTCATCCTCTTCCCTTCCCACCCATCTCCCCTCAACGATAAAAAAATGTAGTCCCTGCCTCACTTTTTACATAGGAGCTGGAAACAGGCAAAGAATGGAAGCTCTTCTCCATCCCTACACACACACACACACACAGAGAGATTGTATTGAGACATGAGTTATCACAGGGTTTTATTGTACCTTTCCATGGAGATCATTAGGGACTGCATGATTCCATGTAAGTTAATTTTTGTATAGATAAACTTGCCCCCTTAAAATACCAAAAGTTTTATCAATAGCTTATAATGAAAATTCTTAAAAATATGTACCATTCTATTCTGCTTTCTTATAACTTGTATTGTCAAAGCTCACTGCTATGATCATTTCTCATAGCCTGTTTTATAGCAGGGGCCATTGTGATTTCTTGACCTACATCTACAAATGACAGCTGACTTTTAAGATTTTTGACATTCCAGTTTAGGTTTTTATAATTGCTTCATTTATTCTTCTTGCTCTCAAACATTCACCTGGCTAGTTTTGTCACACTCAGCATACTCAACCTTTAGCAAACAATGCCTATTAACAATTCTGATTTGCTGTATTAGAATATTATATCATAGGCTGAAAAAACAAATAAAAATCTTACTAGACTTTAAGAAAAATTTACTGGAATATAGTTGACTTACAGTGTTGTGTTGGTTTCAGTTGTACAGCACAGTGATTCCATTTGTGTGTGTGTGTGTGTGTGTGTGTGTGTGTGTGCGCGTGCATGCTAAGTTGCTTCAGTTGTGTCCGACTCTGTGTGACCCTGTAAACTTTAGCCCAGTCCATATTCCAAATATTGTGTCCTGGTTTCAGATCACGATTACTGATTTCTGGCTTAGAAAACACGATTAGCATATTCATATCTGTCCTCTCTCCCATACTCAAATATAACGGAATGCTCAGTGTGTTCTCAGTTTCTTTTTAACATGGGAGATAGTTTGCATGTGTATTTTACCTAGTCAGGTCCGTCACATTGTTCTAATGATCCACAGTAGTTAATGTCTGTTTCTGTTTTTCCGTATGTAAAGAACTGATTTGTTTTCTGTAGATTTTTTATAACGTCATGATTGGCATCCTTTTTACATTAGTACAGTCAGGTGCCTGCAGCAATGTCATGGGATGGCTACTTTCAAAGAGCCGTTAGTGGTACTCTTACTCTTCTAGATTTTCATGCAGAGTTACTGTTGGAAATACCAGTGCTTATGAAACACAGCACATCTCCCACCTGCCTTCTGTCTGTAGAAAAGCTTTAACCAAAGAATAAGTTAACTGGAGAAGTGAGAAAGTGCGGAAGCAAAGGATAACCATCAAACAGGACAAAATAACGATAGTTTAGTCATTAAGTAAAGCCAAGGACCTTTAGTTCCACCTCAAGGGCTATAGAGAATATTCTGAGCAAAAGCCTTTGAGTTGTCATGTAGATGCTGAAACTCTGACACATGGAAGAAGTTAACTACCTGGTCACCAGGCTTAGCCATGATGCAAGCTTCCACAAGTCCAAGAACTGGCCTCCAAGAAAAGGGACAAATCAACCCTGGGACTGACAGTTACCTGTACTCAAAGCAATCGAGACGGTGCCGGTCAGACCACGGTGTCAGGGCTGACTGTGCTGTTTCTGCATGTAGCCCCCTCCCTCTGCCTATACACCTCTCAAATGCCCCATGAATGTTCTTTCCCACTGATTGTTGGTGGAGAGCTGGCCTTTGGACATGGATCCTCCCTCCCCACCAGTTGCCAGGTCCTGGAAATTAAGTCAACTTTCCTTTGCACTAACCTTGCCTCTTGATACTGGCTTTTGAGCATCAAACAGTCAGACCCCATTTCCGAAGGTGTGTACTCAACTTTCATTTTAGGAGGTGGGGAGAAAGATGCAGAGAGCTCACCTGTCCTGTCTGACAGGAGGCCTGCCTCCGTGCGGGCAACCCCTCACGACTGTTCCCCAGTTGGTCTTATTACATACATGGTAAATGACTTCCTTAAGAAGAACTGGGGTGTCTCTGCCCCGAGCGTGGTGAGGGCTCCACAGTGACATGGCAGGGCCTGGAAATTCATCTGGGTGATAGCAGCACGAGGGTACTCCTGGGTACCAGGTGCTGTCAAATGCTCTCTTTTCCCTGCAGATACTTACTGAGAACCTGTGGGTCAGGCATTGTTCAGGATGCTTGGACTATTCCTTCAAGAAGAACAGTTAAAAATCTCTCTACCCTTGAACAGACTTCTGGGTGCCAATGGGGAGAGAACAGAGGGATGGATGGGAGTTTGAGGTTAGCAGATGCAAACTAATGTATAAGGTACAGACCTGAGAGTTGGACCGTAAGGAAGGCCGAGCACCAAAGAATTGATGCTTTTGAACTGTGGTGCTGGAGAAGACTCTTAAGAGTCCCTTGGACAGCAAGGAGAGCAAATCATTCCCAGGTGGTGCTAGCGGTTAAGAACCTGCTTGCCAATGCAGGAGACAAAAGAGATATGGGTTCTATCCCTGGGCTGGGAAGATCCCTGGAGAAGGAAATGGCAACCCACTCCAGTGTTCTTGCCTGGAGAATCCCATGCATAGAGGAGCCTGGGTGGGCTGCAGTCTGAGGGGTTGCAAAGAGTCAGACATGACTGAAGTGACTTAGCATAAAGAAAATCAACCCTCAATATTCCTTAGAAGGACTGATGCTGAAGCTGAAGCTCCAGTACTTTGGCCACCTGATGCAAAGAGCCCACTCACTGGAAGAGAACCTGTTGTTGGGAAAGATTGAGGGTAGGAGGAAATGGGGGCCACAGAGGATGAGTTGGTTGGATAGAGTCTCCAACTATGGACATGAATTTGAGCAAACTCCAGGAGATAGTGAAGGACAGGGAAGCCTACTGTGCTGCAGTCCATGGGATTACGACTTAGCAACTGAACAACAACAATGGTGGGTAAACAGCAGGTCCTACTGTATAGCACAGGGCACTATATTCGGTAGCCTGTGACAAACCACAATGGGAAAGAAATAATAATGTTTTAGTGCAAATATCCTCATCGTGCTTATTTTAGAATCATTCTCAGAATGATTTCTCTATCTCATTGGGGCTCTCTGAGGTCAGAGACCATGTCCGTGTCACTCTGCAGTGTCCTGGCAGAGAGCCTGGGAGTACAGGGGTGGATGAACTGTTCTTAACTTACCAAGCACATCTGTTTCCAAATCTTTGCCATTTCTCTTACCACCAGTAAGACTAGAGCATCTATGGGACAAACAGAAGTGATCCACATAATAGACCTGGGTCCATCACTCCCACTGTGATGGTTGCAATAAATATATTTTTTCAAAATACTTAATAAATATCACACGTTACACAGAGCTATGAGTATGGGATCTTTCATTGAATCGGTACAGCCTTGAACGGGAATAAGCAGGATGCTTTCAAAGATTTACAGCTTCTGAATCAAATATACTAGTAAAAGTAATAGAATATCTAAACCTGGTTTCCTCTCAAACTCTGTGCTTCCTACGGGTATTTCTCATTAAGATGTCATTAATGGACATGGACCACCTTTTCTACTCCTGGTGTTGGAGTCTAGTTGTTCGAATATCAGAATTAAAAGACCCTACTATCTCTAATCAGTAAAGCTGCCTTATATTCAAAGGGCACAATTTTATAGCCCTGATTAGAAGGTTGAACCAGAAGGCTAATGAGAGTGCAGTTGCTCCCACTGTGAATGAAAGAACTGAGTATAGTGTGTGTCCAACTCTTTGCGACCCCATGGACTGTAGCCCTCCAGGCTCCTCCGTCCATGGAATTCTCCAGACAAGTACTGAAGTGAAGTAAAAGTCACTCAATTGTGTCTGAGTCTTTGCAACCCCATGGACTATACAGTCCATGGAATTCTCCAGGCCAGAATGTTGGAGTGGGCAGCTGTTCCCTTCTCCAGGGGATCTTCCCTGCCCAGGAATAGAACCCAGGTCTCCCTCATCGCAGGCGTATTCTTTATCAGCTAAGCCACAGGGGAGGCCCATGTATCTGAGGGAAAATAATTGTTTTCAGAGTCAGATGTATGTAAGTAATTACTGAAATTAATTCAACAGCAGGGGATGTCAGGGGAAGTTTGATTTTTATGTGTTGTTGCCAGCTCCAGGGACATGTAGACTAATAGGACAGTCTTAATAGTGCCAGTTTATTTTCCATTTTTCTCCGGTCTTGTCTGAGTAGCTCTGTCCTAAGTTTGCATTTATCTTTGAAGAAGCTGGCAGTTAATAAAAGGAGCTTGCATGGCTGTACGCTTCCATCCGTCTTTTTTTCAGATCCAAGCATAGAGTTAGGGACAATTGCCTCTGTCTGTCCTTGAGCTCTTCATTCATTCTGCAGATATTTTCTGTGCAGCTGTCAGATATTGTTGGATTTAATGCGCCTAACAGTACAGGGTCCCTCTGTGTTTGGCTTTTTAAGAAATCAAAAACTATGTCCATGGGGACTGCACCGTTTCGCAGTCCCATTAAGGATGCATGAGATTTGACATTTATCTAAATCTTTGCTTACATTTGTTATTTTCTGGGGGGTTTTTTTTTGTTTCTTAAGAGAAAAAAGGCCACTTAGTAGATGGTGAGGTGAGGTAGTAGTGAGGTGATGTTTCACTGTGGTTTTGATTTGTATTTTCCTAATGACTAAAATTATTGAGCACCTTTTCTTATGCTTATTGGCAGCTCACTCAAATCCATTGTCCAGGGAATTCCTGTGTGGTCCAGTGATTAAGACTCCGCCTTCCAATGCAGGAGACATGAGTTCAATCCCTGGTTGGGGAATTAAGATACCCAATTGTTGTTCAGGTGCTAAGTTGTGTCCTGCTCTTTGCAACTCCATGGACAGCAGCACACCAGGCTTCCCTGTCCTTCACTAACTTCTGGAGTTTGCTCAAATTCATGTCCATTGGATTGGTGATGCTATCTAACCATCTCATCCTCTGCCACCCTCTTGTCCTTTTGCCTCAATCTTTTCCAGAATCAGGGTCATTTCCAATGAGTTAGCTCTTCACATCAGGCCAAAGTATTGGAGTTTCAGCTTCAGCATCAGTGCTTCCAGTGAAAATTCAGGACTGATTTCTTTTAGGATTGACTGGTTGGATCTCATTGCTGTCCAAGGGACACTAAAGAGTCTTCTCCAGCACCACAGTTCCAAAGCATCAATTCTTTGGCACTCAGTCTTCTTTATGGTGCAACTCTTACATCCGTACACAACTGACTATTGGAAAAGCCATTGCTTTGACTATGTATGCCATGAGTGGCAGCCAAAAAATAAATAAATGCTAAAAAAAATTCTTTGCCCATTTTTCAGTTGTGTTGCTTGTCTTTTTGTTGTTGAGTTGTATAAATTCTGAATATTAAACTCTTATCAGATACAAAACAATATATATGTAAGATCCCTGCCCTGATGTGTGATGGGAGAGAGGCACTGGGCAGCTGAGCACGTGCCCTGTTGGGCCATGTTTCATACCATGAAGAAGAGCAAAGCCATGGTATGTGGGATGAGAAAGATCTGCAGTGGGGAGGGGAACTGGCCGTCTTTTATGAGGGCGGTCAGGGAAGAAACACTGACAGGCTGGTAACTGAGCAGAAACTTGAAGGAAAGGCTGGGGTTTGTGGATATTGGGAAGTAAAGTTTTCCAGGTGAAAGGGAAAGGCAGTGCGACCCCCCTGAGATGAGGCTGTACTTGAAGTGATTGAGGACCATGAGGAAGGTGACTGAAGCAGTGAAATCTGGGATGATGCAGGATGCAGGTGAGAAGGAGTGAGGGGCCAGACACATCAGGCTTCAGAGGAGGACCTTGTAAGGACCTCAGCTTGGTGGGGAGAGAAGGGGAGACAGTGGAAGGCTTTGGTTAGAAGAGTGCTGTGAACTAACATAGGTTTTATAAGAGTTACTTTGGTTGTTGGTCCATGATGTGATCAATCGTGTCTATATAATGAGGCTTCCATAACAACCCACAAGGATGGAGTTGGGAGAGCTTTAGGGGTGGCGAACACATGGAGATGTAGGGAAAGTGACTTGCTCATAGAGAAGGTAGAAGCTTGATGCCCTTTTGCCATACGTTACTCTGTACATGTCTCGCATATATTTGCTCCTGAGTTACCTCCTTTCATAATAAACCAATGATCTAGTGAGTTAAAAAAAAAAAAAAAGAATCACTTTGATTGCTCTATGGAAAATCAGATGCTGGGAGAACAAGTGTAGACTCTGGGAGACTTGGTGGAGGAGAAGAGCTCCCAGATTCCCCCAGGAGAGACCATGGCAGTGGTCTGGAGGTCTGTGGAGTGACTCCACCTACTGACCTCTTCCACGCGCATGTGTTTGTACTTTCCCCGCCAGAATCCCAATCCCAGGTGGGCAGGTATGCTAGCCGTTCCTCCTGCAGCCCTTCCATAGACCCTTGGCATAGGTGGATAAGCAGAGCAAGAGAGACAGCAATGATGAGGAGAAGGGGGGCAGAGCAGAGACCTTGATCAAACCGTCCAGCCCACGGATCGTAATACCTTACCCTGACTCCTGGTTCCTTATAAGATACTAGGGAATGTTTCTGAAATTCTCTGGATCAGATAGATTTAAATTACTTTGTCTGATAAATATATGTGATCCTCTGCTTTGATTTCAGATGGTGAGGGTGTGTTTTCCTGTATGCCTCCATTACTTGATGTCTTTGGCCAGGGTTTCTGCTCTTGGTCTGGTCCACTAGAAAACAGAACGCACCATCAACTCTGCACTATCCAGGTTTGGACCCCTTGGGCAGGCTGGCAATTTGGCACCCCTTCAGAGCAGATCTGTCTGTATTCATTCTATGAGACTAGGAGGGGCTGCTTTTTATATTAATATGCAAAACAGATTCATATAATAATTTACGTTTGCCAGAGAAGTGTCCTTATAAAATTTGGTCATTTGTAGCTTATTTCTCTGTGGTTCTTGTTTTCTCCTGTGTTTGCTGTCACTTTATGTACAAGACAACTTCTCAGGAAGTATTTTGAAGGGTTTTATATGTAAATAGCAAGAATCCTGTAAACATCATGACTTCATGCATTATTCAGTTCTAAGATTTCAACTTACTGCCTGCTGAGGGCTGAAATTAACTGCCTGGATCACAAAAAATTCTGAAGAAGGAAAAATCAGGACAGAGCAGTGTTACGAGAATTAAGACTGTTTGCTTGCTGTTTTGTGTTTGTTTTAATTCCCCATCGAAGGTAATGCCATGTCACTTGTATAAGAATTCTGTTTGGAAACCTGAGTTAACAGGCATCCTTTTGTAAAATGTGTTCCAGTGATATTTTAGTTTACACAGAGATTTCCACCCCAAGGAGCTGACCCTGGTCTCTCTTGCACCTTATTTGTCTCCCACCCTGAACAATCCCATAGTCTTTGGAAGCTTGTCTAAGAATTTAATGGGCTTTTAAAATTTTTTTATTAAAGTGTAGTTGAGCGGATGTAAGCTTATATATATATACAATATAGAGAGAGAGGCTAGATAAGCGACTAGCACAGTTCCCTGTGCTACTGTGTAGATATACAGTGTTATACAGTAGCACAGGGAACTATATTCAATATTTTGTGATAAACCATAATAAAAAAAAGTATATATGTAAAAATGTATATATAAGGATTTTTAAAAAAATCTCAAGTTACCTATTGGGCAGAAGAAGTAAGAAGACATTTTTCCGCTTTCCATTTCCCGTTTATCTTTTCTTCCTTAATTCCTCTGTCCATGGGATTTCCCAGGCAGGAATACTGGAGTGGGTTGCCATTTCCTACTCCAGGGGATCTTCCTGACCCAGGGATGGAACCCACATCTCCTGCATTGGCAGGTGGATTCTTTACCACTAACGCCACTGGATCTCTTATAACCGGGTGTAGGATGACAAGTAAATATGAGACACAGATTCCAAAGCTGAATCAACCTAATCCAAAAGCAAAAAGCAACATATTCTCCCAGGCCTGGAACCAACTAAATTTTGCAGCCTCAACGTGGCTATAAGACATGTGTTTCTGTTAGCAGAATTGATGTATTATGAAAGGGTCTAAAGAACATCCTTTGGTTGATGACAGGAAAGATAGGAAGAAGCAGAAGGAACCTCTTATTGACTGAATGGAATCCCCAGCTTCCAGGTGTCTTATTGGAGTCAGAGAAGTTACATGTTACAAGTAGAATCACACAGAAATGAGGTGGGAAATGCATATATCCATTCCTCTGTCGATGGACACTTAGGTTGCCTCCATGTCTTATCTTGGAGTAGGAAATGGCAACTCAACTCCAGTATTTTTGCCTGGAAGATTCCATGGACTGGAGAGCCTGGGGGGCTGTTTGTGTCACAAAGAGCTGGACACAACTGAGCACTCACACGCACGCTTGTCTATTGTGAACAGCACTGAAATGAACATCGAGCTCCGGAAGGCAGACTAAGAATATCAGTATCCTCAGGTTTCTCACTCTGTCTTACAGAAGAGCCCCAGTTCTGTGTTCACAATGGAGATTTGCCTAGACTAGGTCTAGAGAGTTCGTTGGCTTCTCCCATAAGCCTTTGGCAAAGGTACACCTTGTAGAGAAGTGAGAGGCGGTCATGGACATTTCCCCAGCTTTTGATGACAGTTTTAAATTCCTTGTGCCCAGATCTTTGTGATCATCTTGGGCCTTCAGTAATGCCACGTCTTAGGATTTTTGACTTGCAAATTTGCACATCCTTAGGCTGTGTCTTCTTTTTCTTTTTTTTAATTTTTTTTTTTTTTTAATTTTCCATCCTTAAGCTGTGTCTTCTATTTCCCTTCTGTTCTTAACTGGAATGGGATATTCTTGTTTTGACTGGAGTCTGGGTATATAAGGCAGCCAGTTTTGAGGTGTAATTTGTACTCAGGCAAGCTGGTACCTGGATCTCAACACCCCCCCATTAGATATTTGCTTTTTATTATTATTAGTTCTCTCCTTTTTAAATTTCACTTTGATGTTGAACATCTTTTCATGTGTTTGTTAGCCATCTGTATGTCTTCTTTGGAGAAATGTCTGTTTAGTTCTTTGGCCCACTTTTTGATTGGGTTGTTTATTTTTCTGGAATTGAGCTGCAGGAGTTGCTTGTATATTTTTGAGATTAATTGTTTGTCCATTGTTTCATTTGCTATTATTTTCTCCCATTCTGAAGGCTGCCTTTTCACCTTGCTTTTAGTTCCCTTTGTTATGCAGAAGCTTTTAATTTTAATTAGGTCCCATTTGTTTATTTTTGCTTTCATTTCCAATATTCTGGGAGGTGGGTCATAGAGGATCCTGCTGTGGTTTATGTCGGAGAGTGTTTTGCCTACATTTTCCTCTAGGAGTCTTATAGTTTCTGGTCTTACGTTTAGATCTTTAATCCATTTTGAGTTTATTTTTGTGTATGGTGTTAGAAAGTGTTCTAGTTTCATTCTTTTACGAGTGGTTGACCAGTTTTCCCAGCACCACTTGTTAAAGAGACTGTCTTTTCTCCATTGTATATTCTTGCCTCCTTTGTCGAAGATAAGGTGTCCATAGGTGCATGGATTTATCTCTGGGCTTTCTGTTTTGTTCCATTGAACTATGTTTCTGTCTTTGTGCCAGTACCATACTGTCTTGATGACGGTGGCTTTGTAGTATAGCCTAAAGTCAGGCAGGTTGATTCCTCCAGTTCCATTCTTCTTTCTCAAGATTGCTTTGGCTATTCAAGGTTTTTTGTATTTCCATACATATTGTGAAATTATTTGTTCTAGTTCTCTGAAAAATCCCACTGGTAGCTTGGTAGGAATTACATTGAATCTATAGATTGCTTTGGGTAGTATACTCATTTTCACTATATTGATTCTTCCCATCCACGAACATGGCACATTTCTCCATCTATTTGTGTCCTCTTTGATTTCTTTCATCAGTGTTTTATAGTTTTCTATATATAGGTCTTTTGTTTCTTTAGGTAGATATATTCCTAAGTATTTTATTCTTTTTGTTTTGATGGTGAATGGAATTGTTTCCTTAATTTCTCTTTGTGTTTTCTCATTGTTAGTGTATAGGAATGCAAGGGATTTCTGTGTGTTGATTTTATATCCTGCAACTTTACTATATTAATTGATTAGTTCTATTAATTTTAAAGAGATGCCAATGTACAGAACAGTCTTTTGGTCTCTATGGGAGAGAGCAAGGGTGGGATGATATGGGAGAATGGCACTGAAACCTGTAAATTATCATTTGTGAAATGAATCTCCAGCCCAGGTTTGATGCATGATACACGGTGCTCATGGCTAGTGTACCAGGATGACCCAGAGATACGGAATTGGGAAGGAGGTGGGAGGGGGGTTCTGGAAGGGAAACACATGTATACCCATGGTGGATTCATGTCAATGTATGGTAAAACCAACACAATATTGAAGTCTTGAATTTGTTACAATAAAAAATAAATAAATAATAAATTTTTTTAAAAAATAAGGGAAAAATAAATTTCACTTTGAGGTTTATTTATTTATTTATTTTTGGCTGAGCCATGTGGCATACGGGATCTTATTTCCCTGACCAGGGATCAAACCCGACCCCGTGTATTGGCTTCATGGAGTCTTAATCACTGGGCCACCAGGAAGTGCCATAGAGGTTTGCTTTTATTTGAAGGCAACAAAGGTCATAAGCCTTAGACTCCTGTCAGTGACAGTGTCCTGAGTGTAGCCTCTTCCCCTGCCCCTGAACCGTGGGAAAGTCAGTGGCTGTATAATCCATGCCATCGTTTTAGCGATGTTTGGACGTTCTTGTGGTGGGTTGTCTGTGTGTGATGAGGGGCCCAGTGTAAGTCTATTTTAATTCTCAGTGTCCTCTGGGGAGTTTCAGGGGCTGTCTGAGTTCAGCAGGGACAATGTCTGGTTCTCAGTTGAGAAATCACTTTGGAATAGTTTGTGTTTAGCATAACTATTAGGTGGAACTGTATGGGAGCACCTGTTTTGTGGGTCAAAAACTGTCAAATATCAGTAATTATGTATGTTTTAATGGAAAAGAGTATGAAATCAGGAGGTATATTATTTTTCTCTTACATTTCTATCACAGTACCCTAACATGGTGACCGGTCAGATCGTTGGAGAAATGACTGAGTGACTGTGTGAATGAATGAATTTGGTGCCTATTTGTACTGCTCCTATCTAACTCAGGCTCTGGATACATTTCTCTATGCTGCATCCATATCCTTGAAATCAGAAGATGACCCTTCATGACACCTGAACTGGCAAATGGCAAGCTGTCTTGTTTAGCTCAAGCATATAATGTGAGCTGACGAGTGGGCAGAATGAGTCAGGGGCTGGATGTTGGCATGAGATTAGGAAGAGCTTGGTGAGCCATGCTTAGGAGTTGGGACTTTAGTCTTTAGCCATCTGGGAATCATCTCTGGGCTTTGAAGCAGAAGAGTTAGCAGAACATCTCTGTATTTTATTTTACTTTACCTTTTTATTGTGGTGTGATTGCTTTACTCTGCTGTGTTAATTACTGCCGTTCACCCAAGTGAACCAGCTGTATATATATATACATATATCCACTCTTCTTTGGATTTCCATTTAGGGACACTCTGAGCATTTACAGCACTGAGTAGAGTTCCCTGAGCTATACGGCAGGTTCTCCTTAGTTATATATTTTATATATAGTAATGTATATTTAGACTAAGTTATATATTTTATATATAGTAATGTATATTTGTCAGTCCTAACCTCCCAATTCATCTCATCCCCTCCTTCCTTTCCCCCTTGGTGTTCACATGTTTGTTCTCTACATCTGTGTCTCTATTCCTGCTCTTCTCGATTTCACGTAAGAGTTAATACATGATATTTGTTTTTCTCTTTCTTCACTCTGTATGACAGTCTTTGTGTCCATCCACATATCTCTATTTTAAAAGAAAACAATGTTCTTAATTTGATGGACAGAATGCTAATATTGAAGAGAGAACTGTATTTACCTCTAGGAAAGGGCTAATTTATTTGCATTCAATCCTTTCCATAACACAGTATAAGCTTGATTATGTGTGATTAATAATTGCAGATTGCCTAAATGCTGCGTTTTCTTGGCTGGGATGTATTTATGGATCATAAAAGATCTATCTAGGTTGCACATACCTAAGGAGTGAGTTGCTGGTAAATGTCAGGACAATGAAGGTGGATGGTACCTTAGGCAGGCCCACTTCAGGAAGGTGGTATGGGCCACATTTAGAGACTCTGGCCCCAGTCCTGCCCCCTTAGCGGCTTTCTTCTGTTCAGCAGGCATTTCTGACCAGTTGTCACAGCGGCACCAAAATGTGAGCTAGGCGCCCTGCAGGATGATCAGCCTGATTTCTCTGGAGGTAATAATCTACCCTTCCCTCTGATCGTTTCACTACTTTGTGAGCCTGCCGTGACCTGAAGGAACTTTCAGGAAGGGAAGGTGCTTCATAAGTAAAGGGATGGGTGAGGGGAAGTCTTCTCCTTTTCTGCCCTCCTTTCTGACCACTGGCCTCTCTGCTCCCACTGTTGCCTCCAAGCCTTTGGGTGGCTGTGTTCATGTAGGGGTGGGGAGGGTCTTACCATCAGTCATTCAGAGTAGAGTTTTATTTCTGTTTTGCTTATGTATTTATTTTTGGCTGCACTGGGTCTTCATTGTTCTGCACGGGCTCTCTCTAGTTGTGGTGAGCGGGGGCTATTCTCTAGTTGCTTCTCACTGCGGTGGCTTCTCTTGTTGTAGAGCATGGGGCCTAGGGTGGGCTCAAAGGTGATGGCACACAAGCTCAGTTTCCCTCTCAGATCTTAGTTCCGGCATGTGGTATCTTAGTTCCCAGGCCAGGGATTGAACCCATGTCCCCTGTATTGGCAGACAGATTCTTAACCACTGGACCACCAGGGAAGTCTCAGAATAAGGATTTTGTGCTCACCTTTAGAACTTCCAAAAGTCTCCAATGCCATGTACCAGCTCATCCACATGGGACCATGACTAAACACTTGCTTGAGTTGGTGATGTACCTGTTAAGTGTTACCAGATGCTGTCCCCAGATTCAGAATGACAGTCAGCAATCCAAGGTCGCTCCGTTATACTGGGGAAGGGGCGTAGGGCTGCCCAGAGTTAATGCCCTTCCCAGTGTTGCTCAGCTCGTGAGTAAACAAGCCAGGCTGGGCCAGGGACTCTTGACTTGAGCTCATGGCTTTTCTGCACTGTACATCCTTCATCCTCTTCCTCGGGCAACAGTGTTGGTAAGCTTTTATTAATTTTTTTTCTTTTTTCAATTTACTTGGGGCTTCCCTGGTGGCTCAGACAGTAAAGAATCTCCCTGCAGTGCAGGAGACCCAGGTTCGATCTCTGGGTTGGGAAGATCCCCTGGAAGAGGGCATGGAATCCCACTCCAGTATTATTGCCTGGAGAATCTCATGGACAGAGGAGCCTGGTGGACTGCAGTCCATGGAGTTGCAAAGAGTTGGACACAACATTTTATTGGACCGCCTCTTCTGGAGTATTAAATGTTATCATTCCCATATGTTACTAAATAGGTAGTCATTGCTGCGGAAGACGTAATGAAGACTGTCCCCTAGGGAAGCTTTTCCTTGAGATTTAAGCTCTGAAGGATATTCTCTTAGGCTGGAGGATTTCTTTTCTGCCAGCTTATCTCTGTCTTGCTGTTATCTGCCAGTGTCTCTACAGAAACATCAGTAGGATCTCATAAAAGCTGAGAAGTAAAGGATGGAGAGAGTTTTGAATGTCCTTCCAAGGTGTCCCTTCTCTCCTCCATTGCCTCTGGAGCTCTCTTAAGCAGATAGTTATAGCCCTTCTGCCCCCAGGGTTTCTGGCGAATTTGAGAACCCCAGGGGACCGTGTTGTTATAGAAGATGTTGGAATGGAATCTTTACATGGAATGTAAAGATTTGACCTCTGGGAAAGAGATTGGTGTTTTGTTTGTTTTAATTTTTATTGTAGGATAGTTGATTTACAATATTGTGTTAGTTTTAGGTGTAGATAAAAGTGATTCAGTTATACAAATACATATATACTTCTTTTTCAGATTCTTTTCCCATATAAGTTATTACAGAACATTGAGTAGAGTTCCCTGTACTGTATAGTAGGTCCTTAATGATTATCTCTTTTACATATAGTAGTATATATGTTAATCCCAGTCTCTTAATTTATCACTTCTCCCCACATTTACCCTTTGGAAACTTAAGTTTGATTTTGAGATCTGTGAGTGTGTTACTGCTTTTTAAAAATAGTTTATTTGTATCATTTTTCTATTTAGGTTCCACATCTAAGTGCTATCTTAAGGTATTTGTCTTTCTCTGACTTATGATAACCTTTAGGTCCATCCATGTTGCTTCAAATAGCATTGCTGCTGCTGCTAAGTCACTTCAGTCGTGTCCGACTCTGTGCAACCCCATAGACGGCAGCCCACCAGGCTCCTCCGGCCATGGGAGTTTCCAGGCAAGAGGACTGGAGTGGGGTGCCATTGCCTTCTCCGTCAAATGGCATTATTTTGTTCTTGTTTATGACGGAGTAGTATTCCATTGTGTGTATTTGCCACATCGTCTTTGTCCGCTCCTCTGCTGATGGGCATTCAGGCTGCTTCTGTGTCTTGGCTGTTGTGATCAGTGCCTCAGCGAGCATGGGCATGCGTGTATCTTTTCAAAATTATGCTTTTCTCTGGATATATGCCTAGGAGTGGGATTGCTGTATAATATGGTGCTCCTGTTTTTAGTTTTTTAAGGAACCTTCATACTATTTTTCATAGTGGCTGACCCACCTTACATTCCCATCAACAGTATAGGAGGGTTCCCTTTTCTCCACACACTCTCCAGCATTTATTGTTTGTAGACTTTTTGATGATGACTATTCTGACCAGATGTTCAAGCTGGTTTTAGAAAAGGCAGAGGAACCAGCAGTCAAATTGCCAACATATACTGGATTATTGAAAAAGCAAGAGAGTTCCAGAAAAACATCTACTTCTGCTTTATTGCCTATGCCAAAGCCTTTGACTGTGTGGATCACAATAAACTGTGGAAAATTCTGAAAGAGATGGGATTACCAGACCATCTGACCTGTCTCTTGAGAAACCTGTATGCAGGTCAGGAAGCAACAGTTAGAACTGGACATGGAACAACAGACTGGTTCCAAATAGGAAAAAGAGTACGTCAAGGTTGTATATTGTCACCCTGCTTATTTAACTTATATGCAGAGTACATCATGAGAAACACTGGGCTGGAGGAAGCACAAGCTGGAATCAAGATTGCCAGGAGGAATATCAATAACCTCAGATATGCAGATGACACCATCCTTATGGCAGAAAGTGAAGAAGAACTAAAGAGCCTCTTGATGAAAGTGAAAGAGGAGAGTGGAAAAGTTGGCTTAAAGCTCAACATTCAGAAAACTAAGATCAGGCCCCTCGCGCGTGGTGCGTGGAGGAGCGCGGCGGCCCTGGTTCCCGGCAGGGGCGCGCCGAGCCAGGCCGAGCCCCCGCAGCGCCCAGGCGTGGCCCCGGGCCGCTCGCCCTCCGCGCCGCCGCCGCGAGAGGCCTTTTTATCCAGGCGACGCTTAAGGGCGCCCGGCCGCGCCCGGTGCATGTGGGAGCTGCGGCGCCCCGTGCGCGGGAGGAGGCGGAGGGCGCGAAGCGAACCCATTCACTGAACTGAAGGACGCTGGCTGCAAAGCGCCCCAAGATATCCTGCAGAAATTGCTGGAGTCCTTACAGGAGAACCACTTCCAAGAAGAGGAGCAGTTTCTTGGAGCAGTTATGCCAAGACTTGGCATCGGGATGGACACCTGTGTCGTTCCTCTGAGGCACGGCGGCCTTTCCTTGGTTCAGACCACAGATTACATTTATCCCATCGTCGATGACCCTTACATGATGGGCAGGATAGCCTGTGCCAGTGTCCTCAGTGACCTCTACGCCATGGGGGTCACGGAGCGCGACAACATGCTGATGCTCCTCGGAGTCAGTAATAAAATGACCGACCGGGAAAGGGATAAAGTGATGCCCCTAATTATACAGGGTTTTAAAGATGCAGCAGAGGAAGCAGGAACGTCTGTAACAGGCGGCCAAACAGTGCTAAACCCCTGGATTGTTTTAGGAGGTGTGGCTACGACTGTCTGCCAGCCCAACGAGTTTATCATGCCCGATAACGCGGTGCCGGGTGACGTGCTCGTGCTGACAAAGCCTCTGGGGACGCAAGTGGCTGTGGCCGCGCACCAGTGGCTGGATATTCCTGAGAAGTGGAATGAAGTCAAGCTAGTGGTCACCCAGGAGGATGTGGAGCTGGCGTACCAGGAGGCGATGATGAACGTGGCGAGGCTCAGCAGGACAGCGGCAGGACTCAGGCACACGTTCAGCGCCCACGCGGGATTCTGGGCCACGCACAGAACCTGGCCAAACAGCAGAGGGACGAGGGATCCTTTGTGATCCACAGCCTCCCCGTCCTGGCCAAGAGGGCAGCTGTGAGCAAGACCCGTGGAAACATGTGTGGGCTCATGCACGGGACCTGCCCAGAGACGTCAGGCGGCCTCCTCATCTGTCTACAGCGTGAGCAAGCAGCTCCAATCTGCGCAGAGATCAAGTCCCCCAAGTATGGCGAAGGCCACCAAGCATGGGTTACTGGGATCGTGGAGAAGGGTAACCGCACAGCCAGGATCATAGACAAGCCCCGGATCATTGAGGTCGCACAGCAGAATGTGAACATCCCCTCCCCCCCCCGCCCCGTGCCACCTCGTAATCTAGGCTGAGGCAGCTTTGTGGTTTTGTTTTTAAATAGCTCTATTTCCTTTATCATCATTTCAATTAAAGACTATAAACAACAACGAAAAATCTCATTGTGTCTACACATCTGGTGACCTTAGGTCGATTTGTGAAGGGATGCAATTAATCAAATAAAATCCATTGCCTTTTTTTCCCGGTTACATTAACTGAAGATGCACCTAATCTTGAGGCAGCTTCTGAGTTGAGAATTATATTGTTATCCAATACTGTTGATTCATTTTGAATCTTTAGACACTTATCTCTCGCCGAGTAGGCTCTTTTTAAAGGTGCTTTCACGTAGCACAGACATTACCTGTCGTGGTGTCATAGCCATTTGTGTCTATTCATTTTATGTGTATTTATCATTATCAGCCTAATCCTTTTTGAAGTGTTTGGAATGGTATTCTGGTGGTATTCTGGAAAGACAGGATTGGTGAGGGAGTGACAAGTAGTGTCCCGGTAGCAAGAGGGTTGCGTGAGTCCTTCTAGTCTTCTAATTCAAGAGCATCTCTTTGACCCAAGAGTGCATTCAGCTAAACCAGGCAAGTGCTTAACTCTGCATGGAAAGCACTTTGAAGACAAAAAAGAAATGTTCGTTCTTTTTTTTTGTAGCCTTCCTAATACTTGCAGTAGTATCATTAACTGTTTTCTTTATTGATAGCAAAAAAGGACACTTTTTGCAATGTAATTAGATGTTCAATAGCACAGCAAGGAATTGCCTCTGAAAGGGGGTTCATGTATAATACTCATTTACAAGTCAGCATATAATTAACTACACAAATAATTTTTAAATATAATCAGTAATAAAGACTGTTCTGTGGATAGTCATGTTGAATACATTTTGTATTTTGTATAGTGATTTCAGACCTTTTGTTTCCTTAAAATCCGCAGCTGTTTAGCCTGATTCTTAGCAGTATTTTGTCCTTTGCGCCCGTACTTTTCCGTGCACGCTTCCTGTGATCCGTGTGGAAACCTGCATTGGGCAGCCATGCAGCTCGAATTTCAACTTGTTATTCAAATAAATATTTAATTTTTTTATTGCTCTTGTATAATCAGATACCCCGTTTAGTATCATTTTAGAAGCATCAAGAGGGTTTCGGCTAAAATACAACTTATTGGGGGAAAACTAGACTTTAGTTTTATAAAACTTCTAAGTCTTTCACGGGACCTATATTTTCTTGAATTAAATTTTGTAGTTCTAGAACAAATAGGTGATCTAAAAAGGTGTTTATCCGTGTTCCTTAAAAACAGAGGCTTCCTTTTATTTACACCTACTGAACCAGTAGGAGAGGCTCCTCTCCTTGCGTGTCACACTGTCCCCGCATGTCCCACCGCTTGCTTCTGAGCACTTCCTGCTTGCAGGCACCAAAGTCGAGAATGGCTCAACTTCTTGCCAAAGGAAACCACCACATGGGAGCAAAGCCCTGGAAGAGGCTCTGCCTTGGACGTTCTCCTTCGGGAGCCAAAGCGCAACCTCTTCGCACATGTTACTGGAACTCAAGCCACTAACTTCAGTGTGTAGGACCAAGGGGCTGCAGCAGAACTGAAATTAACTGGACATTGGGTAGGGAGTGATAACCGTGTAGGTCCTCAGAAGCTACAAACTGGTGGTCTGCAAAATAAAATGTGTTGGAAACCTCTGAGTGGGGAAAAAAAAAGAAAAGAAAGAGAAAAAAAAGAAAACTAAGATCATGGCATCTGGTCCCATCACTTCATGAGAAATAGATGGAGAAACAGTGGAAACAGTGTCAGACTTCATTTTTTGGAGCTCCAAAATCACTGTAGATGGTGATTGCAGCCATGAACTCAAAAGACGCTTACTCCTTGGAAGGAAAGTTATGGCCAGCCTGGATAGCATATTGAAAAGCAGAGACATTACTTTGCCGACAAAGATCCATCTAGTCAAGGCTATGATTTTTTCCAGTAGTCATGTATGGATGTGAGTGTTGGACAGTGAAAAAGGTTGAGCGTCAAAGAATTGATGCTTTTGAATTGTGGTGTTGGAGAAGACTCTTGAGAGTCCCTTGGACTGCAAGGAGATCCAACAAGTCCATCGTAAAGGAGATCAGTCCTGGGTGTTCATTGGAAGGTCTGATGTTGAAGCTGAAACTCCAATACTGTGGCCACCTGATGCAAAGAGTTGTCTCATTGGAAAAGACCCTAATGCTGGGAAGGATTGGGGGCAGGAGGAAAAGGGGATGCGATGGCTGGATGGCATCACCGACTCGATGGACATGGGTTTGGGTGGACTCCGGGAGTTGGTGATGGACAGGGAGGCCTGGCATGCTGCAGTCCATGGGGTCGCAAAGAGTTGGACACGACTGAGCGACTGAACTGAACTGAACTGATTCTGACCAGTGTGGGTTAATATTGCATTATAGAGTACTGCAAATAAAAATAAATGTTAGTCACTGAGGAAACACTTGTGGCCTCCAGTTGGCAGAGCCTCCTCCACTGTCTGTCTTTGGTGGACCTGGTTTCATCTGTTTATGCTCCAGGGCAAATCCTCCACCACTGTTTCACATCCCTGTGGATGAAGTCAGGAGTCCTGGCTTGACCTTACCACATAGAGTGTTGAGTGTTTGGGTTGTGGTAAACTCATTTAATATATTAAAAAAATTTTTTTTTTGTCTTTGTGGCTTGCAGGATCTTAGTTCCCTAACCAGGGATTGAACCTGGGCCCCAGCCATGAAAGCACTGAGTCCCAGCCACTGGGCCTCCAGGGAATTCCCTCTTTTAGCATCTTTGGGCCTCAGTGTCCTAATTTGGGGAAAGTTTTTCAGGCTATTATGTGAAGACAACATGAACTAATATTTATGTCAGCCCTTGGAAACTGTGAAGACCAACCCATGTGGACATTAGGGATATTTGGGGGTTTTTTTAATATTATTTATTTGGCTGTGCCAGGTCTTAGTTGTAGCTTGCAGGATTTTAAATCTTTGTTACTGCGTGTGACATCTAATTCCCTGACCATGAATTGAACCTGGGGCCCTTGCATTGGGAGCGAGGAGTCTTAGCCACTGGACCAGCAAAGAAGTCCCTGTCAGGGGCCTCAGTGTGTAGTTCTTCACAGCATGTGTCCTGGCACCATCCCTTTGCCAGAATGCAGATTTGAGAGCAAAGGCTTTATCTGTCCCAGTTTTGAGAGTTTCTGCTCCAAGATAACTCTCTTGACTTATCCCCAACCCATTCTGATAACATAATGTATATGTAAAAACAGCCCAAATGGAAAAGTGCTACAGACTGTCCACGATGATAACCTGACCTGGTTCTTACTGGTTCCCACTTCAAGATGATTTTTCTCCAGCCTTTCTCTGTGCTTATTGTTAGTCATTTCATGGAGAGAGACCAAGCCTTTTCTTCCTGTTGTTTCTCCTCTAAAATTGCTTAAATATGCAGCAAACATCCCTGGATGACCAGCTCCTCCATAGAAGAGCCCAGGAGGTCTTCAGCTATTCAGGCGCCTGGGACGGGGATGAGAAGTCTGGTCTCCCATCTCCAGCCTCTTCAGCACACTTTCCGCCCAGTTTAAGAGGGAGAACCCATCCAGCTGAGGAAGAAGGAAGTAGCCAGCCTCTCATATGCACCCTGGGCAGGAGGAAGGATGTGTTCCTCTGTGTTGGCCAGTTCACCTGTGCATATGGTAACAAGATAATACGAACGGGCAGAGGAGAGCAAGAGGAACTGGAGCGCTGCTGGAGGGGGCGTCTGCAGCTGCGGGATGTTTTTGCCAGATGCAGGAATGTTAGCTTGAGGCTGGTGCTCACTCTCCACCAACTCTGCAAACAGCAGACCACCCAGGCAACAGACAGGCAGGTGGGGCAGCAGCATTTCTGGGGCTCAGACCTGCAGTTGTGTGCGTTCAGCCGTCAGATCAGACTGATCAGACTGGGGTCTTCTGTGTCTCATTTCCCACAGCATAAACTTGCCTTTGCCACTCAGAGCTGGGTCTTTGCCCAGAGTTTGATTCCATCTGTTAATATCCGCAACTTCCACTTGAGGGACATATTAGAAGGCTGTTATTTTTAAGACAAAAGAAGGAATCTACACCGGTTCGTCCTCTGCCTCAATATTTAGGAGGCCGACTAAATGATCCTCAGCTTTGGAATCCAAGAGGAACTAGTAGAACATTGACTTGCCTTTTAAATCCTCCAAATCCACACTTCATGCAGTGATTTGAAGCAGGATGTTAGATGTTAGAAGCATCAAGTGCTCATGGTTAAGTTTCTTAAGCCAGCTCTGCATCAGAGGAGGGATGCCCCACAATTAGAGAGGCTGTTTAGATGCTACAGGCAATTCCCAGTTGATGCCCGATTGTGGTAGTTGTTTCCATAGAAATAGCGGGCAACTGACGGTCATTTCTGGGGACAGTACTACCTAACCCTTAAAGCAGCTATGCACTGACCCAGAGCCCCACAGTTTAAGGGCCACTAATTTCCAAAGAGCTATTTTAGCGTTTTTGAGTCTCATGAGTGATGGAAGATCAGGGAGTCTTGGTGGTGAAACTGAGCGGGACCCTGTGGGGCTCCCGGCACTGATGTCTTTTCTGTGTCCCCCGTGTCTTGTTTGTCAGGAACAGACTCCAGCCTCCATGACCTTCCCTGAGTTCCAAAGGGCAGATTTGAACGAGCACTAATCAGGGAAGAGAGAGGGTGCAGAGACAAGGGAGGAGCAGCCAAGAAACAACAGTGCAGCCTGGTGGAGCAGGGTCCTGCCTCTGCCTCAAGGGATGCCCAGAACAGTCTCTTTGTGCTCTTTTCAATAAATGGACGGTGTCAGCATTTTTCATTCCAGAGAAGACCACCTGAGGCCAGATTAAAGGGATGCAGGCCCTGCACACACCCTGATCTTATCATCAGTCCCACCCTTGAACAATTGCCATAAAATGCCTCACCACATCTTCCTGGGTTGGGACACAGGTTTTGAGGGCGGGAGTCTTCTGTGTCCCCCTTTGCCTGGCAAAGCAATGAAGCTATTCTTTTCTACTTCACCCAAAACTCCGCCTCTGAGATTCAATTTGACACTGGTGCACAGAGGCCAAATTTTGGCATCAGTGGGGACTCTGGTGGTACCAGTGGCAATTGTGGAAGTAGATTTTTATCTAAAGGGGCAGATATGGCAAGTGATGGCTTATAATGGCAGGATGGATGAGCAGCTCTCTCACTCTGTCTACATGGATACACACATCCGTACATACACACAGACAGACACATCTATACACACACACAGACACATCTCCATAAATACACACATCTATACACACGCACAGACACGTCTATAAACACACAGACACATCTCCATAAATACACATATCTATACACACACAGACACATCTCCATAAATACACATATCTATACACATACATAGACACATCTCCATAAATACACACATGGGACAGGGAAGAATTGTGCCTCCTTACCTGCTGCTCTAACTGGTCAGAAGACCATTGCTGGTATTCTAACTTTCTTCTCACACCGTGCATTATGACTTCACTGTTACCGAGGTACTTGGCTGATTGGGTTTTTTTATCTGATGGTGTATCTTAAACCTTCATTCCTAAAAGGTCTAAATCAACAGGGTATAAATTAGGTAAGATTGATAGACTCGAAGCCAAGAAAGGTGATATAACTTGACATCACATCACCTCTTTTTTTTGGTCAAGAGATAAAATTCTATTGAACTCGTGGTCTGGATTCAGGATATTTCCCGATATCATTGTGTGCTGTTCTACAGGTGATTTACACTCCTTATGTCGGAACTAGCAACTTGGAGACCATATGAATGTCTTGTTACTTTTGTTCTGTCACTAAGTCGTGTCTGACTCTTTTGCAACTCCAGTGACTGTAGCCCGCCAGGCTCCTCTGTTGATGGGATTTCCCAGGCACGAATACTAGAGTGGGTTGCCATTTCCTTCTCCAGGGGTTCTTCCTGACCCAGAGATCAAACCCATATGTCCTGCACTGGCAGGTGGATTCTTTACCACTGAACCATCAGCAAAGCCCATGTGAATTTCTTAGGCACACTTCATGTGAATGAGTAAGGATTGGAAGCGTCAGAGCATGGGACAAGGTGTTCTGAAGGGCAGCAGGCTGTCTTCACTGTTAAGAGCGTCCCTGGAGCCCAACTGCCCCACTCGCTGGAGGAATTTGGCAGGTTGTTCAGCTTCTCCACACTTTCAGTCTTCTCATCTGTAAAATGGGAATAGTAGCAGTATCTCTCAGAGGGAGATGATGAGGACGCAGGAGTTCATGTGTGTAAAGCACTTAGAAGTGTGCTTGGGAAAATCTAAAAAAGAGGGAATGAATATATGGATACATATAGCTGATTCATTTTGTTGTATAGCAGAAACTAACACAACATTATAAAGCAACTATACCCCAATAAAGATTAATTAAAAAGAAAAAAAGAAGTGTGCTTGGCACATCATGAATGCTCAGGAGGTATTAGCTATTAACCTTGTAGCTTGGAGGATACTTTTATACCATGACAGGGGGGCTGGATTTCTTCCTAATTCCATCTGACATACGTGGAACGTTCTGCTTAGTTTCCTCTTTGTTCTGTGTTGTCTCTACTTAAACAAAAAAAGAGTTTTTAACACAAACCAGGCTGGCAGAAGGCGCAGCATGCAGCTTCTATCAATGAAAGCAGGCCTTCGGCACCTTGTTTATTTGCTAACATTTGCTTGACACCCCAGATGTTCTGGAAATATTTCCTTTCCCCTTCTTGGTGTTCTCTCCACAGATGTTACTATCTGTGGGTCTTTCCTGAACTCACTGGTCTCTTAAGAAATCAGAAAACCTTAGCAAAGCTCTGGCTTTTCTTATCCCCCAACACCCTCTGACCTCGCCCCCTCCAGCCTCCCTGGAACTGCAGCCAGCTCTGCTCTGTTTTACTTCCGAGGAAGAAGCAACTGTAAAGGTGCACTGGAGAAGATTCTGAAAAAAAGATGCGCCCTGGCTCTGTTCCTCCTGTAGACTTGTCTCCTTTTTTTTTTAAGGGTAAATTTTATTTTTTAAATTAAATTTTTACTGGAGTATAGTTGTTTCACAGAGTTGGGTAGTTTCTGCTGTCCAGCACAGTGACTCAGCCGTATGTACACGTGTCCCCTCTTTTCTGGATTTCCTTCCATGTCGGTCTCTGCTGTGTACTGAGCAGAGCTCCCTGTGCTGCACAGCTGGTTCCCACTAGTTCTGTTCTGTAGGTAGTAGTGCAGACATGTCCATCCCAGTCTCCCAGTTCATCCCGCTCTCCTCCCCATATGGTGTCCACATGTTTGTTCTCTACGACTGTGTCTGTTTCTGCTGGAAGCATTCCCCACCCCCAACCCTGCTGTCCCAAGCGTATTTAGATTTCTCCCCATTCATTTCATTGTCCATCCTTCCTCAGGATTTAGGCCTTATTACCTGTGGAACTGCGAAGAGTGTAGCTCCTTATCTATTTTGATAGGTTTGAATCTCTCCATGTCTAGAAAGTCTTTATTTGTGGGATGTTTGAGGAACTGCCAACCACTCTGCGTGGTTAGAACAGGGCCCTGGGACAGTGGTGGGAAGCAGGGCTGAAGAGGTGAATCTGAATGAGGCAGATCCTGAATCTGGATGTAAAGGCTTCACCGACGCATGTTATGCTGGGATATGACTCACTCAGTTCTGTACTATCCAAAGGCACTCTCACTAAGAAGGTAGTGGATGGAGCCTCCGCCATCCACCCTTGAGGGGACGGTAGAGTGGGGTCAGGGAACCCTCTTATAAAGCTACTTCTGTGATCTAACATCACAGTGATGGAATCAACCACTCCCATTTCTTGAGCACCCACTTTGGAATATGCACTTTACACAGTAAAGTAAAAGCTCTCTCAGTCTGTCCAACTCTTTGCAACCCCATGGACTTCTGGCTCCTCTGTCCATGGAATTCCTCAGGCCAGAATACTGGAGTGAGTTGCCATTTCCTTGTCCAGGGGATTTTCCCAACCCAGGACTGAAACCAGGTCTCCCACATTGTAGGCAGATTCTTTATCATCTGAGCCACCAATAAATCCCCTATATATGAACAAGTTCCATTCCAAGAGTGCGTTTGTAGTCCAATTTGTTCCTAAGTCCAACAGAGGTAGCCTAGGTACCCAACTAACATAATCAGCTATATAGTATTGTACTGTAATAGATTTATAATACTTTCCACACAAATAATACATAAAAAACACAGAAAAATAACATTTTTAATCTTACAGTACAGTACCTTGGAAAGTACAGCAGTACAATACAACATCTGGCATACAAAGGGCTGGCATCGAAAATGAACAGACAAGAAGAGTTACTGCCTGGAGGAGGGAGAGGATGTGGGAGATGGTAGAGCTAACAGATCATCAGTAATAGGGGACAGAGGGCAAGGCACAGCTTCACTTATGCCTGACGTTGACCAAACGCGCATTCTCATCTTTGAAAGTTGTCAACTTGAAGGTTCATATGCAGGAGACTTACTATATACCCCAGGACCTCATCCAAGCCTCACAATAGCCAGGGACAGCAAATACCACCTTACATTTTACAGAGGAAGCATCTGGGCTCAGAGAAATGAAGAGATGGCAAAGTCAGAGTCGAGACTTGTGTCAAAGTCTACCCCCACTTCATACTACCTACCACAAATAACCTCCCCAGTCTGCAGGGTCAGTTATGGAACCTGAACTAAGTCATTGATTGTGGAAATTGAGAGGAGGAGGTAAAACTCAGAGGATTTGATGATTGGATTTGAGGAGGAAGAAAATGAAAAGGAATCCATAATCATTCTCAGGGCTTGGGTGTGTCTGAATAGTGAATACTGGTGTGATCTAGAAATGTAGGCTGCTGTAGAAAATGGGAATTTGGTTGGTTGGTTGTATAGTGTCAGACTCTTGGCAACCTCATGAATGGCAGCATGCCTGGCTTCCCTGTCCTTCACTATCTCCCAGAGTTGGCTCAGACTCATGTCCATTGAGTCAGTGATGCCATCTAACCATCTCATCCTCTGTCATCCCCTTCTTCTGCCCTCAATCTTTCCCAGCATCAGGGTCTTTTCCAATGAGTCTGCTGTTTGCATCGGCGGCAAATATTAGAGCTTCATCTTCAGCATCAGTCCTTCCAATGAATATTCAGGGCTGATCTCCTGTAGGACTGACTGGTTTGATCTCCTTGCAGTCCAAGGGACTCTCAAGAATCTTCTCCAGCACCACAGTTTGAAAGCATCAATTCTTCAGCACTCAGCCTTGTTTATGGTCCAACTCTCACATCTGTATGTGACTGCTGGAAAAACCATAGCTTTGAGTATACAGACCTTTGTCAGCAAAGTGATGTCTCTGCTTTTTAATATACTGTCTATGTTCATCATAGCTTTTCTTCCAAAGAGCAAGCATCTCTTAATTTCAAGGCTGCAGTCACCATCCACAGTTATTTTGGAGCCCAAGAAAATAGAAATGATCATTTTGCAAACATGAAGGAGATGAAGAAACTAATCGGTGCCTGCACACTCAAGGCACATGCCAGGACGTTCCTGGGGGTCCAGTGGTTACGAGCTCCCAGTGCAGGGGGCACAGGGCCAGTCTGTGTTTGGAGAACTAAGACTGTACAAATCATGCAGCTCAATCAAGGGGAAAAAAAAGTCAAGGCATTTGGCAAGTGAAAGTGACGTGGTGATGATGGTGGTGGTATAGGTGCTATTATAAGGGTTGTGATGGAGGTGGTGGTGTTGATGTTGGATGTGTTGCTGATGGAAGGAGAAGCAAAGGTGGTTTTGGAGGTGTTGGTGGTGGCCTTGGTGGTGGTGATGGTCATGATGATGGTGATGAGGATGGTGGAGGTTGAAGTGGAGGTGGTTTTGGAGGTGTTGCTGCTGATGGTGGTGGTGATGGTAGTGGAGGTGGTGGTGATGGTGTAGCAACCACATAGAAGGGACAACAATCAGAGGGAAGACGAATTGTTGTCATCATCATACTTTCCATTTTTCTGGTTGAGAGGGAAAAGTATGGACAGAGAAGGCAGAAGTCATACTGTGCTCTACTGATTGAGTTGTGAGTCTGTTACGGACAAGCTAAAACTCAAGCTGCCAGAGTATACTCAGTAGTGGTTTCTGGGAAGCAACAAAGAACAGATATAATAATTTTGAATAAGAACTTGGCTCTTCTTGACATAAACCTAGAGTCACCTGAAAACGCAGTCGTGTTTTGAAGCAAGTTTTGCCAAAATCCACTGACAGCACCTTGGTTCAGAGACCAGCATGATGAGAGCACAGAGTTACATTCTTTTCCAGCACACCTGCTTCCACAAAGGTTATCTTCTCCAGGCGGGAGGCCCCTGCCCAGTGTGTGGAACAAAGCTGATGTCCAGTAACTCTTGGATGACTAAAGGAACTAATGGGCAAACGTTGGCATGGAATGGAAAATGGAAACATTCTGCACCTTGAGTTGACATGAGTTTGTTACCATAAGCCTGATTTAGAAATAGTCACCAAGTTCACAGCCCAGAGCATCCTACAACTCTATTAACAGAGTTAATAGAAAGAAAGATCTTAGAATGTCAATGAGCTTTGACTAACATTTGCTTTCTGTAATATGCATCCATTGTAGGACATGTATTCTGAAGACGCAGTGTATTCTGAATAACTGGTTGTGTGAACCTTATTTCTTAATTAAATAAATATAAACTAGAGTTTATGGTATTCATAAAACGTGGCAGCTGAATAACACTCAAGGGAAAGAAACAAAATAAAAACAAATACCATTATGACCCCCATTGCACACCAGGTTTCTGTAAACAATAATTACCTTTGGGTCAAGATTCTGAATAAAACATTTCTGGAAAGAGCCACACCTCCTCACATACTTGAGTTCCCTCCAGCACCCCCAAGGCAGGCCCTCAGCTTCAGCTGTACATCTCCAATAGCAGCTACTGGAGTTGATCTTATTATGTGTATGTACCCATAGCACCCTCTCATTTTCTGTATCTTGCTCCTCAAGGGATATTTTTGTGTGAAACCCACTCTGAAAAGTGAAAGGGCACCCAGGAAGCTGGTGTCGCCTTTGAGAAAGATAATCAAAGAGGGTTGCTGAGTTTTCCCCTTCAGAATCCCTGGGATATTTCTGGTCAGTTTCTCTACGTATTTTCCAAGGAAATGTGCAGAATATTTCCTGAATCTGTTTGTTGTTATAATGAAACCAAACAGTCCTGGAACAACTTGATGTTCTAACTTGGAAATAAATAGAGTGAAAGTGTGGACACACATATGCACATTTCTACTCTGTGGGAGGGAGATGAGAATGGTAGGGGGAGGGGAGAGATGGTCCTTTTATCTCCATTTAACATGATGAACTCAAAGTTAAATGTGGTCTTCCTGGGGATTCCCAGTTGGTGCCTTGTAAGGGGGATGGATCATGACTGTATTTTTTTCCCCAGAACCTGTAACTTCTGCCAGAAAGGGCAGTGTCGGGATAGAGCACGGACCAGAGCTAAGCCACCTTGTCATTCATTCCCTTTGTTACATATCCTTATCTCTAAAGAGGCAGTTTTCCTAGAGCTCTCCTTTGAAAGTGAAAGTCGTGTCTGACTCTTTGCAACCCCATGGACTGTAGCCTGCCAGGCTCCTCTGTGCATGGGATTCTCCAGGCAAGAATACTGGAGTGGGTAGCTATTTCCTTTTCTAAGGGATCTTCATGACCTAGGGAATCCAACCCAGGTCTCCTGAACTGTAGGCAGATTCTTTACCATCTGAGTCACCGAGGAAGCTCATAGGGCTCTTCTGTGGTGATGACCAATCTCATCAGCCTCTTCTCTTATCCCTCTTAATTTCATCAAGTACACTTCATTCTCTTGGGTCTTCTTTTAGTCCCTGAAACATGAGCAACTTCCCACCAAATGATCTCCACCCATGCCTTGCCCACTGCTGGGAATGCTTTTTTGTCTAACTTTCTTATCTCAGATGAGCTAAGTCCTCCTATCCTGGTGGGACTCGGAGGAGACATCCATCCCTGAGCCACTGAAGCAGCCAGGTATGTCTTTCCACATCATTCCAGAAATGTATCGGAAGACCCATAGGTCTAATAATGGCAGACATTCTTCCTCCTTCAGCAACGATTGGGCAAAGTGTTTGATTTTTGTTGTGGCACTATCTAGATAAGCTTAAAGTTGGCCAAATGCATTTTCTGCCTCAGATTCAAGAAGCCTAAAGCACAGATTGGAGGAGAACTGTTCTGCTCAACAGAGAGGAGAATGCCTTATTCTCACACGACTTTTCACTGGAGGAGTGCACGATTGCCCTGCCACACGTAATTGCCACGGTGGTTTCTGGGTTCGACTTCCAGCCCTTCGGAGAGTAGCAGGACCGGGAACTTCCCCTGCGGTCCAGTGGTTAAGAAGTCGCCTTCCAAACCAGAGAGTGTGGGTTCAATCCCTGATGGAGGAGCTAAGATCTCAAATGCATTGAGGCCAAAAACCCAAAACATAAAACAGAAGCAATATTGTAACAAACTTAATAAAAATTTAAAAAGAAGTATTGGTATTGAATTTAAAAAATAAACGGTGCATGTATATGTATAACTGAATCACTTTGCGTATACCTGAAACTAACATGACATTGTAAACCCACTGTACTCTAAAATAAAAATTTTAAAAATGAAAAACGGTATTAGCACCAATGGTTACGTAGAATGAATACTCTTCACCTTTCCACGTGGGAGAAAAAGAGGAACCTCATATCTTCCATTTCCTAGGACTTCTTCAGAAAACAGACACTCTATCTATTGAACAAAAACTTGAGGTTTTTTTAAAAATTCTTATTTATTTGTAGTTTTTTAAATTTTCATTGAAAGAGAGTTGATTTACAATGCTGTGTTAGTTTCAGGTGTACAGCAAGGTGGTTCAGTTTTATATACATATATTCTTTTTTTACACTCTTCCATTATAGGCTATTTTGTATACTTTCCTGTACTATACAGTAGGTCCTTGTTGTTTATCTATTTTATATATAATAGTATTTATGAAAACTTGAGTTTTAAAGTCATTGTATTCTTGGAAACTTGAAAGCAGGATCTCAGACCAGATTCATCTCTGGATTGATTTGGGGGTGGGGAGACTTGCTATTGTTGTTTATCTTATTCCTTGTTTGGGAGAAGATAGGAAAACAAGCTTAGGGATGTGTCCTGGACTGTCTGAGCCAGGAAGGATACAGAGGCCCTTTCCAGAAGAGTCCAGCCTTGTGCAAGATCCATCCTTCCAGCACATGTGCTCGTTTCTTGGTTTGTAAACTGTGAACATTATTCCCTCCCCAAAGTGGATAAAAGATGAGTGAGTGAGGGTCTGGGCTGTGCTGTGCTTCACTGTCTAGGAGGTGAGACTCAAACAGGTCTGAAAAGCACCGAAACCCCAAATGTTGCCCCCACCGTGGCTGCGGCCAGTGACATGACATATCTGGGTCCCTCCATGCCCCTCTCATTCCTTCTGCAACTACACAGCCCACTAAACACGCCCGGGAGTTAAGCTGCCCAAGCAGCTGTCGACTTTCCACATGAAGATTCCAAACCGCAGCAGCTGAAGTCTGAACTTCTGCAAAAAATACTTGGCAGGAAACACCCGCAGATGGCCCAACAAGCTCACTGATCTGCTTGTAACTGAAACAGAAGCCAAACACATGTGAGAGAAGGAAGATGAACGGAGCAGAGCCTGGGAAACTCACTGAAGGCAGTGTTCTCGGCCTAAACCCACATCGTGCAAAGTGACATGTCATTCTGCACACACATTCTAGTGCCTTGAAAAAACAGCCGGAAACAGACGTGTAAGATTAGACTCCCTGTAAACAGAAGGCAAGAATGGTGAATGTAGCTCGGGGTGACATTTGGAAGCCAGCCTTCTGACTGACATATGGGACAGACATCAGTGCACTCAAGTTCAGCATGCTCGTCCAAGTTTCCAAGGAAAGGTGACTCAAGAGAGGATGTACACTTGTGCCTCGATGACTCCCCACCCCTTCTCAATGTGTCCCTGATGTTGCCTGGGCAGTTCTTCATGATTATTCATGAGAGAAATGAACTGCATCTGAGCATCTGCCTCTGATCACAGCTACATCTGGCCTTCAAGGCCACCCTCAGAGGCCAAGGATCGTGAAGCATGGGTCATGGGCAGATGGACTTTTGTGCAGGCTGTGGACCTTACAGGAGACTGTGAGCCCTCTGGGCTGTGGTCCAGGAGTGCCTGCAGAACAGAGTTGGGGGGTCATGTATGGATGGGTGAGCCTTTGTGGGAGCCCAGGTTTCCAGAGAAGTTCCAACACCGTATTGGAGAAAAAAAGAACAGTTTGGCCACCGTATGAATGTGTCAGCATCACCTCTCCCCAGTCACAGCATGCTTAGTCACAAGACACTCCGTGAATTTTCCTGTGTGGGGAGAGGAGAGCCAGTGAGTAAGCCCAGCTTTCCCAACTGGGCAGGATGCTGCCAAAGGGACTCATTTCTAGCTCTCACAGCATCCAAACTATTGAATTGGGAGCTCCATGACTGGGAGGAGGGGGCAGACTGGGAGAGCAGTGTATAAGATACACTGGAGGGCATTAAAGGACATGGTTCCAGCTGACAGCATCCTTGGTTCCATTAGGAAGCCAGCTCATGAGCCTGGGGAAAGTCTCACTCCCAGATCCCCCTAACAGGCCCGTGTGCATCCCCAGCACACCATGTGCCAACCCACACCACACCCACTCTGTGGCAGTTCCCTGTGTGAGCTCCCAGGACCACAGCAGAAAGTTGGACCCATCTGCCCACAGGGGTGAAGCCACAAACTTGAATTGTGGTGTCACCTTCAGGAAGACACAGGAAAGGTGATCCAAAGTCCACATTGTATGTTGAGAAGACTCTCAGGCTTAAGAATTCTGCCAAAAGAGGGAGCAGGAAGCTTGGGGCAGGTGTATGCATACAGGTCTGAGAAAGCCTCAGAATCTGGCAAAACTGATGAAAGGTATTTCTACCCTGAAGGCACTTAGCAAAAATTAGAGGAAGTGAAAGGGAAAGTCACTCAGTCATGTCCAACTCTTTGCAACCCCATGGACTGCAGCCTGCCAGGCTCCTCTGTCTATGGGATTCTCCAGGCAAGAATACTGTGGTGGGTTGACATTCCCTTCTCCAGGGGACCTTCCTAAATGCTAATTCAAATATGGAAACAACAGTGCAGAACTCCAAGGACCATGAGAAACCAAGGAAATGTGGCATCATCAAAAAGATCACCAGAATCTTCTAGTGACCAAGCCCCAAGACATGGAGATCTGAAATTTACCTGATAGAAAATTAGATATAGCTCTTTTACAGAAACTCATTGAGCTATAAGAAAACACAGAAAGACAAGTCAGGAAAGCAGTACACAACCAAAATGAGAAATTTAACAAAGAGATAGAATTCAAAAAAATAACCAGACAGATTCTGGAGCTGAAGAATTCCATGAGTGACGTAAAAAATACAATAGAAAGAATCAACAGTACAGTAGATTAAAGAGAAGAAACAGCCAGAGAGATTGAGGAGAGACGCTTTGAAATAAGCCTGTTCAGGACTTGCTTTGGAGAAGGCACTGGCACCCCACGCCAGTCCTCTTGCCTGGAAAATCCCATGGACGGAGGAGCCTGGTGGGCTGCAATCCACGGGGTCGTGAAGAGTCGGACACGACTGAACAACTTCACTTTCACTTTTCACCTTCATGCATTGGAGAAGGCAATGGCAGCCCGCTCCAGTGTTCTTGCCTGGAGAATCCCAGGGACGGGGGAGCCTGGTGGGCTGCCGTCTATGGGGTCGCACAGAGTCGGACAGGACTGAAGCGACTTAGCAGCAGCAGCAGGACTTGCTTGGTGGCCCACTGGTTAAGAATTTGCCTTCAAACGCAGGGGACACAGGTTTGATCCCTGGTTGGGGAACTAAGATCCCACATTCTGCAGAGCAACTAAATCCACACACAACTAGAGAGCGTGTGTGCTACAACAAAGACCCAATACAGCCTAATGATAATAATAAATGTATTATTTAAAAAAGAAGTAACCCTCTTTGAGGAGATAAAAGAAAGAAAGGGAGGAAAGAATCTTTGCCTATGTGTTCTGTCTTCTCCCCTGTGATCTATGAGACAGTATTAAGAAAACCAGTAGCTTAATCATTGAAGTTTTAAAAGGAGAAGCGATGGAGGAGATAGAATGATTATTTAAAGACATGATGGCTGAGTTCTTCCCAAACTAGGAAGAGATTTGGAATTCCAATTCATGAAGCTAAAAATTATCCTATTGTTTCAAACCAAAGCAATCTTTTCTAAGACACATAATAATACAAATGTCAAAACTCAAAGAGAGACTCCTGAAGGCAGCAATAGAAAAGATTATAGTGTACGAGGAAACCTCATTGGCTATCACCAGATCTCAGCAGAAATCTGAGATCTAAGCAGAACCTCCTTACAAGCTGGGAGGGAGTGGGATATTTTCAAAGGGCTAAAAGAAAAAAAAACTCAACCAAGAACACTCTACTCAGCAAAGTTATCCTTCAGAAATGAAGATAAAGACTTCTAAGACAAACAGAACCTAAGGAAATCTATCCCCATGAGATCTGCCTTAAAAGAAAAACTAAATTGAAAAGACTCATGAGCCCCAGTGTTCACAGCAGCACTGTTTACAATGGCCAAGAATTGGAAGCAACCTAAATGTGCATCGACAGAAGATGTGGCATATATATATATATACACATATATATACATATATGAATGTTACTCAGTCATAAGAAAGAATGAAATACTTACATTTGCAGCACCATTGATGAACCCAGAGATCATCATACTAAGTGAAGTAAATCAGCCAGAGAAAGACAGATGTCATATGATATCACTCCTACATGGAATCTAAAGGAAAGATACAAATGAATTTATTTACAAAACAGAAACAGACTCACAGACATAGAAGACAAACTTATGATTACCAAAGAGGGGAGGCAGGGGCAAGGATAAACTGGCAATTTGGGATTAAAAGATACGTACTACTATATATAAAACAGATAAACAATAAGGTCCTACTTCATAGCACAGGGAGCTATATTCAGTATCTTATAAAAAACTGTAATGGAAAAGAATCTGAACAAGTATATTCTGGACCACTTTGCTGTACAGCTAAAACACTGTACAATTTTTTAAATAAATACATAAATAAGTGAATTCTCACATTGCCTAAGGATTTGTGAAAGAAAATAATACTCCCTACTGAAGATCTCTTCCTTTAGAACCTTAGAGCAGGTAGGAATTTTACAGTGGGGCTAGGAGTAGAGAATGGGACTTCCCAGGTGGCGCTAGTGGTAAAGAACCCACCTGCCAATGCAGGAGACCTAAGAGACACGGGTTCAATCCCTGGGTTGGGAAGATCCCTTAGAGGAGGAAATGGCAACCCACTCCAGTATTCTTGCCTGGAGGAGAATAAAGTGTTCATGCATAGAGGAGCCTGGTGGGCTACAGTCCGTGGGGTCACAAAGAGTTGGACCCAATTGAAGCAACTTAGAATAAATGCATATTTAATTTTAATTATACTATACCATGAAATGAAGTTTTTCTTCTTTCCTTGGCTTTAGTTCATGGCACACGGTGGCTTGTAAGACACTTTTCACCGAAGTACTCAGACTGATGCAAGTGTCTCTTGTGCTCCCTATGCAGTGATGCACTGGTAAATGTTTTACCCCCAACTCTCCAGGAGGGTGGGGGGGGAGCTCTTCTTGTAGCATTTGCCAGTTTCTGTGGCGTCAGTGCTGCCACGCTGCTGCTTTCAGACTTCCAAGCCGACGTCACCAAATGTGTGTTTGGTAGAAGATGTACATGATGATCTTAAGAGCCAGCAGGAGTTGGACAGAAACATCACTGCATACCATTAATAGATTTCTACTGTTATTTGGAAATAACGTGTGTTCCTTGTTAATGGAAATATACTGAATTTTGCCTAAGTTTAGAAAAAAAAATGAAAATGTGCTCTTGAATCATTTGAATTTCTGTGAAAGACTTATAATGTTTTTAAAGAAGGATTGTGTATATGTTCCTTTAGATGTGAAAAAAGAGAGGTAAATAAAACTACATATTCAGCATGGCTGGTTTATCTTTAATTAGCAACTGATGTTATTAGGGGAGGTTCCATTTTAGAGGTTCCATGGAGGACTACTAGTTTAAGGGGAGAATTGCAGAATACTGTGAGAGTTAAAATATTTGTGAGTCATGACTGATTCAGTTTTGTTATTCTATTTTAGATAGAACCATCAATCTCTCCTTGGGTTCATGTACATTTGACACTGAAAATGATACCCTTGTTTGTTGAGAATATAAATTTGATTGTTTTGAATCTATTTAAAAAAAAAATCAGCCTCAGAACAAGAGATTTTAAACACCTAGCAGAATTTTAGGTTGGCCTGAGAAGGGATGTTCTTTCTTGGACATTTATGGGAGAATTGAAAAGAAGTTTTGCATCAGGTAAATATAGACGGAAGATGGAGTGTCTTTGAAGCACAGTTCCTTTATTTTAAACCATATTTAGAAATGAGCAATTTTAAGACGTGATCTACATATCCGTGTGTATGGGAGTTTAAGGAGCTTTCGAGAGGAGATTGGTACTGAATTGATGCAAAACTGTGGTGGGAAAGAAATCCTGAAGACTGTGAAATGAGCAGATCAATGTGAGGAGGGCAGGGGGCGTTTGCTTCTGTCCCCCTGACTTCTCTCCAAAGAAGCGCATTCATCTTGCCTTCTCTCGCTTGTGGTCGACGAAGAGCTGCTCAGGTTGGTATCTGCTCCAGGAAGGAAACGTGTCAGAATCTCCTGGAAGAACCTTAAAAAAACAAAATCTGCATTTGGCTGCATCAGGTCTCAGCTGAGGCACTCGGGATCTTCATTATCTTCTGCAGGGCGGGGTTTCTCTGGTTGTAGTTGCCCTGGGGCATGCGGGATTTTAGTTCTCCAACCAGGGATCCAACCCACATCCCCTACAGATTCTTAACCATTGGACAACCAGGAAAGTGCCTCCTCGAAGAGCTTTGATGTGCAAGGTTTCTCTCTGCCTTGGGGGAGATTTCCTAGTCTGACCTCCCATCCCATCTTCATCCGTTCATATCTCTGCCCTCTTTGCCCACCGCTGCCCCTGTGTCTGTTAATGCAAGGAGATGCCTTCATCAGATGTAATCTGGTCCCTGTGTGCCCTTACATAGGGACTGCCCAGAGAACCAGAAGTCCTGGCTGCTTTCTTTTATTATTGTTATTTTTTACATCCTTTCTTTCTTTATTTTGGGCTGCACTGGGTCTTGGTTGCTGCGCATGGACTTTCTTTAGTTGCAGTGAGTGGGTTCACTCTCTAGAACCTGAGTCTCCTACACTGACAGCGCGATTCTTAACCACTGGACCACCAGGGAAGTTCCTTGCTCTCATTTTAAGAAGGAGGAAACTGAGACTCATGGAGGTCCAATGACTTTTGCCCAAAGTCACACACAGATACGTGGCGGCCCAGGGTGCCAGCTTTTCTGACAGAACAGTCAGAATTTTGATGTATTAGTTTGCTTTTCATTAATGAAAAGCCAGCATTGCTTATTTAGAGGAAGACCACAGACAGAGCCCAGGAGGTCTGAGAGAACTGTCTGAATCACGCTGTGGGAGCAGAAGGCTTGGCTGCAGGGGAGCAGAAGCCGGGGTTGGCAGGAGCTCACGACCCCTCTGGAAACTTCTGCTTGGACCAGGCATGAGTTATGTCCACACACATCAGCTGCAGCACTCCTGACTGAAGTCGGGGCTCTGGGAGGAGGGTGTCTGCTTCCCACACGGGATCACAGGGCAGGGCTGGGAGGCAGGAAGGGGCATGCGACCTCTGTCACAGTAATACAGCCTACCTCTGTCTCCCAAATCCTATGCTGCCTGGGCCTTCAAGTCTAATCCAATGACATTGCCACAGCCCAGTAGAGCCAAGTGTTCACTAAAACAAAATCTCTTAACTGCCACAGTCTCATGGAGACATTAAGAGTGGAAAAATCAAATTCATCATGAAAAAATTTGACTTGTGACCATCTGTAGCTAACTAGTTATGAAAATGTTTAGAATTATGTGATGAGTCAACTGTGGTGTAGAAATGTCTCATGTTTATCAGCAGCATCACAAGATGCTCGGGGCTGGTGCACCGGGATGACCCAGAGAGATGGAATTGGGAGGGAGGTGGGAGGGGGGTTCTGGAAGGGGAACACATGTATACCCATGGCGGATTCATGTCAATGTATGGCAAAACCAACATGATGATGTAAAGAAAAAATAAATAAATTAATTTAAAAAAAAACAAACCTCTGGTGCAAGGGGGTGGGTCCTTTCTGTGTTCTATGCTGATCTGAAGCAGAAATGAAGCCCAGTTACTTCCTGTGTGAGCCTGGTGTCTAATCGTTAGACCATATTTGACTTGCACCCCTGGGAGAGATAAAATCCTCTAGCCTCTTATATTAGGTGATTAACAATTATACTCAGACAGCTAAAGCAGCTAGTATTCTGGTGAGGATGTGAACGTAATAGTGATAGTAACTAGAAGGTACAGATGAGCTGCTAAAAATAGCATCCTTGCATATTGTATGAGGAGTAAATCTCCATCAGGCAACAACATACACCATCAAATTTTTGTCCTTTGCACACCCCCTGCCAACAGCAATACAGTCCTTGATGATGTAAAGAGCAAAGCAACGTTTTCCTCCTGGAATCTGACTGGAATTTGTGAGCTGCCTTTGTAAAAGCACCCTGGCTGGAAAGGTCCGCTGGCAACGTCTCTGTGTTTCCCAGAGGTGAAACTGAAGCAGCGAGAATGACTCGTACCCTTAACACGACTGAATGGAACTTGGGGTTCTCATATCTTACGGAGTGAAAATAAATCCTCAGTGTCTTCTCTTAAAGCATGGGCGGTCGGTGATAACATCTCTGTCATATAACTGTTTTACAGTTCTTCACTCAAAAATAGAGTTAGCTTGGCAACCTGCTTGGTCCCAGTGACGATCCCTCAGATGTGCTGCCTGCAGGAAGCCATCCGAGGAGCTGACACCAGGGGCCTGATGGCGTGACAGGCGACGGAGCCCACAGCAGAGACGCAGCGTCGTAGAGGTCGTGGGGCTTTCCTGCTGAGGGTCTTCAGTGCTCATTTTACCAACAGCTTTGATCGCTTTCTGGATACCAACCAGTGTACTAGGCACTGAGGTTTCAGAGACAAATAATGGAGCATCAGTGAAACCTCCCTAGACAGTTCCCTGGTGCTTTCTAGGCATTCAGCTCTCCCGAGTGGGGCAGCAAAGATGCTATTTTGTCCAAGACTCAGTTGTGTTGTTCAGTCGCTCGGTCATGTCTGATTGCGTGCGACCCCGTGGACTGCAGCACGCCAGACTTCCCTGTCCTCTGCCATCTCCTGGCGTTTGCTCAAACACCCACTCCAGTGTTCTTGCCTGAGAATCCCAGGGACAGAGGAGCCTGGTGGGCTGTCGTCTATGGGGTCGCACAGAGTCGGGCATGACTGAAGCGACTTAGCAGCAGCATGTCCACTGAGTCGATGATGCCATCCATCCATCTCATCCTCTGTTGCCCCTTCTCCTCCTGTCCTCAATCTTTCCCCATCAGGGTCTTTTCCAATGAATCACCTCTTTGCATCAGGTGGCCAGAGTATTGGAATTTCAGCTTCAGCCCTTCCAATGAATATTCAGGGTTGGTTTCCTTTAGGATTGACTGGTTTAATCTCCTTGCTGTCCAAAGGGACTTGCAAGAGTCTTCTCCAGCACCACAGTACAAAAGCATCAATTCTTCAGGGCTCAGACTTCTTTGTGGTCCAGCTCTCACATCCGTACGTGACCACTGGAAAAACCATAGCTTGACTATATGGACCTTTGTCCACAAAGTGATGTCTCTGCTTTTTAATACACTGCCTAGGTTGGTCATAGCTTTTCTTCCAAGGAGCAAGTGTCTTAATTTCATGGCTGCAGTCACCATCAGCAGTGATTTTGGAGCCCCACAGAAAATACTCAGATTTTATCTTTATTAATCAAATGTTTTCCACCCAGTATTTCTGCTGAGCTTCCCCTACAGCTCATTTGCACACGTTCGAAGGTAAATAGAGAAGTCAGCGGATGAGATGTTTACATAGCATCACCAACTCAATGGCCATGAACTTGAGCAAACTCCAGGAGACAGTGGAGGACAGAGAAGACCGGAGTGCTGCAGGCCGTGGGGTGGCAAAGAGCCGGACACGGCTGAGTGAGTGAATAAGAGAAATCAGTCTTGACTTCTTTGGTCCTCTTCCCACATTAACCTGAGGACATGTTGCCCCCTAGAGGTTAAAATAAGTCGTTACCTTGCAACCCAGTCTTGTTTAGTAGCATTCCATTTTAGGTGAGGAAATAATGAAAACAAAGATGATGAAAATATTCCAGAGAAAGAATGAAGCTAAAGGAGTTGTGAATCTGGAGATTCATAGTTCTGGTGATGGGAACCACACTCATCTTTTCTCAGTTCTGTTTTGGTTCATACAATCACCCCTGGTGATCTCCAGGTGGCAGTGTCGTTGTGTGTGTGTGTGTGTGTGTGTGTGTGTGTGTGTGTGTGTGTGTGTGTAGGTATAAGATACACTCATCTTTTCTCAGTTCTGTTTTGGTTCATACGATCACCCCTGGTGATCTCCAGGTGGCGGTGCCCTCTGCCAGATTCTGGACGTCGTGTTTTATAGTCTATCACTTTTACTGAGATTTGGACGGGGGCTGTCTCAGAACATAACTCAGTGTGCTTCCTTTCTGTCACCACACAGAGCCTGCCTCTCATGACTGATGCGACCAGCACTGCTTTCCTTTCACAGACCCACTCCTGACCTGGCCACTTAGGTCCTTTCTCTTCCTCGTTACCCTGCTTATATCAGTCAGGGCCACCCAGTTTATGGCGCAGAGACGAGTGGCCCACAAACCTCAAGAGCTGGCGGCGGTGTAGGTCTGCCGCTCACTTTAGCTGCACGTGCGCTGTGGGCAGTCTTCCCGGACCAGGGATCAAACCCCTGTCCGCTGCATTAGCAGGCAGATTCCCAGCCGTTCGACCACCAGGCAAGTCCCACACCGGTCACATTTCAATGTCCAACCCATCAGATGAGTTCTTGACTCCATGTACTCAGGAGGGGCACTCTCAGGCCCTGATTTGTGTCCAATATCCACCCACCCCACCAGAGGCAGCTCATGTTTGGGCAGCAAGGTGTTCTGGTGTGCCGGGCTCTCCCAGCTCCTGACTAATCATAGCCTGTGAGACCCACCATGTCCTGATGCCAGTCTTCTCTACTCGTGTCCTTAATCCACCTTCTTTGATGCCAACAAAATTATTTTCCTAGAGAACAGCTCTGTTACTTCCCTTTGGAAAGGTTTTTCATCATATTCATCCCTCATGAGTTATAGTCAAAATTATTTATGAGGACTCCCCTGGCAGTCCAGTGGTTAAGAATCTCCCTTTCAGTGCGAGGGACATGGGTTTGGGTTGCTGAACTAAGATCCCGCATGCCGTGGGGCCACTAAGCCCGCAACCACTGAGCCCACAATCAGAGAAGGCCCAAGCGCCACAAGGAGGAGACCTTGAGCCACAAGAAAAATTAAATAAATAAGTTAAAAAAATATTACTTAGCACGCTGCTCACAGCCTCTCAGATCTGGCAGTAACCTGCCCCTCCATCTTGCTCCATAACTCACATAGCATCACTTACTCTGACTGCACTGAACCACTAGCTCCTCTGGGGACATAAAGGATATGGTTAAGAGCGTGGCCTCTGAAGACATACAGCTCCATGATCCTAGGCCTCTGAGTCAGCTGCTCAATGGGGATCAGAGGGTGCACTTTTCAGGGTTCTGTGACTTCCAAGGAGTCAACATGTGACAAGCTTCTGCCTGGCTGATGTGCTGCTCGATAAATGGGGACTGTTGTTTCTGCTCCTGTGACTGGTTTTATTATTAGTGTTTGTTTGGCTGTGCCATATAGCATGTGGCATCGACCCAGCACCCCCTGCATTGGAGGCATGGAGTCTTAACCACTGGACCACCAGCAAAGTCCTTGTTACTACTATTTTAGATGAAATATCTTTCAGATTCACCCATCTCAACCAAAGCTGCTTCCTTTGCCTTGAAGACTTCTCCCACCCCGCCCACACCCAACCTGCTGAAGTCCTTGTTATTTTTCTGCTTTAACTGATTCTTTAGAAGATGTAACCGCAAACTCACATGCCATTGTAAGAAATGACACAGTGATGCCATGTGCCCTTTACCCAGGTTCTCCTGTGCTAGCATCTTACTAAACTATAGTGCAGCCAGGGGACCGACCTCGGTACAACCTGCTGATGTTAGTGTCGGCATTCTGACTTGTACTTGTGTGAGTGTGTGTGTATTATTTTATCATATGCGTGAGTTCAAGGCTCCATCACAAGGGCGTCTCGTTGTTCTTCTATAGTTGCACCTCCACCTCCCACCCCAATCCCCCTTCCTTAACCCCTGATGACCACTCATCTGTCCTCCGTTTCTATAATTTTGTCATTTCAAAAATGCCGCATAAGTGGAAGCATACAGTATGCAATATCCTAGGGTTGCCTTTTATCCCTCAGCATAATTCCTGGGAGAATCATCCAAGTTGTGGGCATTCATAATTTGTTCCTTTTGAGTGCCACCTATTCATCTTTGAAGGCCTCCACAACACTATCTCAGGGCCCCTGATTGGAATTAATCACTTGTGTTTTGCTCATATATCAATCTTGAATACCTCTCTGTGATTCGAAGCTATTTAATAACCAGATTTTGTATTTGCATAACTCTTCAGGGTTTGAAAGGTACTTCTGCATGCATTATTTCACGTCATTTTGTATAAATGTCTCTTTCTGGTGCCTTTGTGCACATCTTGATGCCATCAAGCTGTGCCCCCTCCTAGCTTTGTGAAGGTAAGAGGCAGCACCTCTCCTGGTGGTCCCCAGTGGTTGCTGATGTGAGACTCTTTCAGGCGGATTTTGTGTGTTAAGTCATCTCCTGGCGTGATTCAAGCAGAATGAATAATCCTGTCATTTTGGTGCAGCCGAAGGGGCAGTTGTTCCTGGTTCTGTGTAAAAGACACTCGTAGAACAAGGAGATTGTTTTTAAAAAGTAAGATGGTATCATCAATACACTGATCTAAAAGCCTCCTATGGGGGATGATGGCTTAGGTGTTGTGATATGCAAGTACTACCATAGTGAAAGCAGAGTATTAAAAATAGGGTGCCCTAGATTTTCTTTAAAGGGAATAAATTGAACACTAGTTTAGAGTGGAAGAGATTTGTAGGTGTGGCGGTGTTCCTTTTTAGCATAAATTTGGAAAGATTGAAAGGGAGAGTGTTTATTGCTCAGTTGTGGCTGACTCTTTGTTCCTTCATGGACTGTAGCCTGCCAGGCTCCTCTATCCATGGAATTCTCCAGGCAAGAATAATGGAGTGGATTGCCATTCCCTTCCACAGGGGATCTTCCTGACCCAGGGGTCAAACCCTGGTCTCCTGTATGGCAGGCAGATCCTTTACCATTTGAGCCACCAGGAAAAGATTATATGATGCCTAATAATGCACTGGAAGTGTCAAAATAAAAGTCTATTTAAACATCGCATATATTTAATACATGCATAACGGCACACACACATTAATGGCTAAGGTCCTGACGTGGCATGAGTCAGCTATGCCTGGTGATTTGCAGCATGCCTTTAAGAATCTTCTGTCCATTACTCCAACCAGAGGACCAGGGCACACTCTACAGGCCTGACATCAGGTTGGTGTCCCAGGGTGAGGGCTCAGAGGGGAGAGATGATTAACAGAAGACAGAAGAGCCAAGAGGAAATGTTGGCCTGCTGAGTCCTCAACACTGCAAAAGCAATGTCACAATGGAAAAACTGAGTTGGCATCAAGATTATAAAGAAGAGTCAAATCTAGAAAGGTCAAGAAGGAAGAGATTCAGAAGCATAATAGGAGTCAGGAAGGAAGCGAGAAGGTCCAAGACACTTATGCTTCAGTGAGCTGGTGTGTCTGGGGTGCATCTGGATTTTATGTCCGACTGCTGGATCCAGATTCACCGCAGGGCCGTGTTCTGCCCTTCGGTGGCTTGAATCACCTGGCTAAGGAGATTGCAGAGGCCAGCCCTGAAAGCCACAGTGGTTGTGGATTGAGTTCTTCAGGAGGAGGCTGGTCAGGGGGGCAGCACATCCACAGGGTCTCCGAGATGGAAGGTATCGGTTCTGAAAGTCAGGACTCCAGTGGTGGGATGAGGGTTGAGAATCAAAGTAGGTTTCACAGAGTGCTGGAGAAAAACTGGAAGTGAATAAGAGCAGCGTCAGAGCCACGGATGAGAACCTACTTCCATGGGGGAAATAAACAAAGAGGTGATACTTGAGCTTCATTTTGAAAAATAAATAGGGATCAAGTGAAAGGGAATTCTGGACAAAGAGCTTCCAGAAGGCAGTATGGAAAAAGCAGGTTGTAGGTTATGTTCAGGGAATCATACTAGTTCCTTGGTGCTGTAATGTGTGCTTGTTCCCTTACCTAAGCTTTGAGTGTCTAGAGATACAGAGTTGTAGCTGACGCCTGTTTTGCTTTGTCGTAAAATCTAGTACATCTCAGTAGACTCATTTAGGGAACGGGCTCTAAAGGCAGTGTGCAAGAGGTCAAAGTTGGTCCTAAAAAATCTCTGAAGTTGTCCAAAAAATGCAGGGAATTCAACACAAACACATTTTTCTCCTGCACTGGAAGAGATCAGTATTTCTGCAGCTGAACACAGGGTGTAGTGGTGGGTTTGCACCTGTGCTTATCAGGAGAGGGGAGAAGTAAGCAACAGAGCAGAAGATGGTGTTCACAACATGTATACCCTAAAAATTCAGAATATGTAAGGAATCCTTTCAAATAATGAAGAAAAAGGCAACCTGCTTATGCTGACATGACCTAAAAGTATCAACAGGCACTTTACAAAAGAGGAGCTCCATTGGTTAATACACATGAGATGGTGCCCAACTTTGCTGGTCATCAAGGAAATAACAAACTGAAACCAAAATGATACCCCAATACTCCATCCAATGGTCATAGTTTAAAAGAAAATAGTAATACAGTATACCCCCAAACTACCAAATACCTGGGCAATAAAAGGTGTACAAGTCTTTCAATGAAAACCATAGACATCGTTGAGAAACACTAGAGAAGGCCTAAGTAAATGGAAAGGTACATCATGTTTATGTTTTGATGTCAATACTAAGATGTCGGTTCCCTGCAGTTGCTCCACAGAGCTGGTGAAATTGCAATCAAAGTCCTTGAGAACGTTTATTTAGAAATTGATAAACAGATTATAAAATTCATAGCAGAAAACCTAGTAGGCAAAGAACAAGTTTAGAAAACTAGACCACCAGATTGTAATAATTATGATGTTACACTGATTAAGAGAGTGAGGAATTGGTATTAGGATAAACAAATAGACAAACACACACAGAGGTTGTAAATACAGCAACTCCTGAAGCTGCTTGAGTTTCTCTGAAGATGCCAATGGCACAATAATATGGAAAAAAGGAGCCTTTTCAATAAATGATATTGAAACCACTGAATACTCTATTGGGGAAAAAATAAACTTTGGCCTGTACCTCTCACCATAAACAAAAATTACTTCCAGATGAATCATTGCTCTAAAAAAAAAAAAACACCTCTCTAAAAAAAAATAGAAAAAAAATATTACCTTAAGATAATATTTTTAGAAGGGGCTTCCCTGGTGGCTCAGCAGTAAAGAATCCGCCTGCAATGCAGGAGCCTCAGAAGACCTGGGTTCGATCCCTGGGTTGGGAAGATCCCCTGGAGAAGAGAAAGGTAACCCAGTCCAGTATTCTTGCCTGGAGAATCCCATGGGTAGAGGAGCCTGGTGGGCTACAATCCATGAGGTCGCAAACAGTCAGACATGATGGAAGCAACTTAGCATGCATGCAATATTTCTTAGAAAAGACTCAAAAAGCCTAACAATGAAAGAAAAAAGTGATAAATTCATATTAACAAGTATAAAAACTTGAAGATTAGTAAGCAAAACCAGCCACAAGCTGCAAAACATATTTACAATGTGTGTATCTGAACAAGAACCTCCCCGGTATATAAATCATTCTTTCAAATCACTGATAAATCTCAAACCACCTGATTTTTTTGGAATGAGAAAAAGACTTAATAGGCATTTTACAGAATAAATTACCCCAAATAGACAATAAGCATGTAAAAAATTGTTCAGCATCATTGCTCTCAGATAACGGGGTGTTAAAATTCCAGTTTCTAAGAAATAGACTCACAGACAGAAAACAAACTTATGATTCCCAAAGGGGATACTGGCGAGGGGGTAGATAAATTAGGAGTTTGAAATTAACATGTGCACACTACTATATATAAAATAAGTTAATAGTATGGACCTACTGTACAGCACAGATAACTACTCAGTATCTTATAATAACCTATAATGGAAAAGAATCCTGAAAAAAATATATGGATATAAAAGTATATGTAACTGAATCTCTGTGCTGGACACCTGAAACTAACATGACATTGTAAATTAACCATACCTCCATAAATCAAAGTTTATAGCTCCTAAAGGTTCTGTACCCAAATCCAGTGTTGTTTTTTTTTTTAATGTATGTATACACTTACCAAGCAGTTAACTCAGTTCTGCCACTAGCTTCCAAGTATCACACCCATCAGATTCAGGACTCAGTCCTACAAAACTGCCCGCCAAACCTCCCACTCTAAAACACCAGTCAAGTCCAGGTTGTCACCCATGCTTCTGACTGACTGGCTGTAGCCTGGAGGTTTCAACTACCTTCTCTTGATTAATTTGCTAGAGTGGTTCAGAGAACTTAGAAAAATCACCAGTTTACATCCACACACACCCACTCAGTGATTTAAATTTTAAAAGATTCTCAATCTCAAATGTTGGAAAGGATGTCGAGCAAGTGAAACTCTCATACACTGCTGTTGGGTGTGTCAATTGATACACTTTGTATAAAACGTGGTGCAGCCTCACAGGTTGTGCCATGTCACATTTACCTTTATATAGTTCAAAAAAGAGGCAAAATGAATCTTCAGTGTTAGAAGTCCACATATTGATTAATTTGGGGATAAAGGAGGGAATAAAGATAAGGACTACCAGGAAGGTAATTTCTGGGTCCTTCCTGCTCTTGATGTATACGCTTAGCATCTGTCATCTTTCTACGTTTGTGTTGGACTTGAATGAAAAGTTGATCAAAGGGACTTCCCTGGTGGGTCCAGTGGTTAAGAATTCGCCTGCCAGTGCAAGGGACACGGGTTTGATCCCTGGTCTGGGAAGATCCCCATGCTGAGGGGCACCTAAGCCCAGTGCCACATCTACCAAGCCCGCGCTCTAGCGCCCATGCTCTGCAACAAGAGAAGCCACCTCAGTGAGAAGCTCACAGACTGCAACTAGAGCATCCCCCGATCACCGCAACTAAGACCCAGTGCAGCCAAAAATAAGTTAATTAATTAGAAAAAATTTGATCAAAGTGTTATTATCTCTTTAGGATGTGTTTTAAGATTTTAGAAACAAGGGGAAATTGTTGAATATTTGCATGTCTTATTTGCATATCTGTTTTTCTGGTTTTCCACTATGAGGGATGCTTCACCTTGGAGCTGTAAGCCATCCTCCCCCTCCAGCCCCTCTCCTCCCCAGTCCTGTCTCAGCAGCTGCTATTCCCTTGCTTGACATCCTTGTGGAGTATTTATGAACACCGTGTAAATGAATAACTTAGGCCAAGGTCAAAAGCAAATCAGAGACGGAACTAAGGTTGAAGATTATGACTGTCATACATCTTATCGGTCGAAGCTCATGGTTGTGGAGAGGAGTCCAGCCCAACATCCATCGGCATCCATATTGGCGATCACATCATTTCCCAGCTAGAATCTGTAACAAGTTCACCCACAGCGTCTTCTTCCTTATTGGAGAGAGGAATCTGGAGGGGAAGAGCTTTTAATAGACGCCAAACTAGAAAGCATTTGGCAGGTGGCTGTGTTCCCTGGGGCCAGGCACTTATTAGTCAGCCTAATTTAGAACAGATCGCTTTTCTCTTTTTATAAATAACTGTTGATGCTCAGCAAATAATATGTAATAATAATAAGGTTCTCTTGTGCAAACAACATTTTTGTTTATTCTAGACTATGGATCAGCTGGGGGAGTGGGGCGGAGGAGAGGCTGTGTAGCTCTTCTCTCTTGAAGCAGCTGAGATGGGGAACATCACAAACATTGCCTGAACACAGAGGTCAGGAGGGAAATATTTAGTAGGAGGGAGTTTTGAAGAACATGGATTGTGAACTGCATCCAACAAGGGGGAGGTCAGAGAAGACTGCTGTCTGCTACCTCCCTGTCTTTGTCTCTCTCTTCCCCTCACTCTCTGTGAGCCTGTGTTTTGTTACTTTTTGCTTATCACCAAGTTAGCTCATGCTCACTCACATCTAAGTAAGACAAACAGAAAGAAGACACCTACCACCTCATTGCTCAGAGTTTGTTTTTCCAAGTATCTCTTTCTTTTAAAGAAAAATTTGCTATTGTGCATCCTGTCTTTTAACTGCTTTCACCACTGAAAAATATGTTTTGAAAATCTCCTCATTTGGTGCCATAACCTGCTTCAACACCATTTGTATTACTGCCTAATAAGTTGCTAATTTAAATGGCCTCTTTCTGTTATGTATTTTGGTTATTTAAACTATTTAATTGCTCTAAGCAATGCTGTGATGAATATACATTGGTATACATCCATAATTGTTTTACCTAAGACAATTTCTGGAAGTGGATTTGTTGAAATCGAGGGATATGCAGATTTAAAAATTTTTTGGCCTGTATGGGCAAGTTGACATCAAGGTTGTAATTCTTACCTGCAGTCTATGAGCAATTTCATTGCACTCTTGACGGCATTGTATATTAACATTTCATCTGATAGTTTCAGTTTGATTTGATGGAGGAAACATTGTATGTTGTGGTGTTGAGCAAGTTTTCTGAATTAACTTTTCCAATCTTTTGTAAATTTTATCATGGTATTACATTTTCTATTATTAATAAGTTGGAGCTTTTACATATTAAGGATCTTATGCTACAAATTTTTTTCTTTATTTTGCATTTGTCTGAATTTTATTCATGATGGTTTATCATGCTTAGAAAGGGTAATCCCATTCTAATATTATATGACTATTCCCACATATTTCTTTTAGAACTTTTATGTTTTAATTTTCATGCTAAGGTACTAGTGATAGTTAACTTTGATATTGAGTGCTAACTTTGTGCTGATCACTGTTGGGAGTGCTTTACATTTATACAATCATTCAACCCTCCTTACTATCTATGATATCATTTAACCTTCTTTACTATCTATGATGTCATTTAACCCTCCTTACTATCTATGATGTCATTTCACCCTCCTTACTATCTATGATGTCATTTCACCCTCCTTACTCTCTATGAGGTAAGCTACTATTGTTGTGCCCATTTTATAGACAGGTAAACTGTGGCAGAGAATGATTAAGTAACTTATCTAGGGTCCAAAGCTAGTAATGAAGCTGGAACTTTAATATAGTGAGTCTGACTCCATGCATAATATTCTCCCACCTTCAATTTTTTTCTGGCAGTGTCTTTTTAAAGAATTATAACAACTTTCTTTTTTATTTACTAAAAACTCACCCCAAAATAGATGGAATAATTTAGAAAGAATAAGAGCATAAATTTCTGAAAGAATGAAAGTCCCCAAATCTACTTTATGACAAGAAGAACAATGTAACTTTTTGAAAGACCCAGAGAAGTGAAATGTCACCTAGATTCCTGAGGGAGCTTTCCTTTGACTTATGTCTAGAGGCATCTGTTGCAAAAAGTTGGACACTATTGAGTGACTTTCACTTTCATCATGCCACTTGCCTTGTGGCTCAGCTGGTAAAGAATTCACCTGCAATTCGAGAGACCTGGGTTCGATCCCTGGGTTGGGAAGATCCCTTGGAAAAGGGAAAGGCTATCCACTCCAGTATTCTAGCCTGGAGTTTCAAAGAGTAGGACAGGACTGAGCGACTTTCACTTTCAGTTTAAAAGCATCTGGAGTAAAATCAGTGTTTACATTAAATTTTTTCTTGGCAGAGTATCTCAGTCCCTTTCTTCAGGAAATACTCTTTTTTTTTTTTAATTTTCTTTACTTTATTGTGTTGGTTTTGCCATACAATGACATGAAACCGCCCTGGGTTTACATATGAGGTGGACGAAACTAGAGCCTATTAAACAGAGTGAAGTAAACCAGAAGGAAAAACAAAAATACAGTATACTAACGCATATATATGGAATTTAGAAAGATGGTAACGAGAACCCTGTATGTGAGACAGCAAAAGAAACTCAGATATATAGAACAGTCTTTTGGACTCTATGGGAGAGGGCAAGGGTGGGATGATATGGGAGAATGGCATTGAAACATGTTAATTATCATATGTGAAATCAATTGCCAGCCCAGGTTTGATGCTCAGGGTTGGTGCACCGGGATGATCCAGAGAAAGGGAATCGGGAGGGAGATGGGAAGGGGGTTCTGGAAGGGGAGAACATGTATACCCATGGCAGATTCATGTCAATGTATGGCAAAACCAACACGATAATGTAAAGAAAATAAAAATAAATTAATTAATTAAAAATAAATAAATAAAAAATAAAAGCATCTGGAGACCTGGATGAAGATTTTTCACTCACTGGAGGACCAGTTCTATGGAGGAAGCATTCTTCACCAGAGGATCCCCAGCTCTTCAGAATTCTAGTTCCCTGCAGCACGTAAAACAACAGAAAAATTTGACACGGGATTAGTATTGGAACGTGGCTTCCACGGTGTCTCAGTGGCAAAGAATCCACCTGCAATGCAGGAGACATAGGTTCCATCCCTGGGTTGGGAAGATCCCCTGGAGGGGGAAATGGCAACCCACTCCAGTACTCCTGCCTTGGAAATGCCATGAACAGAGGAGCTAGGCGGGCTACAGTCCGTGGGGTTGCAAAAGAATTGAGCTTCGTGACTAAACAACAAACACTGGGACTAGCACTTGGGCATTCTGCAATTTTCCGTTTTCTGCACGAGGGTCTCAATCCTGGCCCAGCAGATGAAGAGCTGAATGAATGTAGGGCTCAGCCATAAAGAAGAACAAACTAATACCCTTTGCAGCAACATGGAGGATCCTAGAGATTATGATTCTAAGTGAGGAAGACAAATACCGTATGATGTCATTCATATGCGGAATCTAAAATATGGCACAAACGAACTCTTTTACAGAACAGAAGCAGACTCACAGAGACAGAGGATGGACTTGTGGTTGCTGAGGCAGGGTGGGGGGAGGGATGGACTGGGAGTTTGGGGTTAGCAGGTGCAAACTGTTACTTATAGGATGGATAAATGACAAAGCCCTACTGGACAGCGCAGGGAGGTATATTCAATATCCTGGGATAAACCATATTGGAAAAGAATATTTTAAAAATGTGTATATGTGTGTAACCGAGTCACTTTGCTACACAGCAAAAATTAACACACCACTGTAAATCAACTATATTTAAATAAAAAACAAATTTAAAAACGAGCTGAACTTAGGAAAAAGCAGAGGAGGCATCGGACAGTGACGTCAGGTGTTTTCCAAGTGAGGAGTAAGACAGCGGCTGTCACCCTCTCTTCTGGCACGTGATTTAATTGCCAGTGGCTTAACTATCCTTCCTCTGAAACCCACTGCTTTTATGGACACAGAACCCGTTCAGTGCAATTCCCAAGCAGAACAACCGCTTCGGGCAGCTCAGCATCCTCAGTGACGCTGGGAGGCATGTGTCCCACCTCACGGAGGAGGCAGGTGGGTGTATACTCAGATGAGTCCAGATGAGAGAATGGGATGAATGTAAACAAGGGGAGACAACACAGCCCAGAATACATGAAGTGTATTTGACTGGAGAGAATAAGTATGGCAAGATAAGTCAGCTTTGTAAGATCAGAGAGAGGGACTTCCCTGGTGGTGCAGTGGTTGAGAAGCCATGCTTCGACCACAAGAAGCACAGGTTCAACCCCTGGTCAGGAAACTAAGATCCTGCGTGCTTCGTGGTACAGCTGAGGGAAAAAAAAATCACAAAGAGCTCTGAAGGCCACACGAGAGGATAATTGATCGCCAGCCCAGGGCTGATGCTCGGGGCTGGTGCACCGGGATGTCCCAGGGGAAGGGAGTCGGGAGGGGGAAGGGAGGGGGGTTCTGGAGGGGCAGCATGTGTAGATCCATGGTGGTTTCATGTTACTGTATGGCAAAACCAACACAATAAAGTAAAGAAAATTTAAAAAGAAAAAAAGAAAATGAAGACAGCTGGTAACTGTATGTGTATCTAAACATATGTCAATATGGCTTGTTGAAATAAAAATTGGAATCTTGAAAAAAAATAAAAATAAAAATAAAAAATATCAACTGAGCAGCCACTGGACGGCAGGTGCCATTCTGCCATCAAAGATGTAACAATGAAAAAAAAAAAGGCAAATTTCCTACTCTTATGAAAAGTATTTTCTAGTGGGGAAGATAGGCAAAAAAAATTTTTTAGATAAGTATCAGGTAACATTAAGTATAGTGAAGGAAAACGGTATAAAGAGAGAGAGCTGTGGTCCTCAGCCTCAACCCTGCCTGCATGCTGCAATCTTCCAGGGAGGTTTAGAAAACAGTGATGCCCCTGCCTGAAGACAAGGGGATTAAAACCTTCATGATGGGCCCTGGCGGTGACATTTTCTAATGTGCAGCCCAGGTGAGAACCACCAAGTCAGAGAATGAGGCCAGGGCCCTTCGCTAGACGGGCTGGTCAGAGAGGGCCTCTCTATTTGAGCAGAGACGAGGGTGGAGGAAAGGCCATCCTGTGGATACTCGGAGAAGCTATGCTGCCAGCATCCAGCTCCACGTCTGGCACTTAGCAGGCATGAAGGAGCGAATGGATGAATGAACGGACTGCATCAGTATACAGGGTGATGTCAGTGAAGCTTGTCTGGAGAGGATTAAATTAACTGGGCACAGTGTCCTAAGAGGCTCACCACTGAGTCCTACACAGGACTGAGGAGGTTTCTTATAGCAAAAGGACACAAAGGAAAAATCAGCAAAGGGGACAGGCAAGTGCCACTAGATCTAGTGGGAACTGGCTGTGAGCTTCAGAGCGGGTTCCCTCTGTGGAGTCACCCAGGACACACTGATGACCTGGGGGGACGAGTGGTGACAATGCGTGCAAAAGGTCCTCCACCAAGGAAGCCTGCGAGATGTAGCACCCGGGGTCTTTCTTAGGTGCTGGTCCTGGCACTCATGCCTGATACCAAGAATCCAGACTCCCAGAAGGAAAGCAGAAAGTGTTCAGTAGAAACCACATTTGTGTTTTATCTGAAATCTGAGTCCCCAGACGCCAGACTTCTTAAGGAGGGCCCTCTTAGGCCTGCTGTGTTAACGCTTCTTCCACACGATGCCATCTACTGAGGGTCAGGTGGCTTCTCTGTGTTCTGTAACAACCCTCTGTAATTCCCAGAGGGACCATTTCTTGTAAGTTGTTTAAAAGTTTCACAAAACTAAAATCTGTTATGCATGGCTACATATAGGTTTGAGTTTTGCCTTCCTTGAGATATTGGGGCAATTTTTGAGAAATGTAATACGTCACCTCTGATGCCTAGTCCAGTTCAAGGTCCATTTCAGGTCCTTATGTAAGATGTAGAAAGCCCACGTAGACAGCAAATCGTACTTATTCTTCTTCCTGAGACAGTGCTATTTTTATTCCCCAAGTGTTAGTTGCTTAGTCGTGTCCAACTCTTTGCAACTCCCTGGACTGAAGGCTGCCAGGCTCCTCTGTCCATGGGATTCTCCAGGCATGAATACTGGAGTGGGTTGCTATTTCCTTCTCCAGTGGATCTTCCCCACCCAGGGATCGAACCCAGTCTCCTGTGCCTCCTGCACTGCAGGTGGGTGCTTTTATCCACTGAGCCACCTGGTTGGGGAGTTAAGGTCCCACATGGCTCCTGTAACAGATTCCATAATGACTTTTGGAATTGTTGTTGTTCAGTTGCTTATTCTTGATAAAATTGTTGTTGTAGTCGCTTAGTCTTGTTCGACTCTTTGTAATCCCGTGGACTGCAGCACACCAGACTTTAAAAATGGTCCACATCAAAATAATCTTTAAAAAAATTCAGCAATGGAAACAACTTGATGTGTTGGCTTTTGCATTCCCCTTTAATCTCTAATTCAGATTCAGGGAGCACTACCGAGCCTCTTTGGTTTATCTAAAACCTAAGAATAATAAAATTGACCTTGTCTGTCTCACAGCGCTTCCCTGATTAGTTTTGCCCCATGGCAATTTGATTTACACCTGGAGTTGCTGCCAAGGAGTCGCTGTTCTCCTGGGTTGACAAAATAATTCACTGCATGGTGAGCTCTTTAGAATCTTTCATGGGTAGACTTGAAACTTCAGAGAGAGAAGGATGACACGGAATGTGGCAGCTATTAATTGGACTAGATGAAATTTATCACTGGACATTTTGCACAGGGTGGCAATTCAATTATGGAGCGACCTTGTGGTGTCATGGACACCATATTTAGAGCAGTCACTGAGGCTGAGCCTGCGAGAATGACAGTCAGCATGCTCTTGTTTGATATGCGTCTGGCGCCTTCCCTGGCTTCTTCTTGGGTAATATATTACCAAAAGAAGGCTTCTAATAAATGAAGAAGTAAAACTGAGAATAATGACAGAGCATCATGAGCTGTTGAGAGGTGTCCTTTCTAAAGCCTTCCAGATGTTCAGTGTGTCTCCTGCTCCATCTGGTGTAGGTGGAGACCCAGGCGCTGGACTCAGCACTGTCCCTCACTGGTCTCGTGTCATGGAGCAATTCACCTCACCTCTCTTTGTCCTTCAGTGGCTCCACAGTGCCTTTCAAATCAATTCCAAAGCAGTTCACAAGGGTCTTCATGCCTGCTAGCTCTTCCTTAAAGAAACTCCTGTTTGCATCAAGTTCCACCCATTGAACCACTTGCTAAGTCCTCTGTAATGTCCAGATTGTTGACCATGGTGAGTCCTTGCCTGAACACCCCTCTCTAGCTCCTCCTCCCTCCTCCCAGCCCCAAAATAACACCTACTCATCCCTTCGCTGTTTACTGTTTATTATTTCCTCCCAGTGGCCATTCCTGCTCCTCTGGGAGCCCCCACAGTGTCCCCTGTTCCTCTCTAGCCTAGCACTTGCTTCATTGTATCATAATGATCTTTGTCCCCAGCAGACCTGAGCCAAGTCACATCAAAGACCACATCTGCCTTTCTCACCACTCTGTCCCTCACTGCTTCCCACAGAGCCTGGTCATGGTCATCCCTCAGCAAATACATATTGAGTAAAGGTAGATAATCAGAAGGACAAGCTCATAATACTTGAGGAGGGCATGGCAAGCCACTCCCATATTCTTTCCTGAAGAATCCCATGGACAGAGGAGCCTGGAGGGCTACAGTCCATAGGGTCACAAAGAACTGGACATGACTGAAGAAGTGATTTAGTCAAGTGTTGAGATTTAGCACTAATACACTAGAAGGCTGGAGAAGGCAATGGCACCCCACTCCACTACTCTTGCCTGGAAAATCCCATGGGTGGAGGAGCCTGGTGGGCTGCAGTCCATGGGGTCGTTATGAGTTGGACACGACTGAGTGACTTCACTTTCACTTTTCACTTTCATGCACTGGAGGAGGAAATGGCAACCCACTCCAGTGTTCTTGCCTGGAGAATCCCAGGGATGGGGGAGCTTGGTGGGCTGCCATCTATGGGGTTGCACGAGTTGGACACGACTGAAGTGACTTAGCAGCAGCAGCACTAGAAGACAGACTTAAGAAATGCTTTTATTTGTAACTCCATTTCTGTTTTGAAGACAAGTTTATTTGCATCTTTTTAATTTAGATTTCACAGATAAGTGATATCATATATTTATCTCTGTCTGACTTACAGATGTAGAAAACAAACTTAGAGTTACCAGGGTATAAGGAGAGGGGACGGGATAAATTGGGATTGACATATAACATACATATGCTACTGAATGGAATTTGGGATTCCCTGGTTTTGGAGCCCAGGAAAAGAAAATCTGTCACTGCTTCCACTTTTTCCCCTTCTGTTTGCCATGAGGGGATGGGACCAGATGCCATAATCTTAGATTTTTTAATGTTGAGTTTTAAGCCAGCTTTTTCACCCTCTTATTTCACCTTCATCAAGAGGCTCTTTAGTTCCTCTTCACTATCTGCCATTAGAGTGATATCATCTGAGGTTGTTGACATTTCTCCAGGCAGTCTTGATTCCAGCTTGTGATTCACCCAGTCTGGCACTTTGCATGATGTATTCCACATGATGTACTCTGCATAGAAGTTAAAGAAGCAGGGTGATACATACAGCCTTGACTTACTCCTTTCCCAGTTTTGAACCAGGCCATTGTTGCATGTCTGGTTCTAACTGTTGCTACTTGACCAGCGTGCAGGTTTATATCAGGAGACAGGTAAGGTGGTCTGGTATTCCTATCACTTTAAAAATTGTCCACAGTTTGTTGTGATCCACACAATCAACAGCTTTAACGTAGTCCGTGAAGCAGAAGTAGATGTTTTTTTCTAGTATTCCCTTGCTTTCTCTATGATCCAACAACTGTTGGCAATTTAAAGACCTACTGTAGAGCACAAGGAAATGTATTCAATACTCAATAATGACCTATATGGGAAAAGGAATCTTAAAAAGAGTGCATGTATATATATGTATAACTGATTCACTTTGTTATACAGCAGAAACTAACACAACGTTGTAAATCAACTGTATTCCAATAAAAATTTCTAAAAAATCTTTTAGGTGATTCTGAGTGCCTGAAATGGGCTCAGGGACATAACTGAAATTGACATAACTCTTTCCAGTTCTGCTCTTCCGGGCTTCACTAAGGGAGTGAGGGACTTGCTGGGAGAGAATGAAAATCAGAGCTTAAAAAAAAATAAAAAGGAGGACCTAGTGGGTGGAGTGAACAGAGGGGCGGAATCTTGCATTTTACCCAAAGGCTCATGGGGGATGCTGCTCAAAAACCAGGAAGAGGCTCACTCCACACCCTGAGCCCCTGAGGAAGTAGGAGTAGACAGAAGTTTATCTATCTCAGGACAGATGGGGAAAACAGAAACACCTGGAGGAAGATTTCTGGGTCCAGAGGCAGAGCGCTGGAATCAGCATAAATAGAAATCCCTTTTTAATCAAATGGGAATATTTGCTGCCTGATGGTGGATGGTGAAGAACAGTTTGGTCTTAGGAAGGAGTCTGGGCTCCTGTGCTTTTGATAAAATTGTTATGTCAGCCTCAAAAAGAGAGTATGACCCTTCGGCCTGTGGGACCCTACGGCTGGCAGTCTTACAAATACAGTGTTTTGCAGAGTGTTAAATGTGGCCCTTGGGGACTGCACTGGTGGTCCAGGGGTTAAGAATCGGGGTGCAGATTTCATCCCTGGCAGGGAGCTGAGATCCCACACGTCTTGGAACAGTTAAGCTGACTCACTTTGCTGTATACCTGAAACCAACACAACATTGTAAGTCGAATATATTCCAATAAAAATTGGGAAAAAAATTGGATAAAGTGACTTTCAAGTCATAAGCTTCTATAAGTCTTTTGTTTTTCCAAAGTCCAATCTGAATGCTCAAACTTTCTTTACATTTTTAGTTGTTATATGTTATTAAAGATTTAGTGATTTTTTTTTTGAGTATGATAATGTGCCTACTGGTGGTTTGGAGATGTTCCAAGCGGCCATGATACTGTAACTGTGATAGTCACATGAATGGTTTCCAACAGTAATTTAATCCAGAGAATTCCCTGACTCCTGTCCATCAGCTTGTCCCTGATGATTTCCCCAAAAAACCAAAAAAGAAAAAAGAGGCATCCTTGATCTTATGTGAATTCTGGGACATCCATTTCATATGCTCTTTTCTTTCTCTCTTTGAAAAACACCCCTGAGAGCTATGTTCTCATCATATTTTGATATTTCAAAAGGAATATGAGCTGCCTCATCCCATTGGCCAAAATCAGTGGAATCAGGAGCAGCCTTTTAGGATGAATAAAAATGGTTTCAAATATTTGTAACAAGAAGTCACTGCAATCAAGAGAGAAATATTTGCAATGTAAATAGGTAAATATCTTGTATTTTGTCATGCACAGTTGATTTTAACTGCCCAGAACAGTCCAGTCTCCAGCAGACCAGATGGTGGTAACCTGGAAGTCAAATCCTTTCAGCAGTATCAATAGTAAGCACAGAGCAGGTGGCATTTTATGCCTTTCCCCAGAGATGCCTGGTGCTGATTCTCTGCATGGTAAGGTCCCAGGGATGCCAGGTTTTCCCACACATCCTGACCCCATCTGTGCTTTAACCCTTACATTGCCTTTTGAACCAGAAGTGAAACCACCCTCTGATAGTATTTGCTCAACCAAACCCAATACTTGGAACAACGAAGTCTAGGGAAGGAGATCTAGTCTTTCAAGTTTCAGCTAATTGTTTGATTTAAATTTTGCTCAGATGTAAGGGCTAATTATCTGTACTTCATGAGGCAGGATATGTATGAATGGAAACTCATTGTAAATAAAGCAACCAATTTTTTTTTTCCATTTCCTAAGGAGTAGCCCAATTTGATGACCCAGTTGGAGGGAAAGATGATATTGATTTTCAGACTGCGAGGTAGGAAGGACTGGTGACTGTGGGCTTTCTCTGAGCTTCTCTGTATCTCCAGACAGTGCTATACCATCATCTCATACATTTTTGTCAGGCCCATGGGTCTGTACTTTGTCTATTTTTATGCTGTCTAAGTATATTTAAAGACCTCTCTGTGATCCCAAGATTTTTAAGAAACGTGTATTCACCTTCTTTTCCATCCTTCTCCCCTCCCGTATCTTACCTCATTGGATAATATCATCAGAATATATTCCATTGAAATCTGCCACTGATTATCTAAAAGGTGTGGAGAAGATTCCAGGAAGATGGTAGCAGTGACAGTGTAGTGTTTCTGTCTGTGTCCATGACAGAAGATGGATAAAGAAGCATAGAACAGATATAGAGATAATACGATGGAACATTACTCAACCATAAAAAATGAAATAATGCCATTTGCAACAACATGGGTAGACCTAGAGGTCATCATACTAAGTGAAATATCATACTAAGAGGAAGACAAATATCCTATTACATCACTTTTATGTGGAATCTTAAAAACATTATACTAATGAACTTATTTACAAAACAAACTCACAGACATAGAAAACAAATTTATGGCTACCGAGGGGAAAGGTAGGGAAGAAGGGTAAACTAGGAGTTTGGAATTAACATATACATATTACTATATAAAAATAGATAATCAGCAAGCACCTACTTAATAACACAGGGAACTCTATTCTCTAATAACCTATATGGGGAAAGAATCTGAAAAAGAGGAGCTATATGTGTATGTATAACTAAATCACTTTTCAGGAGTGTTAGTACACCTGAAACTAACACAACATTGTAAATCAATTAATTATTGTTGTTATTCAGTTGCTAAATCGCGTCCAACTCTTTGTGACCCCATGGACTGCAGCATGCCAGGCTTCCCTGTCCTTTACTGTCTCCCAGAGTTTGCTCAAGTTCATGTCCACTGAGTCAGTGATGCTATCTAACCATCTCATCCTCTGGCGCCCTCTTCTCCTTTTGCCTTCAGTCTTTCCCAGCATCTGAGTCTTTTCCAGCATCTGAGTCTTTTCCAATGAGTCGGTTCTTTGCACCAGGTGGCCAAAGTATTGCAGCTTCAACTTCAGCATCAGTCCTTCCAATGAATATTCAGGGTTTATTTGCTTTAGGATTGACTGATTTGATCTTGCTGTCCAAGGGACTCTCAAGATTCTTATCCAGCTCCACGATTTCAAAATCAACCATACTCCAATATAAAATTAAAATTAAATAACTAAGCAAAGACAGAAGCCCATGAGAATTTGTAAAAAAAAAAAAATGAAACAATCAGATATCCCAGGACCCCAGAACACAGGCAGGTGGAGACACGATGAACAAGTCACAGGTCGTGCCTGCTGGTGGCACCTGTGAGGGAGAGAAGGAAGGGATGGGCAGCTTGCTGATGAATGTGAGAACAAGAGGACTCCAAGTGGCCAAGAGGTCATCTCTGGAAAGAGCAGACCATTTTGAGAACACAGGATGGGGTTTTGTTCTCTCTGATACCAGGTCAATGGAGGGGACCCACAGCAAGAAAGACTGAAGGAGATGGAATCAGAGTCCTTGTGGATGCTGGAGATGACCCCCTCCCCCGCAAATACACCAGGCCTCCCTCCAAGCACAAAACTCATCAGGGGGCACTGCTTAGGGGTCAGGATTGACCATGATGTGGATAGACAGGATGGAAGATAAGAGAAATTCCAGAACATGACTGGGAAGGGTGACAGAGCCAGGACATCCCAGAGGCAAGTTGCCATATATGTAAACTACACATAAAATAGAAGCCCCGTGGAGTTAGAGAAACTTTACTAAATCCCATCTCATTCTAAAAGTTCAGGGGAGAAAAAAAAAATTTCACATCAAAATGAACAACAGAAAAATTTTATAGTCAAATAGCATACGGAGTTAATTGTAAGAAAAAAGAGACTAAGGAGCAGAATAAAACCCTTACACAATAAAATCGTGATGGAAAGACATGCTCAAAAACAGAATAACAGTGTCACCTAAAATTTCAAAATAGTGGGAAATTATCCAAGACATGAAATAAACAACAGAATTAACCAAAACTCAGAAATGAGGTGGCACAACTCAGGAAGAATTAGAAAAGAAAGGGAAAGTAACTTCAGAGCTTAAGATCAATCTAGAAGGAACACAGGAACAAACAGACCTAACATAATGGCTTAAAAGAAATAGAAGGTAAAAAAGAGGAAATTGTTACAATGAAAAAGAAATGGAGAGATGAAAAATTTTGTCTGTTGAAAGTGCTGAAGATGGACGGAAAGATCAAACATATGATTAATAGGAGTTGCTTAAGAAAAAACCCAAAGTGATGGGATGGAGCAAATACTGCAAACTGTAATTCAAGAAAACTTTCCCAAAATAAAGACAAATTGAAACTACATATGAAAAGAGCATAATGTGTATCTGAAAAGAATGACCTCAGAATAGCCAACACTAGGACGTTGCCTTGTAAAACAACTGGTTTTTAGAGATAAAGAAAATATATCTTTAGGCCCTTAGGAAAAAAGAATACATAACTTCAAAGGGAAAGAAAAAGAGGTTATTACCAGTGTTCAAACAGCAATCCCAGAAGAAAATGGAGTACCACATTTATCTACACAAGTGAAAAAAAAAGTGTGATCCAAGGGTTTTATATCAAGTATATAAAGGACAAAAACTCTTATCAGCATAAAGAACTCAGGGCATATTGTTCCCATGAACATTTCCTGTGGAATCTTCTTAAACACTGTCTTCAGGCAACCAACTAGCGAGACGTTGACATAAGGACTAGTGTGGAGCATTAAGCTAAGTTGGGATGAGCTCAGAGTGTTGGGATGGTGTTCTGATGGTGTAGGTAGAACTGTAGGGAGAAAACATTGAGGACCTGGGTTAGTATTTTCAGCACTTATGTGGGAGGTTGTATCAGACTGTTATTCAGAGACTGTTGTGTGTGTTCTATTAGATAAAGCAAAATGAGTGATTGTGATAGGCTGTATTTTAATTCTGTCATCCCCTGTAGCCTTTGAAAGCCCATATTCTGAGTGTGCAAAATAGGAGATCAGGGACAGTAAATAAGAGCCCTGAAGTCTTGGACTTGAATTGGAAGTCTCACTATGAACTCAAGAGGTATTTCACAGATGTGGCCAATATCTGCCTCCCTAGGAATATTTTCTAGTTCACTGGTCAACCCAAGAGCAATGAGCATCTCTCAATCATTCTTGCAAGGATTCTTGCAAGAATAGTTGATTCTAGGTCTTGATAGAAAATATACAGAATGAACCTGGGATCTCTTGGAATATCAGATAGTGAGGAAGCTATCAGAAATCATGGGGTTAGACTTTCTTGGTGACGCAGTGGTTAAGACTCTGCCTTCCAATACAGTGGGGGCATGGGTTCAATCCCTCGTCAGGGAACTTAGGGTCCCACATACTTCAGGTGCAGCCAAAAAAAAAAAAAAAAAAGAATCGCAGGGTCATACTCAGTTGTCTCTAAGAGTATGGATAAATGGACTTCTTTATTTCAGTATCTGTATAATAAAGAGTTGACTGGAAAAGCATAAGACAAAACAGAAAGAAACCACAGGGCCATGCAGGGGCACCAAAGCAAATTCAAGGAGAACAAATTTGATGTTTGACATCGTTCCTCCACCCTCCAAATCTAAGTGGCCATCATAATTAAAACTTTAAAAAATCAGATCTTTGTCAGATTTCCTTATACTTACTTTCATGTCAGCAAATTTTATTTAATATATGGGCATCATAAGCATTTTTAGTGTTGGGTATTCTAAAGATTTTAATCCAGCCTGCAGCCTATTGAAGAGCTCTGATCCAGCGCTTAGCAGCCCCTGACTGCTGTAATGACAAAAGACATCCACCAGGGAGCAGAATAAGCAAGTACAGGTAGAATTCATTTCCATTTTTCTTTGTTTTGTTGTTTTAAGACAGCTTTATTTCAGGCAGAAATATTAGGGAGATTGTCTAATGAATATTTCTCTCACAACTTGATCCTTGTCCCCTTCTTTTAAAGGGTCTGGATAAATTTCCCTGCTCTTCTGAGTTAAAACTGCTTTTCGTTATTATATGTTGAATCAGATAGTTAGCTGATCCCTAGGCTTTTTCAATTATGAGCCATACACGCTCAAAACATCCAAGGTAAACAATTGGAATTTAAATTAGAGTCATTTAATTGGAAGCAAGTTCCATCACTGTGTCTACTAAAAATTATAATCAGAACCTGAAAGTAGAGACTTATTTTATTTGGTGGAAATGTCTAGGACTCCAAGCCTGGGAGACATCTTCTCAGCAGCTCTGAGAAGACTGCTCCCAGCAGGCAGGAGTGGGAGTCAGGCTATATACAAATTGCAACAAAGGAAGCAGGCAGTCTTAACATCAAAGGTCAGCTATCAAGTTAAGGAATTCAGCATTCTGTGTATGGGAAGATGGAAGCCTCTGGGCGCACTGAATTCATTCCTTTCTTACGCACCTCAGCTGTCTGGGGCCAATCCTGTTTCCTTGTGCTCCCTGCTTCTTGAATTCCCCCAGCTCCTCAGCAATCAGACCGCAGTTTGGGAGACCTCATTCACATTTGAAGGCCAAAAATCGCTGATGGCTGTGACATTTCTAGCTTATTAATATGGCAGGAGGCATTTTCATTTCACAACTGGTATTAAAAAGTTTGAAAAGTGTTCGTTTCTCATTCTTTCACTGAGTCACTTCTTAGTTGCAAACCTTTAAAGGATTTTTTTTGTTTATGTTACCATTCACCAATTCCTCACTCTTGTCCTTCTAGCTACTTTCAGAGGTCAGATCTCCACATCCATGTAGTTCATTAACCATCTTAGATGCTAGAATATTGTTGTAGTAGAGTTTCTTGGATTGTTTTGTATCCCGAGAAGACCAGAGGAAATAAGCTTATGTGATTCACTGAGTTGGGCTGTCTGAAGAGTCTTCCCCTGCACCCCTTCAGCATCTATAGCAGAGGGTCCTAACATGGAGCTCCATCAGTGACCTGCATGCTATTCTGCAGCCTGCTTTGTCATGAGTACCAGGGGATGAAGAGTGCATCTTCCTATCAGGGGAGGTTTACTTCCATGTCTTCAGAAATAACACCTAAAATTATGTGTTTTCAGAAGTTCTTCAGATAAATCTGAGGCACAGCCAGATCCACAGATCCTTGACCAAGCTGGAGGATGCTATGAATCTCTTAGTTGGCAGTTGGACTGTTCACATGTGTGTGTATGCTCATGAGCATAGCTTTTCTGGCATGAAGAATCATGGTTTTCATCACATTCTCGAGAGCCTGCAGCCCATGAAGAGGCACGAACCATCGCTGTATCAGGAGTGCCTCCATCATGGAGTCCTGATGTGACCGAGTCCAAGCTCTCTCTGCCAAAGGCCAATGAATCTGAAAGACGAGGTGTTGAGGCAACTCAATAAAGAGTTGACTTTATTTGGAGAGCCAGCTGATCAAGAAGATGGCAGACTAATGTCTCAAAATAACTCTCTTGTCAGGTCTGAATGCCGAATTCTTTTATGGATTAGAGATGGGTGGGGGAGGTGAGGAAACAAAGTAAAAAAGTCCATTCATATTGCAAATATCTCCTAGAATGGCAAGCCTCAGGCAGAGGAACGTGTTATTTTCTTTCTTCCTGCAATCTGCAGGTGGACAGGGTTGTGAACAAAGGCACTTTAGCTTAATGGTCAGGCAGAAGGGCAGGATTCTCTGAGGCGAGCCATTGTGTATGATTATAATAACCAAAGCAATGGAAAGCAAGTCAAAGAAACATTTGCAACATGGAATAAGAGTTGACTTCTCCCTGCAATACCCACACTTGTGCGAGAGAACCAGTCACTGTGGTGACGACAAAGTGCTTCTCTCCTCCATTCAGTTCTACCCATTAAAATGTCACTGTGTCATGCAGGACCCTTGAGTGGGCACAGACTTCTGGTTAATAAAGGCTGTATCCAAACAGGCACTCTTTAAGAAAACAAAACAAAACAACTATTTGATGCATCGGGTCTTAGTTGCATCACATGGATGCACACCGGCTCTAGAGCTCGGGCTCAGTAGTTGTTGTGCACAGGCTTAGTTGCTCCATGGCATTTAGGATCCTCCCAGACCAGGGGTCAAACCCATTTCCCCTGCACTGAAAGGTGGACTTTTTAACCACTGGACCACCAAGGAAGTCCCAACCAGGAACTTTTTTTATTAGTATTAATTTTTTAATTGAAGGATAATTGCTTTACAGAATTTTGTTGTTTTTTTGTCAGTCAAACCTCAACATAAATCAGCCATAGGTACACATATATCCCCTCCCTTTCGAATCTCCCTTCCGTCTCCCTCCCCATCCCACCCCTCTAAGTTGATGCAGAGCCCCTGTTTGAGTTTCCTGAGCCATACAGCAAATTCCCGTTGGATATCTATTTTACATATGGTAATGTGAATTTCCATGTTACTCTCTCCATACATCTCACCCTCTCCTCTCCTCTCCCCATGTCCATAAGTCTGTTCTCTAGGTCTGTTTCTCCATTGCTGCCCTGTAAGTAAATTCTTCGGTACTGTTTTTCTAGATTCTGTATATATGCGTTAGAATACAATATTTATCTTTCTCTTTCTAACTTACTTCACTCTGTATAATAGGTTCTAGGTTCATCCACTTCATTAGAACTGACTCAAATGCGTTCCTTTTATGGCTGAGTAATAGTCCATTTTGTATACATATCACAGCTTCTTTATCCATTCATCTGTTGATGGACATCTAGGTTGCTTCCATGTTCAAACAGGCATGAAGAGGTTTGCGAGTCTCTTTAATGACCTATCTTGCAGCATGCTCTTTGGAAACTTGCCTGGCTCCAGAAGGGACTCAGAGAAACTATTGAACATTCTCATGTCTGCATTTTATATTCTTTCAGTTGAGCAGCTCATGTGCTTTGAGGAGTTGGCAGATTCTTGCCTGTAATCAATCCATGAATATAAATGAGGTACTAGCTTGGACAGAGTTTGGTAGTGACTTTGAATGTGTCAGTAGCTGCCAGAAAGATAATGGTAATAAACTCCAGTTTCTGAGTGGCTTAGGCCATCTAAAATCCCAGCTTCATCCAGATTAATTTTTCTGGGACACACAGGATCTTGTCAGTCTTGGTTCTAAATGACAGCAAATACTGTTAAACAGCACTGAATTGCGGTGAACGTCATTTCTCTTCTCCATACAGCAGAGCTGTAGACCGCTGTCTCTTCTTGTGAGCCAGGAAATGTCAGCATTAGAATGGACCAGGGCAGTGGAAAGGACACAGTTAACTAAGACACACCAGTGCCACCACCAGTCCTGATGAGAGAGAAAACATACATCTGTTAGAAAGGTAGATATAGAAATTCTAAGTAAAAGACTGGCAAATCTAACCCAGAAGTGTACTGAAAAGAGTAATGGAGCACCAATCAGTAGGGCTAATCCAAACCCTAACCCTATCATTTCATATTAGGAAAGCTGATCACGAGCTATTCAGTACTAATGTATTATCAGTGAGCTATTAACATGTATTAACATGAGCTATTCAATACTTATGTATTAACAATGAATATCCATATGACTCTCTTCTTAGATGCTTAGAAAAGCATTCAGTGTAAGAACTGATTCCCAATTTTAAGTAAAACTGTTCTCAATAAACTAGAAATTAACAGATACCTCTTCCCTCCATTGAAAATGTATGTCTGAGACCCAAGGCCCACACTGGAGGCATTTCTATTCCTACTGAAGTAAAAAGCAGTCAAGGACACTGTTCTCCTGAAAACTCTGACCAGTATAGAAAGACCACCTGTTGGACAGGAAGCTGAAAGACTATAATTCGTGGATGGTAATGACTTCCCAGGTGGCGCTTGTGGTAAAGTGAAAAAGTGAAAGTCTCTCAGTCCTGTGGGACTCTTTGCGACCCCATGGACTGTAGCCTGCCTAGCTCCTCTGTCATGGGGATTCTCCAGACCAGAATACTAGAGTGGGTTGCCACGCCCTCCTCCAGGGGATCTTCTCAACTCAGGGATCAAACCTCTGCTTACCAGTGCAGGAGATATAAGAGACACTGATTCAGTCCCTGGGTCAGGAAGATCCCCTGGAGGAGGAAATGGCCATCCGCTCCAGCATTCTTGCCTGGAAAATTCCATGGACAGAGGAGCCTGCCAGACTACAGTCCACGGGACTGCAAAGAGTTGGGCATGACTGAGGGTGCATGCATGCACACACACGCACAATGAATCTCTACCTGGAAAACCCAAGGGAATCAATAAAATCTGTTAGTGTATGAGGGTAGCTCAGCTGGTAAAGAATCTGCCTGGAATGCAGGAGACCCTGGTTTGATTTTTGATTCCTGGGTCTGGAAGTTTCCCTGGAGAAGGAAGGGCATGGCAACCCACTCCAATATTCTTGCCTGGAGAATCCCCATGGACAGAGGAGCCTTGTGGGCTACAGTCCATGGGGTCGCAAAGAGTCAGACACGACTGCGTGACTAAGCACACAACAGCATAATAGGCAGTGTAGTAATAAATATAGCTGATGGTGACATAAGAAATTTGAAAAAAATAAAATGTTTTCCTACTTACTAAAAATAACCAGTAGGAAATACATTACTTTTAAATCCTATTCAAAGTAGACACAAATGTAAAAGGTTCAAAGTAAACTAAACCAGAGGGATGTAAGATCTATGACAAAACATGAATAAATAGGAAGTTTCTCGTCTTTGTGTATCTGAAACTGGGGTCCAGCTGCTCACCACTCAAAAGCCAACAAAGAGTCACGGTTGGTGGGAAGGAAACTTTGCTTTATTTTGGCTGCTGGCAATCGAGGTCAGGGGAGAGCAGACACCTGACCAAAGGCCAGCCCCCCATCCTTCCTGAGGGTCAGTGGGCAAGAGCTTTTATGGGTGTGGGGGGTGGGGCAGAGGCAGAGACAGCACCGTCAGCCTTGACAAGTCATCTTGAAATTGGTCATATGGCGGTCTGACGGGCCATCTTGATTGTTTTAGGTGCAGTTAATCCTTAGTTCCAGGGTTGGTTTGTCTCCTTTTCTTTGAGGCCAGTTCTGGAATTGAGGCCGCTGATGTCATGGCTACAGCCTGGTCATCATGCAGTTAACTTCTTCCACCGCAGGGGTTTCGGTATCTGTGAGACAACTCACAGGATGTGGCTCAGAATATTATCCGTAGCCCTTGAGAAGGAATTAAAAGTCCTTAACTTTGCTTAATGACTAAACTGTTACTATTTGGTCTCTTTGACCGTTTTCCTTTGTTTCTGCATGTCTTCATTTCTCCGATTAAACTTAGTCTTTGGCTAAAGTTTTTCCACAGACAAAAGTCAGTCCAAGGATATGGTGGCGGGACAAGGATGCAAGAGTCCTGCTCAGCTTCACTGAGTTGCAGAATTCCATATTATACAGATAGCTATGCTTGCCCGAGGTAGTCTGATTTAGACAGTGCTTAATTTATGGGTTATCATTGGGTTTTTGCAGGGAGGAGCCTGGAAAAAAAATACCAAAATTCACTTGAAGGCGAAAACAGAAGATAATCAAGAAACTTTCAAGAGGGGAAAATGCTAAGGAGATGTTTGTCTTAACAACTTTTCAAATATCTTTTATAAAATACAGCTTTAATAGAAAAGGATAGAAGATAGATTCATGAACAGGTAAGAATTAAAATAATGCTAACAATTACTGAAAAATTGCTCAGAAAAGGATGGTTTTTTACTCAGAGATGAAAGAGAATTTTATTTCATTTGTTGTTCTTGAGTCGCTCGGTCGTGTCTGCCTCTTTTGCAACCCTGTGGATTGTAGCCTGCCAGGCTCCTCTGTCCAGGGCATTTCCCAGGCAAGAATAATGGACTGGGTTGCCACTTCCTACTCCAGGGGATCCTCCCTTCTCCAGGGGATCTTCTTGACGCAGGGATTAAACCTCCATCTCCTGCATTAGCAGGCAGATTCTTTGCCAGTGAGTTAATACCGCCAGGCCTTAGCAAAAGGGACCAGGGATGTGAGCGCAGGAAAGTCACAGAAATCAGGTAGGCCTCGTGCAGCTTTCTGGGGAAATAGCAAGTGATAAGGCTCAAAGCCCTCTGTAATGAGCCAGGTCTGCTGGCCTGAGGTTCCTGCCACGTATTTCCCTGGGGAACCCGGCGTGTGAAGATGGTTTCCTCTGGCTGTGTTTGTGCTAATTAAGAGTGAGATGTCCCATATGCTGCTTCTCTTGGATGTCCCTGTAGTGCTGAGTGTAATAACACCTCGAGAAGGTAAACGGTCATCAGAACAGTGACCTAGGTCTCGTGCTGTGCGTCTGTAAACTCCAGGTTGCCATCACAGCCGTCCGACCTGTTTGCAGACAGTTTTGCTCCTTGGGGAGCTTTCCTCTGCCTTGCAGGTTGCTTTTGATGCCTTTGCTCCTGAAGGTTGTCTTTATTTCTAAGGCTTCACGACATTTTGAACTTTCCTCAGTTTTTTTTCACCCGGCGGTATTCGATATTTCTATCACAAATTGCCCCGGATAATTGGATGCTGATGCAAATATATTCGTTTTCTCCTACACACCCAGGAGGGTTGGGAAAGTGGCGCATCTCTTATCTGCTGGATAATGCTGATGCTCGGGAGGAAGTGGAGGAAAGCTGGGGGCTAGGGGTTGATTGCAGACAAGATGGGGAAGGAAGACCAGGAGAAGACCTCCTGCAGGACAGGGCCTGCTTCTCCGAGGCAGCAGGGAGAGGGTGAAAATGTGACTTGGGGACGGGTTCAGGGAACTGGATGCCCACTGTGCTGGTGATTGGGATGATGATGGGCAAGGAGCGCACACAGACCAGGAGAGGGATGTGCCTGCCACTCCTGGAGGAAGGGCAGCCTGGAGCCTCCTTCCATTCCATATGCAACCCTCTCATCTTGGTAGATTTCCCAGAGGAAATTCTTTCTATAGGGGAAGAGACCAAGAGCAGAACAGATTTTTCAGCTGACCCATCAAACAAGCTGGACATATTTTTTAATGCAAGTCCCTTTCTCTCCCAAACCACCTCTGAACTGAACTCTGATTCACCTCCAGCTCTGCCAGCCCTTCCTTCTGAGAGGATCCCCTTCCTCCTGAGAGGGTCCCAGTGTCCTCTGAATCACTCATCTTCTCTTTGCTCAGCACCCAGGAAGGAAAGAGCTTATTCAGAAACTGTCAGCTTGCTTCTCTCAATTAAAAAAATCAAAGTAATATTCCTTCTAGAAAAGAAAGAGGAAAAAGATCTCTCCTGTATAATGCATTAAAAAAAGGCTAATTAAAATGCAGGAGAAACTGTATAGAGAAGCAATCTCATTGGTGGAAACATTCCTCTCTCCCCTCCCCTGTTTCTCTTTGTCTGTCCCTCATCCCTTCTTCCATCTCCCCTCCACCCAGGCTGTGAGTGACAGCTGAGCCGCTCACCACCCCGGTTGCCCCAGGCACAGTCATTAGAACCCTGGTCATGAAGCTTACCCAGACAGTCCGACTTTAAATATAGGTGCCCAGGCTTTTCCAGTTGTCATTTTCCCTTCTTGTTCACAGAAGACAGGGTTACTTTATCCCACTGGCACATCCCTGGTGGCAGAGATGAAGAAAGAATCCTCCTATCCGAATGGGACATCCAGTGGGCCAGTTCACCTTTGCCCTCTGTAGGAACATCGCCAGGTTATTGCTGGCACTTTTCTCAAGCACAGTTGTGTTTAGCATCCCCTAGACACTGAGAAAGATATTTTGCTGACATTTTGCGCAAGAAACTGTGGTATTTTAAGACAGTTTTTTCTTTATTTTACGAAAATAACATCCTATAAAAAGTAGCAATGTCTTTCTGAAAAGGGTTCCTAATTTAAAAAATGAAAACAACCATAATGCCATCGTATTGTCTGTAAAGAGAAGAGCATCTGAGCTGTTGATAGAACCCCTCTGTGAGAAGCTGCGGTCCTCAGATAAAACGACTAGGACGACCTCCTGAGAGAGTTGCTGGTTTCATTTCATAGTTAGCTTATCTCTAGCCTCAATTTAAAGAAAAAGGCTTTGTTTTTTAGAGCAGTTTTAGGCTCACAGTGAAGTTAAGAGGGATTACAGCGAGCTCCTACATACCTGCTGTTCCCCATCATCACCCAAAGTGATGGCTTACCTTAGGTTCACTGTTGGTGTTGTACATGAGCTTGGACTAGTGTGTAATGATGGGTGTCTGCCACGATCGTGCCATAAGGAAGCCTTGATTTTAATACAAGAGAAAATAAGGAAGTCCGTCTTCACGCCCAGCGGTTGCCCCGGCAGGGAGGGGAATGCCGTCCTCCGTGGGATAGTGTGTGCCTGTCCCTTGGGGTCGACGGCTTCTGTCCAGCAGGACAGGCTGGGAGGGGGCCTGAGAATCTGAAGGGAGAATTGGGTGGCCCTGGGCTCCTGAGGTTCTGGGACCCTCCAGTTTCCTCAGGAGAGCAGGGGAAGCCCCTTAGACCTTGCGCAGCAGAGCATCGTGTCAACAGCAGTTAGATCTGGAACTGTTAAATAATTTTGGATGAGGCAAGACCACTTGGCTCACACTAAGGCATTTTAAGGTCTTCTTTTAAAAATGCTTCATCTTGAGGTTCCTTTCTGAATTTGCATTTCTTCAGTGCTGTTGGTTTCGTGGGATTAAAAAAAATATCCCTAGGGGACTTCCCTGGCTATCCAGTGGTTAAGATTTTGAGTTTCACCTGCAGGAGGTGCAAATTTGATCCCTGGTGCAGGAGTTAACATCCCACAGGCTGTGCAGTGCAGCCAAAAATAACAGAAGAAGAAATATCCCCAGACAAGCAGCAAAAACGTAAAAACTGCCTGGCTCCCCAGTCCAGTCGCATGCCCAAGGGAGACAGGATTTTAAAGGATTTTTCACCTCCCCTTACTGATGTCAGCTGCCCCGAGCCCATAGGAGGATCCCTTAGGATTCTAGGTCACTCGGGGTTGGAGAGATGGCTCCTGTTCCTGGGAGTCAGACCCATTGCAGGGGCCCCATCAGGACCATGTACCATTGCAACTAGAGGATTCTTCATCGTCCTCTCCCTCCATCTCAGACCCCGAGCACATCCCTGCCACTCTGCCAGCTGTTCGCTGCAACTATGGCTAGAATCTTGATGAAAATGATAACTAACATTTTAGAGCTTCCTGTCTGGAGCTTTTTATGTGTCATTCCATCTCATGACATCCTCACTGCACTTCTCTGAGAAAAGTGTGATTGGCATCGATGTTTTTCACGTGAGAAAGTGAGGCTCAGAGAGCCAAAGGAAGCACCCAAGGTTCCCACAGCTTGCAAGGGCTGGAGCCTGGTGGGAAGGCACACCACCTCCAGGGAGCCCCTCAAGGATGCAGGTAAGCAAGTACTATAAAGAGGTGTTGTCCACATCCATGTGTGGGTGGGTTTCTCATCGACATGTCAACCAAAACGGAACTATTTTGACGTTTTTTTTTTAAATTTTGGCTGCGAGGGCTCTTGATTTTGGTATGCAGGGCTTTCTTTAGTTGTGACTCGAGGGCTCTAGAGTTCGAGGGCTCAGAAGTTGTGATACGTGGGCTTTCTAGTTGTGGTGCTTGGTCTTGGTTGCTCTGTGGCATGGGATCTTAATTCCCTGACCAGGGATTCAACCCACGTCCCCTGCATTGAAAGGTGGATCCTTAACCACTGGAACCACCAGAGACTTCCCCCAACACAGAACTGTTTTGATCCCTCTTGGCATGCAGCTCCAGACTTCTCATCTCAAGAACGATACTTGCAGTGGAATCTTGCAACTACAGAACACCTTTAACTCTTCAGGATGCTTTCACGTCTATTATAAAATAATAACCATTTTGAAGCAAGTTGGGCTGCCATCCGCAGCCCCCCTCCATATCAAGCAGAGGGGAAAATGATAACTGAATATGTCCCTTTGGCCAGAAAATCATATCGTTTGTTTCCCTGCCACACACCACTTGGTGAGGTGGATGTCATGCATCCCATTATACAGATGAAAAAGATGGGGCATGGTGAGGCTAATTTGGCTAAGGTTCCCCAGAGGAGCTGACCTGCTGCCCAGCCCGTGTTCTATCCCCTAGTCCGGAGGACCCCAGACTTTTCCTGGAAATGGTCAGGTCGTCAGTGTTTTAAGACTTTGTGGGCCACGTGGTCCCAGCTCTGCTGTTGCAGCCCAGAGAGCAGCCATTGACAACAGCTAAGCAGGAAGGTGGGGCTGTGTCTGATGAAGCTACGCTGACCAAGCCAGACCCCCGTCCACACAGCTATTTGGAGACAAGAACCTCTGATGTAGCTAAACTTCCCTCGGGCCATGCTAAAACCACAGCCCCAGGGCCCTGCACCTTAGGGCCAGAGTATGACTTTCCGAGGATCTAAAGGTTTGTTGTTGCAAAACCTTCATGTCCTCGAGCTTTTCAGAGAACTGGTAGCCAGGGTGCTCCCTCTGGGTCCCTCCAAGTCACCCCAGACGACCCAGCCAGGCTGCAGGCACCTCTCCAGGGACCTCGAGAGCCCTGTGCCCTTGCTTCCCATAATGAATGAGGCGGAGGTGCCGGGCTGTGGCTCTGCCCATCCTGGAAGTATTGGTGTCATCCCGGCCACCGTGCATTGTCATTCCAAGTGGACAGGACAGCTGGCCGGAAGGTCACCCTTTTTTACAGCAGTGGATCTTAATGACTCTTGGTGTGTGGAACCTAGCGTCTATGATCCTATTGCTGGCTACTTGCCAGGAAATGCAGGGTGAGGGTTCAGGGCTGCAGTTCACCATTCCTGGTGGATGGCGAGGCTGGAACGGCTGCAGGGGGAGACTTTGGGGTCTCAGGAATCTGACCCACCCCTGGGGACTCTTTCCAATCAGATGACTTGAAGCTGGAGCAGACACACAACCAAACCCCGCCTCCATACCTGTTGAGGAGTTCAGGTGTGGTCCGTGACTGCCCACCTGCCTTCACTGGCCCAGAGGTCAGAGCTGTGGGTATCATACCTGCACACTTAGCATCAGGACTGGGGTTGGGTCTCTGGATGCCTTAAACATAAAGGAAATTCTGATAGAGGACTCAAGGTGTTTCCAGGAATCCACAGAATTATGAGAGTCAGTCTAGGGAGAGGAAATCAGGACCACTGTGATGCGTGACCCTCAGCGAAATGGCCACCTTCAGGAACCCAGCCCCACGACTCCGGTCTGTGTGTCTCGGCCGGTGTTCCAGTCCCCAGGAGTGGGAAGTCAACTGGCCTGGCTGTGGTCAGGTGTCTCCCCTGGATCAGCAGCTAGAGCTGGTACTGATGTCCCTGTAGACCAGCCCCCAGGGGAGGCCCTTCCCCAGGAGGCGTGGCTGCCTTGGGAGGGCTCCTTTCCTGTGGCTCCAGCTGTGTCAGAGCTGTGGTCAGGGGGTTGGGCTCTTAGCCCAGCTCTGTAGCCAGTTAGTGATGTCACCTTGGAAAAGCTGTCCTCCACCCCACTCAGTTTTCCCAGCAGGACCTCTGGGCTCTGACATTTGGTAGCCGAAGGGGCACTGATCTCTGCCTGGAAGCTCTGTTGGATCCCTGAGTATTCCTGGCTATGACTGGCTGAGGGTAATCCCCTGGACAAAGGTATCCATCCTGCTCCCAGAGACCTTGTTAACCACGGGAACCATAGTCCCACTGCAGGAGGCAGCCACCTACCAGCTTCACGGAAAGTCCAGACTCAGAGGCTGCTAGCCTCTGGTCCAGCAGATAACCTGCAGAGCCCCACATATGCCCAGTAATGAGAGTGAAGCACTATCCCTGAGTGGACATCACTTTATATCATCAGCCTCTATATGTCTTCTCCAGTCCTGCCCTCAGTCTCTATGATGGTTAATTTTTGTGTCCATTTGGCTAGGCATATTATTCGGGTCAAACATCAGTCTAGATGTTGCTGTGACGTCAAAAAAAAATTTATTGATATACAGTTGATTTATAATGTTGTATTAGTTTCAGGTGTACAACAAACTAATTCACTTATGTGTATATTTTTATATACATGCATACACATATATATATTCTTTTTCAGATTCTTTTCCTTTATAGGTTATTACAAAATATTGAATATAGTTCCCTGTGCTATACAGTAAGTCCTTATTATTTGCCTATTTTATGTATAGTAGTGTATACATGTTAACCCCAAACTCTTAATTTAAACCTCCCCCACCTCTTCCTCTTTGGTAATCATAACTCTGTTTTTTATGTCTGAGAGTCTGTTTCTGTTTTGTAAATAAGTTCATTTGTATCCTTTTTTTAGAGTTGACATATAAATGATATTTGTCTTTCTCTGACTTCACTTAGTATGATAATTCTAGGTCCATCCATGTTGCTATAAGTGGCATTATTTCATTCTTTTTTATGGCTGAGTAATATTCCATTTTGTATATGTACCACATCTTCTTTATCCATTCATCTGTTGATGGACATTTAGGTTCTTTCCATGTCCTGGTTGTTATAAATAGTGCTGCTATGAACATTGGGGTGCATATATTTTTTTCAAAATATAGTTTTCTCCAGATATTTGCCCAGGAGTGGGATTGCTGAATCATATGGTAACTCTGGTTTTAGTTTGTAAAGGAATCTCCATACGTGAAGGTTCTTTTTAGACGATATTAACATTTGAATCAATAGACCTGGGGTAAAGCAGATCACCCTCTATAACGTGGGTGGGCCCTATTAAACCAACTGAAGGTCTTAAGAGAAAAAAAATTGACCTCCTCCTGGAAAGTGGGGATTCTGTCTCCAGGCTGCCTTTAGACTCAAACTGCAGCATCAGCTTTCCCCTGTTGGCCTGGCCTACAGATTTTGGATGGGCCAGCCTCCAACATCACGTGACACCATTCTTTAAAATACCTCTAGGCAGATGTGAAGACCCTGTGTTTCAGGCCCTATACTGGGACATCACCTGCGTCCCCATCTCATTTCATCCTCACCAGAGCCTTGTGAGGCAGGTGGCCTGCTCCATTACTGAGGAGGACATTGAGGCTCCCAGAGGAGAAACCACATGCTGGGAAGGGAAATTGATCAGGCTCAAGCTTAATAAAACGGATGTCCAAAGCAAAGCTGTTTCTCCCTCACCATGCCACCTTCCAAGTAGGGACTGAAGCCCAGGGACCAGCACAAAGGTGAAATTTCAGCCATTGCAGATCATGCATTTTGGCCAGTGGTCCTTAGGAGGCTTCCTGGTAGTTAAGCCACCAACTGTCAGGCAAACCCAGGGGTATAGCATGCCCATTTCCACACAAACCCAGCCCCAGGTGGACAGCAGACCCCTCCCAGGCATCCACCCCTTCCTGGGCATAGAGACAAAACTTCAGGCTCCCTGTGTGTGTCCTGGCCCCTGGGAGCCCCAGAATCCAGCTTCGGAGTTGCAGGATCTATAGCATGTACAGACCAAAAACTGCGGAGGCATCTGGGCAGAGTTCAAGGAAGTGCATTTACAGCAAGTACTTACACTGTCGATAAAGCATCACTTCCTTTCCTCCCAAGTCATTCTGACGCTGCCCTGCCATGGGGACAGTTGCCCTCTGAGGATCTTGGCAAGCCAAACCCGTCCTTGCTGGGTGATGCCAAGAGACAATTAAGAAATTTAATTTGCACATTCATGCTTGGCTCACTTCAGAGATCCTTCCGTACATCCTGTGATAATTTAAGTAGGTTAAGTATCTCCAGCCTCGAGACTCCTCATTTTGTGCAGTGGTTCTCAAACTGTGGCCCTGGTACCAGCAGCATCTGCACTTCCTGGGAGCTTGGTGGAAACACCCATTCCCAGTCCTCTCTTCTGGCATCCTGAGTCAGAAACCCCCACCCCAGGGGGGGGCGCCCAGGAATCTGGGTTGCACTGTGCCTTCCGGGTGACTCTGATGGATGCCTCCCCAACGTAGCCATGTGTGGTGCTCATGGAATCACTGAGGGGCATCTGGAGAGTACTAACGCCTCAGCCCTGGCCTCAGAAGTCCTGCTTTCATGGTCTGGGGAGCACCTGGGCACAGCAGCCATTCTCAGACTAGGTGATGTCTGTGAAGTCACCTGGAAAACCTGTTGTTTTTGTTCAGTCGCCAAGTCCTGTCCAACTATTGGTCACCCCATGGACTTTAGCGTGCCAGGCTTCCCTGTCCTTCACTATCTCCCGGAGATTGCTTAGATTCATGTCCATTCAGTCAGTGATGCCATCCAACCATCTTATCCCCTGTCGCCCCCTTCTCCTATAATGCACGTCTGTTCCATGGCTGGGCCCTCAGGGATTCTGATTCTGTGTAGCAGGGCTTGTCCCAGGAATCGGTGTTCAGAATGAATACACACGTACACACAAAAAAAATCTAGATGATTTTTGACATTGATGGTCTGCCAACCTTAATCTGAGAAACACAGGCTCAAAACACCCAGCTGGGGATTTCCCTAGTGGTCCAGTGGTTAAGAATCCATCTTCCAGAAATGTGGTTCGATCCACGTTTGGGGAATGAGGATTCCACATGCCACAGAATAACTAAGCCATCGAGCCATGCCTTGAGAGAAGCCCCCACGCTGCAATGAAGACCCAGCCCAGCCAAAAGAAAAAGCACCCAGCTGCGCTTATAGCCTCTCTGGTTCACAGAATACAGAACACGGATATATTCATTTCCTAGGGCTGCTGTGACAAAGAGCACAAATCTGGTGGCTTAAAGCAAGAGGAGTTTTTGGTCTCAAAATTCCGGAGGCCAGAAGTGAGCAGTCAACGTGTTGTTAGGGCCACATTCTCTTGAGTCTTTGGAGGAGGAGTCTCGCTTGTTTCTTCCTGTCTCTGACAGCTCCAGGAGGTCCTTGACTTTCAGCCATGAAACTAGTCTCTGCCTCAGCCGAGTCACCTGGATCTCTCCCTCCGTGTGTCTCATCTTATAAAGATGCCACTACGGTTGGATTAGGGGCCTCCGGGCTCCAGCATGATCTTGTCTTAACTAACCGGCAACTTCAAGGACGCTATTTTTAAATCAAGTCACATTTTTTGTTTGTTTGTTTGTTTGTTTTGCTTTTGGGCTTCTCAGGTGACTCAGTGGTGAAGAATCTGCCTGTCAATGCAGGAGAGTTAAGAGACGCAGGTTTGACCCCTGGGTTGGGAAGACCCCCTGAACAAGGGCATGTCAGCCCACGTCAGTATTCTTGCCTGGAGAATCCCATGGACAGAGGAGCCTGGTGGGCTACAGTCCATGGGGATGCAAAGATCTGGATGCGAGTGAGCACACACATATAACTAAATATGTATATTATATATATGTATATATATATATACTTTTTCAGATTCTTTTCCTAAATAGGTTATTACAGAATATTGAGTAGAGTTCCCTGCACTATCAGTAAGTCCTTGTTGATTATCTATTTAAGATATAATAGAATATAACTGTTAATTCCAAACTCTTAATTTACCCACTCCGTTTCCCCTTTGGTAACCATAAATTTGTCTTTGAGGTCTGTGGGTCTGTTTATGTTTGTAAATAAATTCACTTGTATCATTTTTTAGATTATATATATAAGTGATATCACGTGACACGTGTCCTCTTTCTGACTTCACTTAGTATGATAATCTCTAGATCCATCTGTATTGCTATAAAAGGGAGTATTTCATTTTTAATAGCTAAGCAGTGTTCCACTATATATGTAGCATATCTTCTTTATCCATTCCTCTGTTGATGGACATTCAGGTTGTTTCCATGTCTTGGCAATTGTGAATAGTGCCACTATGAACCTAGGAGTGCATGTATCCTTTTGAATTAGCGTTTTCTCTGGGTATATGCCCATGAGTAGGATTTCTGGATCACATGACAACTCTATTTTTAGTTTCTTAAGGAACCTCCATACTCTCCTCCATAGTCGTTTCTATCAAGTCACATGTTGAGATGCTGAGGGTTAAGATTTCAACATCTCTTTCTGGGGGGACACAGTTCAGCTCCAACCATGGGCCAAGTTTGAGGGAACTCCAAATGTTCGGGTGCGGGAGGGAGTAGGAGAGGTGGGTGGAGTCTGAATGCTCCAGTTTAAAAGTAATTCATCCCTGCCTCCTGCCCAGGGCCGGGACAGGGAGATCGCAAGCACTGCCCTGGCAGACGCTGGGCCATCTGTACCCAGCTCTTCTGCCTTCTCTCCAGCCCCGTTTGGTCCGTGTGAAATCTCTTGGCACTTATCTCCTCTCTACAGAGCAGATAGCCCTGCCAGGCAAGAGAACAAAATGACACAGAGCTCTTGTCTGGTTTGGTTTTCCTTGAACAAGCCCAGGGCCCTCAAGTGTCCAGATCACCCCTGAGTGCAAGTTTGCACCTGACAGTGGCCTGTGTCCTGACCTTTCCTGACCTCGAGCCTCCATCCATCCCGCTTCCTAACTTTCAAATTCCCACCTGCCCTTCTAGCTAGATCCTGACCAGAAATACCAGGATGCCTTGCACCGCGGTCAACGTCACAGGCCCAAGGACCCACCTATCATTCTTTAACGATTAGTTTGAGATCCTTTAGACTCACAGGATATTGTGGAAATGGGATGAAGAGGTCCCACGTGCCCTCCATCCAGCTGCCCCAGTGGTAACATCTCATCTGCCTGTGGTTAAGTCATGGGCACGAGGGTGAACAAGATCTGAGAACTTATTCTGATTTCCCCCAATCATCTTTTCGTGCTTTTGTAATGCCTGTGTACCATTAGCTAAGGATTCTGATGTCTAGCTTATCAAGGAGTGGAAATCACACTTCATCAGCACATCGAGGGTGGGGGAGGGGCTTCAATAGAAGCTGTGATCTTCTGCTTCCTACTTCAAAGCTCATGAATGAGAATCATGAAAATATCAAACATCTTCATGCTACCATTACCTGCCAGGCGTGGTTCTAAGTGTGTGTGTGTATGTGGTCAGTCATGTCTGGCTCCTCGGACTGTAGCCCACCAGGCTCCGCTGTCCATGGGATTCTCCAGGCAAGAATACTGGAGTGGCTATCATGCCCTCCTCCAGGGGATCTTCCAGACCCTGGGGTTGAACCCATGTCAGCTGCACTGCAGGCAGATTCTTTACTGCTGAGCTATCAGGGAAGCCCATTGCTCACCATAGGGCCAGATTTGGGAAGGGTGGAATGTTTGATATTATGCCAAAAGCAGTCATCATGAGGATTAGAAAGTCCTTGGGAACTTTCAGGATAAGATTTGGAATTTTTAAGTACATTTGGCCTTGACCAAGGGCCATTCTCACTATAGCCCCTGCCATCAGGAGCTGCGCAGTCACCTGCTGGGCCATTAAAACTCTTTCCATGAAAAACAAGGGCCTCCTCTTCACCCTGACAGATTCATCACATCTGAGAGTGAGAAGATGGGCTTGTGAGTGATTTTCCCCCCTGGACACTGGGCGAGGTGCCTGTGGGCACTAAAGAAGGGGAACTTCCCTTCTCTTCTCATATCCACTGCTGGCATCTGGAACCTTCCTGCCAAGTAACAAAGGGGTCTCTGGGTAGTTAGAATGAGAGGCTTCTTCCAGATGTGTGCTGGACTGGATGGGGGTGGGGGATGAGGCTTGGCCAGCAGAGGCTGGGTGGGTGCGGCCTGGTCTGTGTCGACCTCAGACTCGGAATAGAACTAAGGCGATGGTTTCAGTGAATAGAAGAATTTTAGGGAATGTTCCAATTAGGTTCCAGGTCCATATTCTTGATTCTTATCTTGATGAAGCTGACAGATGGGAGCTTGAAAGTGTCTTAATGTGAAGGGAAAAAAGACAATGTATTAAAAATCAAACCTTAATTACTGGGACAGCAGGCTTGATTCAAATGCTCAATTAATATCCATTTTCTTATCAGCACTGAATTGGAACACATCCAAGGAAGAATAAGTTATGAGCCCAGGGGCAAGGCATTAACACTTACATTTTGACCAATTATGTTAAAAATAACTTCACAATTCAAGTTGAATTAAAGAAGAAGATAAGGGGAGGGGTAGAAAGCAATGTGAAGTATGCCAGTCATCTGAGACAGATTGCAAAGCCTCTTTGGCTTCAGCAGAGGAATTCAGGAGTACTTCCTTAGAATCAACAGCTGGAAGAGGCACTGTGTGTACGTGCCCAGTCACCCCCCTGGTGCGGGTACAACCGGGCGACTGCGGGCAGGTCCTGTGCTGCTGCTGCCATGGCGCCGTGTTGCCATGGGGAGATGCCCTGACCCTGTGCTGGCCATCTCCTTGTAGCACCAGCTCTGCACGTCTGTGACAAGGGTTTGGGACCAGTCAAAGGGGGTACCTGGGCCCCCTGCTTACCCTGTGCTTATGCCAAAGGCAAGCCAGGAGACTTCGGTCAAGATCCAAGATCCAGTGGAGGGCTTTCCTGCTGGCTCAGTGGCATAGAATCTGTCTGCAAATGCAGGAGACGTGGGTTAGATCATCCAGGATGATCCCACTTGCCTTGGAGCAGCTCACTGTGAGTCTGTTCTTTCAAGCCTGGGAGCTGCAACTGTGGAAGCCCACACAGCAATTATAATGAGAACCCCAACATGGCAACTGGAGAGCAGCCCCCAATCACCAAAGCTGGAGAAAGCGCTCATAACAATGAAGACCCAGTGCGGCCATAAATAAATTAAAAGTTTAATTATTAAAAAAAGACCCAGTGGAGGTGGAGTCCCTATAGGACTGCCACTTCTTCCTGTTAGTGTATGTCAACGTGACCTTGTATCAGTGGGTTAAAAAATGGGTAGTTGGAGGAGTTCCCTGGTGATCCAGTGATTGGGACTCCATGCCAAAGGCCCAGCTTCATTCCCTGGTCAGGGAACTAAAATTCCTCAAGCTGCACAGTGCAGCCAAAAAAACAAAATAAAACCAAAAAATCAGTTGTTTCAGCCACTTTGGATGTGTAATAGTTTATAAAATATATATAATATATGTAATGCATGATGAATTATAATAGCTACTATTTACTGAGCACCTACTATATGCCAGACATTGTTTATGTTGATGTATTACAGACCCTATCTTTTTAAAAATTTATTTTATTGAAGTATAGTTGATTTACAATGCTGTGTTAGTTTCTGTGATACATCACAGTGTTTCAGATATATATATATATATTTTTTTCATATTATTTTCCATTATGGCTTATCCCAAGGTATTGAATACATACAGTTCCCTGTGCTATACAGTAGGGCCTGTGGTTTAATCCATCCTACATATAACAGTTTGCATCTGCTAATCCCAAACTCCCAATCCATCAGTCCTCTACCTCCCCTCCCCCAAGGCAACCATAAGTCTATTCTCTAAGAACGTTGTTTAGTCACTAAGTCGTGTCCGACTCTTTGCAACCCAATGAACTGTAGCCCACCAGGCTCCTCTGCCCAGGAGATTTTCCAGGCAAGAATACTGGAGTGGGTTGCCATTTCCTCCTCTAGGGGGAATGAACCCGCGTCTCCTTCGTCTCCTGCATTACTAGAGGATTCTTCACTGCTGAGCCATAAGACACCATCTTATTTAATCACTGTGGTGCATCTAGGAGAGAGGTGGTTATAGTCTTCATTTTACACGTGAGGAACCTGAGATTCAGAGCATCAGCCACCTGCCTGAGGCCGAGTACCAGGTGCTGAAACAGATTCCACTCCACTGTGTGCATGTATGAGCATGTTAGCAGATGCGAAAGCTCATACCTCCCAGTCAGAGGTCCTGTAGAAACCCTATCACTGAAGCAAGCTCAAAATATCTGCAACCAGAAGGCTGTAAGTTCTCCTTGATGAACAGGAAGTCCTGGAAGATGTTTGTAGGAAACATCATCCTTGATAACCTGTCATCGTGATTCAGGGAACAGCCCGATGCCTGCCCACCAAGAGCAACGTTCTCACCTGAGCCACACGGGGAAAGCTTGCACTATCAGGAAACATCAGGCAGAGAATGAGGGAGAGAAAGCTGAGATTCTTGTCCAAAACTTATGTCCGTCCCAGTGGGAGCTGAGAGATCTTGTCACTGATGGACCAGTGCGTTCAGAGGTGGGTTTTACTTCTGCTCACCATCCTGTGTTTCCTTTCTGAGTGTGTGCTCATTCATGCCTGACTCTTTGCGACCCCATGGACTGTAGCCTGCCAGACTCCTCTGTGGGATTCTCCAGGCCAGAACACTGGAGTGGGCTGCCACTCCTTCTCAGGTGATCTTTCTGATCCAGGGACTGAGCCTGCGTATCATGCATTGACAAGCAGATTCTTTACCGCTGAGCCAACTAGAGATCTCTTGGGAATTTCAGAATTTTCTTGGGTTCAGAAATGTGCCTACAGCTTCTGTATCTCAAGTGGAGATGTCACCGTAGTTACCCTGTCCAATAAACTTTTTTCATTTCTATGCCTCTCATTTCCATATATTATTGTATTCAGATTTCCAATCAAGAAACTTCCGACTGTATCTACCCTGGGAAAATCCTCTTCAGTTTGATCAAAAAGAACACTATGTATTAGCTCTTTTATTCTCTCATCATGTTTAGAAGAAGGAGGACAATTAATTAGTTTTCATTCTGAGCTGCCGGCTGTGAACGGGCTCAGTTGTGTCTGACTCTTAGCAATCTCATGGACTGTTGCTCCCCAGGTTCCTCTGTCCATGGAATTTTCCAGGCAAGAATATTGGATTGGGTTGCCATTTCCTACTCCAGGGGATCTTTCTGATTCAGGGATCAAATGTGCATCTCTTACGTCTCCTGCATTGGCAGGTGGATTCTTTACCACTGCCCCACCTGGGAAACCATTCTTAAAAACCATCTTAATTTCCTCTTGTGCATTACAGACAGGAAAACACATTCCTTTACCCTTAGGTGAAGAAAAGGAGACGGGGCTGGAGGAAGTTGGTAATTAGGGCTTCTCTACAAGCCTGTTTATGTCATCTTGTCTTGGAAGAAATGCTGGTTAGAAGGGAAGTCTGGGTAAGCCAGTGGTCTGAAAGGCTGTCTCTGGATTCTAGGTGGCAAGAAGCCGTGACAAGAAACTCAGTGGTCCCCAGCACGGCCAGGGCAGGGCAGAATGAAAAACCCTGGACCAGCTCAGGAGTGTGGGAATACAAGGATCAGACCCAGATGCACACCACACCCTCTTTTATTCCCAGAGCAACCTTTTCCTTCCTTCCTGTTTGAAGTCTCTCTCTCCCTTCACACCTGCCAGGCTCCTCTCTCTCAAGCGCAGCCCGGAGCCCATCCTTACCCTTTAATGGATTCAGCCTTCAAAGGGCTTTCCAATAGCAAGTGTTGGGTACCCATCCCCCATCCACCCGAGCCCTATTAGCCAGAGAGGTTGGAGGGGCTCAGAAGCAAAGTGTGACCCTTTTCTGTGACGCTGATGAATCTCCTTCCTAAAATGTGCTGAAGTTCTCCTTGAGACTCATTCTACCAGGAGGCTCTGAGGACTTTATATACACTTCTGCTTTGCCCACTCCAGTATTCTTGGGCTTCCCTTATAGCTCAGCTCTTAAAGAATCTGCCTGCAATGCAGAAGGCCTGGGTTTGATTCCTGGGTTGGGAAGATCCCCTGGAGAAGGGAAAAGCTACCCACTCCAGTATTCTGGCCTAGAGAATTCTATGGACTATATAGTCCATGGGGTCACAAAGAGTCAGACATGACTGAGTGACTTTCACTTCTGCTTTGGATGGTAGATTTGTAGTCTTTGCCAACAGGGGACAATTTCATGGCCGTTGCTGATGACTAGTGATTTCAAGTGTTTGAAGTAGTTCATTTTTTTTAACAGAATTTTTTTTTGGCTGAGCTGAATCTTCAGTGCTGCACGGACTCTTCCCTAGTTGTGGCAAACGGGGTCTCCTCTTTAGCTGAGGTATGCAGGCTTCTCACTGTGGTGACTTCTTTTGTTGCGAGAGTGCAGGCAATAGGGCACGTTGGCTTCAGTAGTTGTGGCTCTCGGGCCGTAAAGCCCAGGCTCAGTAGTCGTGGCGCACATTCTTAGCTTCTTGGAAACATTCGGGAATCTTCCTGGATCAGGGATGGAGCCCAGGACTCCTGCATTGGCAGACAGATTCTTTACCAGTGAGCCAACAGGGAAGCCTGAAGTTAGTTCATTTTTGAGAAAAGGAAGCTGGTCCAACTCTTCCTAGAGTGTCTGGATGCTACTCTCTTCTATGGAAAAGCCAGCTTCCAAGCAGAGATTAAGAGAAGATCTTTGTGATCTTTGTTGTGATGATGAGAAGAGTTAGTCCCAGGAAACCTGGGTTCCACTTCTGAAACTGGCAGCCCCCTCCTTGGCCATAAGTGTGCCGAGTAAGTGGGTCCCCTAGGCCCTCCCAGTTCCCACTGTTTTGAAAGAACGGCATCCCTATCAGAACATCCTGGAAAGCCCTTTCAGAAGGTCAGCCTGCATCAGAGCCCTGTGCGCTCTGATGGCTCCCAGAAGAGCACCCAGCTGGGGAGCTGACGGAGCCCCTGAGCAGCCTTGTCTGTCCCAAACCATCTCCTTCAGAACCACTGCTGCTCAGCCTGGGCATCTGTGAGAAATGCAGACTTCTGGGCCCCACCCCAGATATACTGAGTTAGAACCTCTGCAGGTGGTAACCAGGAACCTGCTTTAAAAATGCTCTCCAAACAGACCTGTGGTGGCTAGTGGGGAGGGGGATGGGGGAGGGAAGGATTGGGAGTTTAGGATTAGCAGATGTAAACTATGGATGAATAGCAAGGTCCAACTGTATAACACAGGGAACTATATTCAATATCCTGTAATAAATTTTAATGGAAATGAATATGAAAAAGAAAATATATATGTGTGTGTATGTATAACGGAGTCACTTTGCTGAACAGAAGAAATTAACCCCAAATTGTAAATCAACTATACTTCTCTCCGGGTTCTTGTTGTAGTCTCTAAACCCTGATAATTACCATTTCAAGGGTTCCAAGTAAGCTTTTCCTCATACCAGAATGACTCCATAGCTGGAATTCTGTCTTTGGAGGATTACCCTTGGGGATCTTGGAATGTTGGTTTGAATTTGGATCTTCTGAGTCTTCAGGTTGAATCAGAAATGGTACCAAAGGGGAAGTACTTTCAGACCAGGTCCCAGTGACACATCAGCTTCCATACTACCTGGACATCTCATGGTCTGGTACAGAGTTTCTCTCTTGCAAGTCATACTCTCATAACTACAGTTTTTCTCGTTATGGTGTCTCTTGCAGTTCTCACAACTAAAGCAGAAGATCAGTTCATGGCTAATTTATAGCCACACCTCATTCAAGGCATACTTTATTCATCAGACTTAACTCTTTCCAGAAACTAAATCCAGATCCTGAGAATACTAAAATACCATTCTGGCAGCCTGTTTCAAAACAGGAACTCCAACAGTGTTTGAGCAGTGATAACATGTTAGTAATGAGAGGACCACCCCCAGTGTCTTACAGAGACACCCGAAAGGTACTGGTCGTTTGGACGTGCTTTTCCCAGTGTGTATAGTGATAGCCCACTGTACACTTGGGGTGCTTATCCCATAAAGTCTTAAGGCTCAGTGGGGAGAGGCAGGACCCAGCCCCGACCCCGGCACCCAAGCTCCCGCTCTGACTTCTGCAGTCAGTTGACTGCAGGTGTCAGAATCAAGTCTTATTAGAATTGCACTTGGACTAAAATCTTATGATTTTTAATAATAACTGGCTGTTTTCAAGCAGCCTTCATATTGTTTCTGTCATTGAACTTCACAGCAACCCTTTAAGATAGGAGAGTTGTCATTTTCTGTTTTTTAAACAGATTTTTATTTTAGAACAATCTTAAGCTCACAGCAAAACTGAGCAAAAAGCATAGCGTTCCCATATAGTCCCTCCCCCACACATGTCCAACCTCTTCTGTTATCAACATCCCCACCAGAGTGGTACATGTGTTACAATCAGCGAGTCCATACTGGCACACTATAACCACCCAAAGTCCATCATTTACCTGGAGGTTCACTCTTGACGTTTGACATCCTGTTTAAACATTTGGACAAGTGTCCCATGACGTGTATCCACCATGTCAACATGGTAGTATATCAGACAGAGTAGTTTCTCTGCCGTGAAGGTATCCTGTTCTCCACCTAATCATTCCTCCTTCCTACAAACCAGGGGTAACCACTGATCTTTTCACTGCGCCACAATTTTGCATTTTTTGGAATGCCCTACAGCTGAACTTCCGTCTCCTTTTGATGGACCTGGAAACTGATGCCCAGAGATGTGTGCGGTGCGTGACATGGTTAAGAATCTGAGTCTTAGGACTCCTAGACCCACACTCCTTCCATGAACCACTGCCTGTGCATTGCTTCAACTGTGATGACCTCAGACTTGAGTAGAATAGAACTAAGGCGAGGGTTTTGGTGAACAGAAGAATTTTAAGGAATGTTCCAATTAGGCTGCAGGTCCATATTTTTGATTCTTATCTTGATGAAGCTGACAGGTGGGAGCTTAAAAGTGTCTAAATGTGAAGAAAAAAAGAAGACAATGTTTTAAAAATCAAACCTTAATTATTGGGACAGCAGGCTTAACTCAAATGCTCAGAAATGCTCAATTGATACCCACTTTCTTATCAGCACTGAGTTGGAACACATCCAAGGAAGAATAACATTTTTATGAGCCCAGGGACCAAGTATTAACACTTAAATACAGTGGACTATCACTATACACACTGGAAAAAAGCACATCCAAATGACCAAGTATTAACACTTAAATTATGTTAAAAATAACTTCACAATTCAAGTTCAATTAAAGAGAATAAGGGAGGGGTAGATAGAATGTGAAGCATGCCAGTTATCTGAGACAGACTGCAAAGCCTCTTTGACTTCAGCAGTGGAACTCAGGAGTACTTCTATAGGATGAATAGCTGGAAGAGGCACTGTGTGTGCGTGCTCAGTCACTTCAGCTGTGTCTGACTCTGCGCGACCCTATGAACCCACCAGGCTCCTCTGTCCATGGGCTTCTCCAGGCAAGAATACCGGAGTGGGCTGCCATCCCTCCTTCAGGGGATCTTCCCGACCTAGGGATTGAACCTGTGTCTCTTAGGTCTCCTGCATTGGCAAGTGGGTTCTTTACCACTAGCACCATCTGGGAAACCCAGAAGAGGCATTGTTGGAGCACAAAGTAAACGCATGCATCATTCTACTGGATGACATGAAATTCCCCTCCGTAGCAGTGAGAAGGTGAAGCAGATTCTGAAAACTTGGGTAGTATTTAATCAGATAGGAGGGTGTGGGCAGTTCAGGAAGTCAAACCTTAATGGGGATTTTGGGGAGAGGCAGAGCCCAGATCATCCGAGTCTAAGTGAATCTTCACTTCAAAGAACAGAAAGAGGCAGCCCTAAAGAAAAGTGAACATTTAGGGGGCCAGGCAATGTATTTCATAATATAAATTTACTTTTTTCCTCTTTCTTCCTTATTTTTTAAATTATGAAAGTATGATAACACATTTACAGGAGACTTGGAAAATACAGAACAAAAGTTACATAGAGTTACCTATAGGTCCATTATATATTACAGTTATTTTTAAGTGGATAAATTAAGATTTTTTACTTGGAGTTTCAATATCAAACTCTCAAAAATTAATAGAATGGGTATACAGAAAAGTAGAAGGATATAGTAGACTTGAAAAGCACCATAAACCAATTAAGATTTATTTAGTTTTCACACAAAAATAGTATACGTTTGAGGCCATTCACAATATACTGCAGATGGTGACTGCAGCCATGAAATTCAAAGACGCTTGCTCCTTGGAAGAAAAGCTATGACCAAACCTAGACAGCATATGAAAAAGCAGCAGCATCACTCTTCAGACAGAAGTCCATAGAGTTAAAGCTCTGGTCTTTCCAGTAGTCATGTACAGATGTGAGAATTGGACCACAAAGAAGACTGAGTGCCAAAGAATGGATGCTTTTGAGCTGTGGTGTTGGAGAAGACTCTTGAGGTTCCCTTGGACTGCTAGGAGATCCAACCAGTCCATCCTAAAGGAAATCAACCCTGAATATTCATTGGAAGGGCTGATGATGAAGCTGTACCCCTAGTACTTTGGCCACTTGATGTGAAGAGCTGACTCACCAGAAGAGACTCTGATGCTGGGAAAGACTGAGGGCAGGAGGAGAAGGGGACAACAGAGGATGAAATGATTGGATAGTATCACTGACTCAGTGAACATGAGTTTGAGCCAGCTCCAGCAGATAGTGAAGGACAGTGGAGCCTGGCATGCTGCGGTCCACGGGGTTGCAAAGAGTCGGACACGACTTAATAAGTAAGCAACAACAAATATGCACCTTGGGTGTGTGTTGAATTGCATGGTACAGATGAACCTAATATCAGGGCAAATGAGATGCTGACACAGAAAATAGATATATGGCTGGGGGTGTGGTGGGGTTTGGGAAGAGGCGGGAAGGGGAGGGTGGGATGAATTGGAACATTAGGATTGACATATATACACTGCCATGTGTAAAACAAATAGCTAGTGGGAAGCTGCACAGGGAGCTGAGCTCAGTGCTCTGTGATGACCTAGAGGGATGGGGTGGGAGTGGGGTGGGAGGGAGGAGCAGGAGAGAGGGGACATATGTGTACATCAGCTGATTCACTTCACTGTACATTGGAAACTAACAACACTGCACATTGCTGTACGTTCACAGCATTGTAAAGCAACTATGCTTGCTAAGTCATTTCAGTTGTGTCCAACTCTTGGCCACCCCATGGACCATGGCCCACTAGGCTCCTCTGCCCGTGGGATTCTCCAAGCAAGAAAACTGAAGTGAGTTGCCATGCCCTCTTTCCAGGGCATCTTCCTGACCCAGGGATGGAACCCACATCTCTTATGTCCCCTGTATTGTCAGATGGATTCTTTACCACTAGCACGCCCCAAAGCAACTATACTACAATTAAAAAAAAAAAAAAAAGATGCAATGGCTCCTTTTCACTCTATTGCTGATGCTCTTATCTCTCTCTTGGCTTGAGCCACTCATGGAGTCCTGCTGGTTTTCATTTCCACTGTCTAGGAAACGAGACTTTCAGCAAAGCCTCCTCTTTGACATACTGTAGGCTCGGGGGCCACGTGACACTGTCTGAAGACAGCATTTGCCAAGAGGTCCCCATTAAGAGACGAGTGGAGGCCCTGGGGTAGGGTTGCACAGTCCACTCGGCTGCCTGGAAGGCTGCCCGTTCATACTCCTGGTTTGCTGTAAAGCATCCTTCAAGCAGGGGATGGTCTCGCCCTGTTAAAGTCATCTTGTATGGTATTGACCAAGTCCTGGTTTTGCTGCCGTGGCTAAGTGACTTTGAATCGACCAGCTTCCCTTTATATGACGTGGTCAGCAAACAGAGAATCAGTGTAGGGATGGGACCAAGTCTCAGTGGATGCGCAGCAAGTTCCAAGCCACGGGCTGATTCGGTCTCAGCAAGGTGCCCTCTCCTGGCGCCGCTTCCTCCTCCCAGTCTTTTCAGATTCTCTCTGTGGGCCAGCCTGGCACCTGTTTGATCTGAGACCTGAACCCAAAGACTTGCGGTGTCCTGTGGCAGGTATAGAGGGTAGACATGCCGTCGGGATCGCTAGTGACAATTATGATTCTTCCCCATCAACCTGATCACGTATATGTTGTTCTGTTGACATAACTTACATTCAGTGAGTCTGCCCTTTCAGCAAGTATTATCAGTAACTTCGGAAATAGTGACTCACTGTTCGCAAAGTGCTGGGCTAGGCATGGTGAACATGCCTCACCTAATCCTTTTGCAAGGTCAGAACCTCTGTTATTATCATGATAATAGGCACCATGCCAGGGGGCCCAGGGACAGAGGCTATGCCTCTGACCTTTCTCTCAGCTCCTGCTGTTCTCTCTGCTCTCTGGCCTGGCTCCTGTTCTTCCTTCTCTCTGGTTCCTCCTTCCTCCTCTTAGCTACTCCAGCTTTCCTACCCTCCCCCATGTGGCCAGCTCTCCTGGCTCTGGACTCCAGGGAAATTGCCCTGATACGCCCAGCAGCTCCTCTATCAGAAGGGGGAAATCAACCTTGTGTCCCTAGTTTCTTGATTCTGGAGCTCTTGTCACTATCCCGAGGCACTTCTTCAGGAGCCCCAGTTATCACCTGCTGACCCCACCTGTGTGAGAGATTTTTAAATCAGATGCTCTACCTAAAGCTTCTCTAGATAAACACAGAACCATCCAGGCTCGCCCATACAAGCACAGGGTTGTCAGAAAGTGACTCAGGAGGGGAAGAGAGAGGATCCCAGACACAGAAAGTGAGGGTGAGCAGCTTCTGGATACACATAGGGTCAGCAAGATCTGTTCAGGGCTTAGGAATAGACGTGAGTCCTTACCTGGGCATCTCCAGAATCTCTCTGTGATAAGAGGTGACTTTATTTCCCCAGGGCATCCCAATTCCAGAATGTTCCAATTCTGGTGATTTTCTTCCCATTTCCCTTTTTCTTACCATGCCCAGTTCTGCAGAAGAGCAGTTAGAAAGACAGAAAACAGGGAGTTCCCTAGCAATCCAGTGGTTACAACCCTGTGCTTCCACAGCAAGGGGTGTAGGTTCAATCCCTGATTGAGGAACTAAGATCCCACATGCCTTCCAGCACAGCCAAAATTAAAAAATGAAAAGACAACAGGTCTGTCTGCACCTTTGGAAAGAGCATATTTGCCCAGAGCCAGGTAAGCAACCTTCCAGTCAGGTGCTTGGTGAGCTGGAGACACTCCTTTCTGAGCAGGGGATAAAACAACAGCTCAGCATTCTTGCTTCTTAAAGCTGCACGCGGCTCCGAGCAGGACAAAGAAGACCAACCACAAGCAAGTGGACCAGTGGGAAGGGAAGTAGTGAGAGATCACACATGGTCAGAACCCATCTGTTCTCTGCTGCTTCCTCCATCCTACCGCTGTCCTGGCCAGGCCTTCCCAGGAGCATTTGCCAAGATGGTCTTTGTCAAAGAACTCAGAAACCATCCCAGTTAAAATTTACCTCTTTCTTGCCTCATTTCCATCCCATTTGCCTGTATGATGTCTTGATTCAAATTTGGCTTTATTCTACCTAGGTTCCCCCACTTCTGGCTCCCAGCATGGTCCCAGCAAAGGGCAGAAGGAAATGAAGGAAAATTTTAATAATCCAGATTTATTGAGGCCTCGAAACCACGTGGACTCGGTTCCTACCTGAGAAACTTGACGGTGTTATCTGAAACGCTGTGTCCCCGGCTGGAAGTCTTCAGAATGTCTGCCAAATAAGACATAATACTCAACTTTCAGGCTGTGTATTTTTTTTCAGTCAACAAGTAAATGCTCAGTAAACATTCACTGAATCAAGGAACAAATGAGAGAATGAGTAACAGCCTGGTGTGGGTCAGGGAGAAATGGAAGGCATTCGCTCATCTATGGAGAATCCCAGGGTGGAGAGTGACAGCTCAGTGGACCTGGGCTGTGCCTGCACCAGAGAGCCCTGAAGTCCTTGTTCTAGAGCATCTGCAGAGATGCTTCAGAATCTCCATTGACCTTGACTCCGTGTTGTTGATTCCAGGAATGAGAAGAACCGGATCAGGTTGTACTATGAGTGTATTTGCAGTAATCTGCTGTGATGAAAGACCAACAAGAAAAACATAGACGGCTGAGCAACACCCATGTTTTTTTATTCTTAAAAGATTAAGTGTATTTACTCCTGTGATATCCCATACACACCAAGGTCATTGTTAACACTGAGCTGTTAGGAATGCCCTCCAGGCTTTCCCCTCACCTGTAACACAATGTAAATATAAACACAGAAGGATGTGTTGACATGTGAATACCGACTCACTCCCCAGAGGCACTGGAGAGATTTTTTTTTTAGTAGATTGTTAAATCTAGTGAATATCAACTCTGGTAGCTCAGCGATCTCAGAGGAAAAAGAAATATCTAGAACAGCCTTCAATCGGTATTTTCATATCTTGATTAAGATCTTTTGCTCAAGTAAGAAATGAATTCCTGTGAAGGTGTTTCGCTCATTTTCCTGTTGATTACCTGGATGAAGTATTTCTTTTCAAATATGAAACTGTCCCCAGGAAACTGATGGATGGGCTCATAAAACATTCATGGCAGTTGGGTGGGATTATACTCCAGTCTCTTAGGTGCTTTGGAGCTGGTCTCTGTAGGAAAAGAGCAGAAACTTAGCATCCCCCTTCTGAGCAAATGTATATTTTAGCTTTACTTTTGGTTGGACTGGGTCTTCATTGCTATGTGAGGGCCCTCTCTAGTCACTGTGAGTGGGAACTACGCTCTAGTGCACGGGCTTCTCATTGCAATGACTTGTCTTACCGTGGAGCATGGGGTCTCGTCGGGGAGCCTTCAGTAGCTGTAGCACGTGGGCTCTGGAGTGGGCTCAGTAGTTGTGGCACATGGGCTTAGCTGCCTCAAAGCATGTGGGATCTTACCAGACCAGGGATAGAATCCATATCCCCTGAATTGGCAGGAGGATTCTTAACCACTGGACAGCAGGGAGGCCTTGAGCAAATATTTTGAAAAAGCAAATGTTGGAAATCCTAATAGTTAAAGCCACACCAGAATGAGTTTCCATATAGATGTCAAAGTACCAGACTTCACTTGTCTGCACCCCAGCAGTCAGCCAGCCAGGGGGGTTAACACCTGGTAGAACACTGGGGCCATATGGACATCAGAGTCTGAGGACCACGATGGGCAGTTTAGAGTCAGTGCTTCAGTTGACTCACCAGCCCTTTACTGATATGTACTCAAACCATTCTCTGATGGCTCAGATGGTAAAGAACCTGCCCATGATGCTGGAGACTGGAGTTCAACCCCTGGATTGGGAAGATCCCCTGGAGGAGGGAATGGCTACTCACTCCAGTATTCTTGCTGGAGAATTCCATGGACAAAAGAGCTTGATGAGGTTACAAAGAGTTGGACAAGACTGAGCAAGTGATTGCATTGCACTTAGACAATGGAACTGTAATCCCCGAACTGGATGGTCTAAAACTGTGTGTCATTCATGTGTGCTTAAAAACACCTAGCAGTATGCAGAAGCTGGCTCATGCAAGTCCCCAAGAGGCAATTGGACACATCTCCTTCCAATTTCATGTTCAGGAACTTCATATTGATAACCTGAAATGGACCACAGAGTTGGAATTTCTGGATAATATTAACAATTCTGTGTTGAAACTTTTGTGGAACTGACAGACTGTTTTCTAATAGTGGCTGCATGTTTTCCAGTTCTTCCAGCAGTGTAGGAGGTTTTCCTCTCAGTTTCTCCACATCCTTACAAACGCTTGTTGTTGTCTGCCTTTTTGGTGCTAGCCATCCAAATGAGTGTGAAGTAGTACCTCTTTGGGGTTTTGATTTGCATTTCCTTGAGGTCTGTTGATGCTGTGATTATGCTGTGATTATGTTGTTAAAGTGCTGGACTCATTAAGCCAGCAAATTTGGAAAACTCGGCAGTGGCCGCAGGACTGGAAGAGTCCATTTTCATTCCAATCCCAAAGAAAGGTAATGCCAAAGAGTGTTCAAACTTGCACAATTGCACTCATCTCACATGCTAGCAAAGTAATGCTCAAAATTCTCCAAGCTAGGCTTCAACAGTACGTGAACCAAGAACTTCCAGATTTAGAAGTTCAAGCTGGATTTAGAAAAAGCAGAGGAATCAGAGGTCAAATTGCCAATATCCCTTGGACCATAGAAAAAGCAAGAGAATTCCAAAAGAACATCTATTTCTGCTTTATTGACTATGCCAAGTCCTTTGACTGTGTGGAAAAGTCTGAAAGAGATGAGAATGACCATCTTATGTGCCTACTGAGAAATCTACCAGAGTTGATATTCACTAGATTTAACAATCTACTAAAAAAAAATCTCTCCAGTGCCTCTGGGGAGTGAGTCGGTATTCAAATGTCAACACATCCTTCTGTGTTTATACTTACATTGTGTTACAGGTGAGGGGAAAGCCTAGAGGGCATTCCTAACAGCTCAGTGTTAACGATGACCTTGGTATGTATGGGATATCACAGGAGTAAATACACTTAATCTTTTAAGAAGCAACAGTTAGAACCGGAAATGGAACAACAGAATGGTTCCAAATTGGGAAAGGTGTATGTCAAGGCTGTATATTGTCACCCTGCTTATTTAACTTATATGCAGAGTACATCTTGCAAAATGCTGGGTTGGATGAAGCACAAGCTGGAATCAAGATTGCCAGAAGAAATATCAACAAACTCATATACGCAGATGACACCACACTTATGGCAGAAAGTGAAGAGGATCTAAACCTCTTGATGAAAGTAAAAGAGGAGAGTGAAAAAGCTGGCTTAAAACAAAACATTAATAAAACAAAGATCATGGCATCCAGTTCCATCACTTCATGGCAAATAGATGGGGAAAAAATGGGAAGAGTGACAGACTTTATTTTGGGGGACTCCAGAATCACTGCAGATGGTGATTGCAGCCATGAAATTAAGACACTTGCTCCTTGGAAGAAAAGCTATAGCCAACCTAGACAGCGTATTAAAAAGCAAAGACATTATTTTGCCAACAAAGGCCCGTCTAATCAAAACTATGGTTTTTCTAGTAGTCATGTATGGATGTGAGAGTTGGACCATAAAGAAAGCTGAGTGGCGAAGAATTGATGCTTTTGAGCTGTGGTGTTGGAGAAGACTCTTGAGAGTCCCTTGGACAGCAAAGAGATCCAACCAGTCCATCCTAAAGGAAATCAGTCCTGCATACTCATTGGAAGGACTGATGCTGGAGCTGAAGCCCCAGTACTTTGGCCACCTGATGCAAAGAACTGACTCCTTGGAAAAGACCCTCATGCTGGGAATGACAGGCAGAAAGAGAAGGGGACAACAGAGGATGAGATGGTTGGATGGTGTCACCAACTCTATGGACATGAGTTTGAGCAGGTTCTGGAAGTTGGTGATGGACAGGGAAACCTGGCATGCTGCTGTCCATGGGGTTGCAAATTTAGACACGACTGAGCGACTGAACTGACCTGAGGTCTGTGGGTGCTGTGCATCTTCTCAAGTGCTTTCATTGGCCATTTGTATATCTTCTTTGGAGAAATGGATATTCAGATCTTTTGCCCTTCTTTCTTTTTCATTTTTTAAAGATCTAATTGTTTTGAAGCAGTTTTAGGTTTATAACAGAACAGAAAGGAAGGTACACAGATTTCTTAACACACCCCCGACCCTGATACATAGTCTCCACTATCAACATCACTTACCAAAGTGGTCCATGTTTTACCAAGAATGAACCTACACTGACACATCATAATCACTCAAAGTCCATAGTTCATTTTCAGAGTCACTCTTGGTTCTGTACGTTCTATGGGTTTGGACCAATGCATACACCTAATGTTCATCATTATAGTATCATACCAGGTATCTTCACTGCCTTAATATTCCTCTGTACTCTGCATATTTATTTCCCCCTGCTTCTAACACACTGTGTCTCTGGCAACCACTGATCATTTTAGCATCTCCATGTTTTGCCTTTTCCATAATATATAGTTGGAATACTACCATAGGCATGTGCCTTGTCACATCAGATCTTTCACTTAGTAACGTGCATTTAAGGTTCTTTTATGTCTTTTCATGGCTTGACAACTCATTTCTTTTAACATTGAATAATATTCCTTTGTCTATGAAGTGAAAGTGAAAGTTGCTCAGTTGTGTCGAACTCTTTGTGACCCCATGGAATATAGCCTGCCAGACGCTTATATCCATGGAATTCTCCAGGCCAGAATACTGAAGTGGGTAGCCTATCCCTTCTCCAGTGGATCTTCCCGACCCAGGAATTGAACCGGGGTCTCTCACATTGCAGGTGGATTCTTTACCAGCTGAGCCACCAGGTAGTCCATTGTCTGGAAGGACCACAATTTATAGACCCACTCACCTATTGAAATACATCTTGGTTGGCAATTATGAATTGCTGTCAGTTCAGTTCAGTTGCTCAGTCGTGTCCAACTCGTTGCAACCCCATGGACCACAGCATGCCAGGCCTCCCTGTCCATCACCAACTCCTGGAGTTTAACCAAACTCATGACCATTGAGTTGATGATACCATCCAACCATCTCATCCTCTGTCGTCCCTTCTCCTCCTGCCTTCAATCTTTCCCAGCATCAGGGTCTTTTCCAATGAGTCAACTCTTCACATCAGGTGGCCAAAGTATTGGAGTTTCAGCTTCAACATCAGTCCTTCCAATGAACACCCAGGACTGATCTCCTTTAGGATGGATTGGTTGGATCTCCTTGCGGTCCAAGGGACTCTCAAGAGTCTTCTCCAACACCACAGTTCAAAAGCATCAATTCTTCACCACTCAGCTTTCTTTATAGTTCAACTCTCACATCCATACATGACCACTAGAAAAACTATAGCCTTGACTAGATGTACCTTTGTTGGTAAAGCAATGTCTCTGCTTTTCAATATGCTGTCTAGGTTGGTCATGACTTTCCTTCCAATGAGCAAGCATCTTTTAATTTTATGGCTGCAATCACCATCTGCAGTCATTTTGGAGTCCCCCAAAATTAAGTCTGTCACTGTTTCCACTGTTTCCCCATCTATTTGCCATGAAGTGATGGAACTGCATGCCATGATCTTAGTTTTCTGAATGTTGAGCTTTAAGCCAACTTTTTCACTCTCTTCTTTCACTTTCATCAAGAGGCTCTTTAGTTCCTCGTCATTTTCTGCCATAAGGGTAGTGTCATCTGCATATCTGAGTTTGTTGATATTTCTCCCTGCAATCTTGAGTCCTGCTTGTGCTTCCTCCAGCCCAGCGTTTCTCATGATGTACTCTGCATATAAGTTAAATAAGCAGGGTGACAGTATACAGCCTTGACGTACTCCTTTTGCTATTTGGAACCAGTCTGTTGTTCCATGTCCAGTTCTAACTGTTGCTTCCTGACCTGCATACAGGTTTCCCAAGAGGCATGTCAGTGTGGTCTGGTATTCTCATCTCCTTCAGAATTTTCCACACTTTATTATGATCCACATAGTCAAAGGCTTTGGCATAGTCAATAAAGCAGAAATAGAAGTTTTTCTGGAACTGTCTTGCTTTTTTGATGATCCAGTGGATGTTGGCAATTTAATCTCTGGTTCTTCTGCCTTTTCTAAAACCAGCTTGAACATCTGGAATTTCATGGTTCACGTATTGCTGAAGCCTGGCTTGGATAATTTTGAGCATTACATTACTAGCGTGTGAGATGAGGGCAATTGTGTGGTTGTTTGAGCATTCTTTGACATTGCCTTTCTTTAGGATTGAGATGAAAACTGACCTTTTCCAGTCCTGTGGCCACTGCTGAGTTTTCCAAATTTGCTGGCATATTGAATGCAGTACTTTCACAGCATCATCTTTCAGGATTTGAAATAGCTCAACTGGAATTCCATCACTTCCACTAGCTTTGTTCATAGTGATGCTTCCTAAGGTGCACTTAACTTCACTTTCTAGGATGTCTGGCTCTAGGTGAGTGATCACACCATCATGATTATCTGGGTTGTGAAGATCTTTTTTGTAGAGTTCTTCTGTGTATTCTTGCCACCTCTTCTTAATATCTTCTGCTTCTGTTAGGTTCCTATCATTGCTATTAACTGCTATAAATATCTGTGTGCAGGTTTTTATGTGGGTATAAGTTTTCAATTTCTTTTGGTAAATCCCAAGAAGCATAATAGTCGGATCATATGGTAAGAGTATGTCCAATTTTGAATGAAACTGCCAAACTGTCGCCCAAAGTGGTTGTACTATTTTGCATTCCCCAAAACAATATAAGAGTTCCTGTTGTTCCATGTTCTTGCCTGTATTTTGTGTTGTCAGTGTTCCAGATGTTGACTATCCTAATATGTGTATATGACAATATTTCATTGTTGTCTTAATTTGCCTTTTCCTGATGACATATGATGTGGAGCATCTATTCATACACTTATTTGCTATCTGTATATCTTCTTTGGTGAGGTATTTGGTTAGTGAGGCATTCTTTGGCCCATTTTTAAATCACCTTTGCCTCCTTTTTAATGGAGTTGTCATTTTATTATTGAGTCATCAGAGTTCATTATATATTTCGGATTCATGCACTTGTGTTCAGTTGCTTTGGTCTTGTCTGACTCTTGTGACTCCATGGACAGCAGTCTGCCAGTCTCCTGTCCATGGGATTCTCCAGGCAAGAATACTAAAGTGGCTTGCCATGCCCTCCTTCAGGGATCGAACCCGCATCTCTTACTTCTCTCACATTGGCAGGTGGGTTCTTTACTACTAGTGCCACCTGGGAAGCCCCTATATTTTGGATACAAGTCCTTAATCAAATATGTGGTCTGGGCATATTTTCTCCCCTTCCGTTTGTTATCTTTTTGGTTTCTTAATGGTGAGAAGCATATGAGTTTGCTCTTTTTCCTTTGTCTATCTTTCTGACAATAAGCCTTAACAGATGCTCTAATTCAGAAGTCCCAGACCTTTTTGGCACCAGGGACCAGTTTCGTGGAAGACAGCTTTTCCACGGATGGAGAGTGGGTATGGTTTTCCTGATGACTCAAGCACGTTACATTTATTGTGCTCTTTATTTCTATATTATTACATCGGCTCCACCTCAGACCATCAGACATTAGATCCCAGAGGCTGAGGACTCTTGCAGTCTAATCCACCTGATTTCCCCTTGTGAAACCCCCTCTCCCAGAAAGCTTCCATGTGGAGCTAGAAAACACTCACATTGTCTTTTTCCTTAAGACTGAATTTGTCTTCTCCTAGAGGCACAGCTTCCTTTTCTAAAAACGAGTCACTTTAAAGGCGTTATAATTTACCTGAATCTTGTCCAAAGTTTAAAATTGAAGTCCAGAAAGGAGTAGCCTCTTTATTTTACCTCCAGAGGAGTCTCTGAAATGCGGGCCGGTCCCATCCGTCTGAAATGCTTTCAGCTTCCTAGCAGCGGCAGCTGCAAGACAGACCTCATCGTTCTGGCCGTTTGCACTCCTAGGGGTATATTTAGGTTGTTTCTATTCAGTGTTCCCAGAATAGCCATAGTCTTTGGTTTCTCTGCATTCCTTTGAGCTTTATTCCTTCCTGGCCCAAATTAAGAGTGATGTACTAGGTGATTTCCAAAGCCTTTCCCACCTCGGAGGGTCTGCGTTCCTAATCACTGTCCATGCTCCGCTTTGCTTGGGCACAGTGTCACCTGTAAGCCACACTCAGTGTAAGCAGGACTGAACTGTCGCCAAAATGCGGAAGTGGGCCCAGCTGTGAATGGGATTAGGCTCAAGCCCTCTGAATCCCAGTGCGACTCCATCATGTTAATAGCTAAGTCGTGTCTGACTCTTTGTGACCCTATGGACTGCAGCCCACCGGGCTTCTCAGTCCATGGGCTACGCCAGGCAAGAATACTAGAGAGGGTTACTATGCCCTCTTTCATGGACTCTTCCCCACCCAGGGATTGAACCTGCGCCTCTTAGGTCTGCCTGAATTGCAGGCGGGTTCTTTACCACTAGGGCCACCTGGAACTGTTCAATCAAATTCATACAAAGGTTCCTACAAATATATATTTGGTTGAAGACAAATTATGTTTACATATATCTTTTCTGGGCAGGGTTGTGGGTAAATATTTCACAGTGAAAGTGACTTTTTTTTATCACAGTTTATGCTAATGCCTTAGGTTACCATTTTTGGTTTTTTTTTGGGGGGGGTTGTTTGTTATTTTCACTTAGCTTTGAGGATAGTTGAGTTGAACCCTCTGTGGTTTATTTTTCCCACCTTATGAATGATTTGACTAATGCTTCCAGGACCACAAGTGAAGTGTACCTTAAGTTCTGAGAATGCCACTACTGGGGACAGATGTTCAAGCTCCAGTCACTATGTCTGAGACGTTTTAGGCTGTTACTCATCCCGAATTAGAATTCTGCTATCAACAGAGTGTTTGGTGCCAGCTCACTTTAAATAAGCAGTCAAGGTTAAAACAAAAATCAATGAGTGGCTCTTGTATTTCCCATAACCTGGACCCCAAACAGAACTGCACCAGGCTTGATTCTCATGGTCGGAAGTGGAGAATGCAATACTTGGATGCGAGTGTCTGTGATGGTTTCCTTTTTTTATTATTTTCACTTTTTTTAATTAAAAAATTCTATTGAAGTATCATTGATTTACAATATTGTGTTAGTTTCTGCTGGACAGCAGACTGCTTCATATAAGTACATTTTTTCAATTCTTTTCCATTATGATTTATCCCAGGATATTGAATGTATTAATAGTTCCCTGTGCCATACAGGAGGACCTTGCTGTTTATCCATCCTGTATATAATAGTTTACATCTGCTAATCCCAGGCTCCCACTCCTTTCCTCCTCCATCCCTCTCCTCCTTGGCAACTGCAAGTCTATTCTCTATGTCTGTGAGTCTGTCTCTGTTTTTTAGATAAGCTCATTTGTGTTGTATTTTAGATTACAAATAGAAGTGATACCACATGGTGTCTTTCTCCTTCTGACTTACTTCATTTAGTATAATAATCTCTAAATCCACCCATGTAGCTGCATGTAGTATTATTTCATCCTTTTTATGGCTGAGTAGTATTCCATTATATATATATATATATATATATATATCACACCTTCTTTACCCATTTATCTGTCAAGGAACATTAAGGTTGTTTCCATGTCTTGGCTATTGTAAGTAGTGCTTCTGTGAACATAGGGGTGTATGTATCTTTTGGGGGGGAGGTGTATGTATCTTTTCGAATTACAGTTTTGTGTGATGATTCTCTTTTGATATTGTCTTTTTGTTTCCATTTTTATAGTTTTATAAGAAGAGTGGGCTTAAAGGAGGGGTAAAGAAAGGGGCATGTTTTAGACAGCATCAAAGAAGGAAAGAAAGCTTGAGAGAAAGGGGGATATTGAACCGTGTCACATTTTGTACATTTGAGCTTTTAGGAAGTAGAGAGAACGGATCAGACCAAATAAATCCAAGCTGGGAAGTATTTTAATAAACAACAAGTAATGGGTATACACAAATCCATTAATAAAAACTATGTCTAGTAATCATTTTTGCCCCTTGCCCTGAAGCTGAGGTGATGGGGCAGCAAGGAACATAGCCAGGTGCAAGGGGACAGCCATCTTCCCATCCAAGATGGAAAGATTAGCCCTTCCATTAGCCTTCCAGCTGGCCCATTAGCCTTTCCACTCTTGTATATTCAAAGGCGGGCTTCCTGGTGGCTCAGACTGTAAAGAATTGCCTGCAATGCCGGGGACCTGAGTTTGATCCCTGGGTTGGGAAGATCCCCTGGAGAAGGAAATGGCAACCCACTCCAGTATTCTTACCTGGGAAATCCCATGGACAGAGGAGCCTGACAGGCTACAGTCCTTGGGGTTGAAAAAGAGTCAGACACGACTTAGAGACTAAACAACATCAGTACTCAAGGGCAAAATCTAAACCTACATTGAAGCAGGAATAAAAAGATGAGGCAGAGAGAGGATGAGGAAGGATTTCACTAACATTGGAGCAAAGGCAGAAGCAGTCAGGTCTAGACAACTGATCACTGCTGATCCCAGGAATGTGTGTTTGTTGCTTAGTTGTGTCCAACTCTTTGCGACCCCATGGACTGTAGCCCTCCAGGCTCCTCTGTCCATGAAATTTTCTAGCAAGAACACTGGAGTGGGTAACCATTGCCTTCTCCAGGGGATCTTCTCTACCCAGTGATTGAGCATCTCCTGTGTTGGCAGGCAGGTTCTTTACCACTAGCACCACCTGGCAAGTCCCCAGGAGAGTAGCATCCAGGTAAGAGGGGTTCAGTGTCTCCCATCAGCTCAAGAGCGTCCAGGGTCTGCAGTCCTTCCCACCTGCAGGAAGAAGTCAGTGCTATTCTTAAAGCACCTTTATCATCCTCCCTTTTCTTTGCTCATTACTAGTATTATCTGAAAATTTACACAGCAAGGATACAAGAAGGATGTGAGAAAGCAAAATATTTAGAATACAGAGAATGGAACTGTATATTTATTTTTGATGTTATAATAGACACTTTTACAAAGACAGAGGAACAATGGCTTTAAAAGCACGGACCTAAAAGTGTTTTCTATAAAAAGAAAAGAAATTGTCTAAATATTTTGAAAGAAAAACCAGCCCCACCATTATTTTATGCACTCCTGTACATGAAGACTTTTCCTGTTTTTGTTAGCATTTTATCTGTTTACAAGAGACACATTTTTAGGCCTTGAAGATTACTCTTAAGTATCAAAATTGGTTTCAACCCCACCCCATCCTCTACTTAACTGAACTTCTAAAAACAGATAAAGTTCTCCTTTAGAGAAGTTTGGAGGAGAAAGTGAATGAATCACCATTTTTATTTGTGGTGGTGAGAGGAAGGAAGGGGGAGGAAAGTGATAGCCTCTTTAGTTTTTTATCCAGTGTGATAAAATGTGTACTTTGTTTTTTCTCTAGCATGTTCCCTATCTTATTGAATAAATTGTTTTTATCAGCTGTTATACACAGCTCTTTTGTGTAAATACACCATACTTTATTTCCTATTTCCCTGTGGTTGAACACTTAGGTTGTTTCCAACTTTTTGCTGATTAAGAATAAAACTTGGATGAACATCCTTGTAATATATCTCTAGTCACATCAGATGATTTTTTGGGAAGAATTCCTAAAAATCAAAATAGTGGGTAATAGACCAAAAAGGTTTTATTTTGTAGGAATTTTAATAGATACTGCTAGCTTTCTTTCATAAAGGGTATATTTTTGCTCCCACCAGCAGAACATTGATTCAAAGATAATCATCTTAAAAGCAAAACAGGGACTGACAAAAATCCAAGAACAAATTTTGACTAGATAATTCCAAAGGTCCCCATTAGCTCGAAAATTATGACGTGTTGACATGCTGTGGCCAACCTAAACCAAACCTGGTGGTCTCACCAACGAGTACTCTGGACTGGTCACTAACCTGTCACCTCTAGTGTGCCCTTGAAGCACTATCAAAATGACAAGGAGTTATTTGTTTGAATGTAGTTTTGGAATCCAGAAGACAGAAATACTCTAATACCAAGGAGCTAATTTTAAGAACAACCATTTAGGGGCTTCCCTAGTGGTTCAGATGGTAAAGAATCTATCTGCAGTACAGGAGACCCAGGTTCAGTCCCTGGGTCAGGAATGGCTACCCACTGCAGTATTCTTGCCTGGAGAATCCCATGGACAGAGGAGCCTGGCGGGCTACAGTCCAGGGGTCGCAAAGAGTCAGACATGACTGAACCACTAACACCGATGCGAGCATTTAACTCTCCAAACCCCACTGGAGCTTGAGGGACACCCCGAGGCTTGTCCCCTTGCTCTACATTCACCAGTCATTTGGGAGAGAAAGGCTAACTGACAGCCTCAGTCAGTAGTAGCAGAATGTAGCCTCAAGACCTCTGGCCTCTTCTCACTTTTATCCAAAATTGATGGTAACTTCTCTTTCAGCCTCCAAGCAAAGAAGAGATTTGGTCTTAAGCAGGATTTTGGTTTGTTTCCTAAAAAAAAAAATGTTCCTCAGTCTGATTACATTGTGGAGCATCTTTGTCCCTTTGCCCCGCACCAGCTCCTCCGGTGACCCCTGCAATCAGGCCCCCGCATGCTCAGCACAGGCCAGTAGACGCCTCATGCAAAGCCAGAAGGAAAAGGACAGTCCTCACTGCTCTGGGGGGGAGACACCGTTGTTTCTGTGGGGCGCTTTAGACTTTTTGGCCAGTGGGTCCCTTGGTGGAAATCTCTGATGGGCAGAGCGGTGACGCTCCCTTGGGGAGCTGGTGAGTTCCAGGGGACTTGGTCAGCTGTGCTCTGAGGTGTGGCCTCAGCGCGTCATGCCACAGGGTGTCACGGGTCAGAACTCACTGTCGCAGAGCAGGAAGCACACCCCCAGGAACAGAATGTGCTCTTCATGAAAGACTTCCAGCGGAGCGATTGGAAAGAGAGTTCCAGAAGCAGGAAGGGCAAAGCCATGCTCTGGTCCCTTCCCTGCCAAGACCCCATCAGGGCCCCACTTCCTGTGAAGCCAGAAACAGGTGGCAGCAACAGCCAGAAGCCAGGACGGGACCTGGGGGCTTCTTTTTTTTTTTCATTTTTTTTCTATCGTATTTTATATTTAGTTTTCTGCCTGGGCTGAGGGCATCCTTAATTTTTTTTTAGTATCTATTCATTTATTCATTTTATTTTTTGGCTGTTGGGGGTGGGGGGGTGGTGGTCTTCATTTTGGCCCGAGGACTTTCTCTAGTTGCAGGAGTGGGGCTGCTCTTCATTGCAATGCACCGGCTTCTCATCACCATGGCTTCTCTGTGGGGCACAGGCTCTAAGGCGTGCAGGCTTCAGGAAGGGCAGCGTGCAGGCTCAGGAGTTGTGGCATGCAGGCTTACTTGCGGCCGAGCATGTGGGATCTTCCCGAATCAGGGATGGAATCCCTGTATCCCGCATTGCAAGGCAGATTCTTGAACTTTGAACCATGGAGGAAGCTCCTTGAGGGTTTCTAAAGAGAGAGAGCAACCTGGCCAAGAGTGAAGCCCTCTGCTGGGAGCAAGGTGGTCTGTTCTTTGGATGGAAGCGGAGGACACCAACAGCCAGAGGAAAGTTCATCCTCAGCAGGAGGAAAGAGCCAGACCAAGACTTCAGAGAAGCCAGTCAGCAAGGATGAGGGTTTTAGGCACGGGAATTCCAGGGTCAGGTCAGCAGAGACACTTCCCAGGAGGTTTTGCTTGGTGGGGTGGACGGTGGACCTGGAGCTGTGGGCTGAGGGAAGGGCAGATAAAGGTGCTGTGGGGGTGAGAGGCATGTGACAGCTGGGACTGGGAAAATGTGGGGAGGGGAGGAAGGAGGCATGACCTCCCTGTGCCATCCCTACAGGGAGATGCAGACTCTGTGATTCTTGGAGGCTCCTGTTACTTTCATGATATATGGAGGGGCAAGGCTCAACCAGGCTTCAGGAGAGCTGAGCTGGTTCCTGGATTCACCAGCCTAAGTGAGGGATCAAGGAGAAGAGCCAGGTCCTCGGGAGGGGAAAGAAATCACAGGACATCACTGATGCCCTGAAGAGCGTACAGGGCTTTTGTGTTGCCTAAAGTTCCTTGGACGGATGAGTGAGACTTCCCTGGTGGTTCAGACTGTGATGAATTCGCCTGCAGTGCAGGAGACCCTGATTTGATCCCTGGGACAGGAAGATTACCTGGAGAAGGGAATGGCAACCCACTCCAATATTCTTGCCTGGAGAATTCCATGGACAAAAGGAACCTGGTGGGCTACAGTCCATGGGGTCACAGAGTCAGACATGACTGAGTGACTAACACACTCTTTCCCTGATTCCTGAAGAAACTGTTCCTGGGGCTGGTTCAGAACGCCCATCCTGGCAGAACTTGCCTCTTGCTGTCCTACTGAATCTGCTTCTCTGGAGTGAGTCTCTAGTCCATTTCAAGCTGGCAAGTTCCAGCTCTTTCTGCTCTGGTGATTCTTCATTCCTTCCCTCCATGATGCTTACAGAGGCTCTGTCTGTGGGCAAGATCCCTGTTCCAGGAGAAAGGGGCAACAGAGGATGAGGCAGTTGGATGGCATCATCGACTTAATGAGCATGAGTTTAACCAAACTCCTGGAGATGGTGAAGGACAATGAAGCCTGGCGTGCTACAGACCGTGGGGTCACACAAAGTTGGACACAAATGAGCGATTGAACGACAAAGAATCTGAAAAGAGAATAGAAATAGCTCTATTTCAGGGCAGGGCAGAGTGGATCACAGCCTCCCACAGATAGGAAGGGTGTTGAGAGCAGCTCCTGACCAGTCTGAGACATCAGAACTTCTGAACCTCTGTCAGCCCCACTTTGAGCCTGGTCCTCCCTGAACAGGACCTTGCCTATGAGTCTTGACTGACAGTAACTCAAGAGTGGAGAAACTTGGAACTTCACTGGTGGCCCTGTGGTTAAGACTCCAGACTTCCAATGCTAGGGGCCAAGGGTTCCATCCCTGGTCGGGGAACTAAGATCCCACATGCCATGCAGATGAAAAAATGAATGAATTCATTATTGCTGCATACTTAAGGAAAAAAAGTGTGGGTGGCTCCTTCCCAAATCCATACATTTTTCCTCTTTCAAACTGAGTCTTAAGGCCAGTCCCCTTGCTTCACCCTTGGAAACAAACACCACCAAGGGAGTCTGCCCAGGGTATTGATGGAGATCTGATGTAGGTCAGTCTCCTGGTTCCCACCCCGCAGGGGAGGAAGAGCAGAGGGAACCGGCAGGAGGCCAGCTGTGGTCGATGAATCATCCGGAAAACGGCAGGCAGCTATTTCTGAGCCAAACGCCACCCGATCTGCCTCGTCACCTTGAGTCCAGTGTCCTGGTCTCCAGGGCACTCCCTCTGAGATGGAGCCAGTGAGGGGCAGAGAGCCTGGGCAAAAGTCAGCCAGCACCTTAGTCACTCCTGTTACCTCGTGGGCAGAAGGCATGGTCTGGGAGGAGGGCAAAGCCGACAATTCTATAAAAGCTGTAAACTCTGGGTCTGTGAATGTCCCCTCCCTTCCTCCCTCCTTCCTGCCTTGCACGTCCTTTCCTTTCTTTCTCCCTCCTTTCTTTCCTTCCCTTCTTGCTTCCTTTCTTCCTCCCTCCATCCTTCCTGCCTCCTTCCTTCCTTTCTGCCTGCTTTGGGCACCTACTTTGTAAGCCATATACTATATCCAGCCCTGGAGATACAAGGGCACCAGGGGTGGCCCTTCCCCATAAAAGAACCTAGAGACTCAAAGTAGACCCTGGTGTGTTCTGAGTGTCTGCCGTTTGCCACACACCGTTACAGCCGCTCACCATGCCTCAGTTTCTTTGCCCTCCACAACAGCACCATAAGGTATCTGCTCATGTGATCTCAGTTTTAGGATGAAATGGCTGAACATGGAGAGATGGAACAACTCACCCTAATGAAATCATTTACAAGCAGGGCCCCTTTCCATACTGGCTCACAGTTATTGGGAGGTCTTTGTGAAACTGTACATCCATTTCCCAGGGCAGAGGAGAACCATCATTTTTTTTTCTTATTGGGGTATAGCCGATTAACAATTTTGTAATAGCTTCAGGGACTCAGCTATACATATATACTTATCCATTCTCCCCCAAATTCCCCTCCCATCCAGGCTGGAGAACCATCATTTCTTGAATACCTGTCGGGGACCAGACATGGTGTGGTCCTTCTACCCGTCATCTGTGCTGATACTCAGTTAGGACTCTGAAGTCCCAGAGAGGGGGGCGGGGAACCCAGGCTACTCCAGGTGTCCACCTAGGAGCCCCCACCCCCAGCCATGCTGCCCTTCGAGGATGTCTGCCCCCTGCTGTCTGCCACTGAGCAAGGACAAGCTCTTGACTAGGATCCATAGAGGAAGCTACCAGACGTCCTGTTCCCACCTCTGCGCACCCTTCTTTGTTCATCATGATCCCAGCTCAGGGCTCGGCATGACCACAGGGCCGGCTGTTGTCTGGTGACCATGGAGCAGGCACGGAGGTGCCTGAATGGAAGGTGTCTGGAAGCCCACTGGTGACATCCAGTGATCCTGCTTCTTGATGTCCTGCCTGGAGTTATCCAACCTTGACATTCCTCCTTAGAGAAACAGGAGAAATCCTAGTGGGACACCAAGGAGCCCAACTTTGTTGGTAAAACACATCACCGAAGAAAAGGGAGATGTGAAGATAGAGAAGGCTGCCCTGCACTTACACTTGAGGTTACTGAAAAAGGTTATCAGTTATTCCTGCCAGATCAGGCCAATGAGCTGCCCAATGCATGAGGATTCATTTCTCTTAATCATTAGATTTTTTTCTCCTTTGCAATGGTTGCTCCTCTCAGAAAGCTTCTGAATGCTGCAGACTGACTTATTTGGGTAAAAGTTTATTTCTGGTTCTTGGAGCTACTTTAAGCGACAGTTTTGAAACTCGGGTAACCACAGGAATAATTTGTTACTCTTCCTCCTTAATATTGGAAAGGACTGTGACACAGTGTTAAATAGTTCAGAGAATTAATTGAAGTGGTCTGTTTTCTATCTGTTGAAAATCTTGACTGGATTTTAAATTTTTATTATTTATCTTGAACAGATTAAGTAAACGTTTTTGCATACAAAGAATGTTATTGTTAACAATATTTTTCAAATCACATGGATTATGACCCATGAGTGAAGTATAATCAAACCAACTTAGTTGTTCACAATCAGTGGGTTTTTTTTTTTTGCAATGAAAGAACAGACTAGAACAAAATGAATAGGAAAAGAATAGCCAAAACATGATAAAAGGTATATTTTATTAAATATTAAAATCAGTTATATATATTTGTGTATATAAGACATATGCCTAATTTTTAAAACGATGTGTAATTTACAAACAGACGATTCTTCTTTTGTATTATACAACTTTATGAATTTTGACAAACGTAAATGTACTTCTAGCTTTGTCTGAAAAGCGAGAAAACTACTTAGAGCAAAACTCTGCCTAACGAAGTGGAGATATTCACAAAGAATAAGATTCATTTAAGATCTTTGGAGGCACTGGCACTGTTGTACCTAAAAAGATGATTTCACACACCACTGATTTTAAAGCCAAACAGAACCCTGGAGCCTCTCCAGTCAGTGGTTTCCAAAACTTTCTTTTTGCAGTGACAACTGTTTTTATAAGCCCGATCTACCATGGAACCCCAACAGGTAAGGTAGAGTTGCTTTGCACAGAGACCAGGAAACAGTTTGAAAACCCTCTTGTGCCCAAATTAGGAAACTGAGGACAAATCTGGCTGAGTGGTCACTCAAGGTTGGTCACTCCAGCTGGCAGGGCCGGAGTTCAGACTCAAGCTCTTGGCCGTTGTTCAAGGTGTTTCCATGCTGTCTTGTATGGAAGCTCAAGAGAGTCTCAAGTACAACTTAACCCCACCAAAGAGATTGGATGCCTTGGTTGAACTACAGTGTGAAAGCGTTAGTCACATCAGTTGTGTCTGACACTTTGCGACCCCACAGACTGTAGCATGCTAGGCTCCTTTGTCCTTGGAATTCTCTAGGCAAGAATACTGAAGTGAGTTGCCATTCCCTTCCAGGAGACCTTTCCAACCCAGGGATTGAATTCAGGTTTCCTGCATTGCAGGTGGATTCTTTACTGTCTGAGCCACTAGGGAGGCCCTATATGTATTCACATAGCAGCAGAGAGGCAAGAGTAGGCCAGTGACCCCTATGGATGGCAGAATCATGAGTCTGCTCAGGAAGTCAGGTTAGGTTATTTGGGCAGCATGAGTTATTTAGGGAAGCTGGAGCCTAAATGTAGGCCCAGAGCTGGGAGATCCATGCTAGGAGGAAGTGTGGTAGGCCTCCAGAATGGAAGAATCAGCCAGGCCCTGTATAGCACCGGCTTCAGGGTGATTCACCCCCAGCTTATCTGCCTCTTTCTTTCTAACGGGCCATGGGTGGGCCCCTACTTGTGGGTTGCAACTAAAATATAGCCACTTTGTGGTAGGAGAAACCAGCTGTTTCATCTCCTTTATTCTCTGGGACCCCTCTTTCACTTCTTTCTCTTTGGTTTGCAAGTGGGAAGTGGGGAGATAGCAATAAGGCTGTTAGGGGCAGGTCAGGGAGTATAAAAATCGGGTTTGTGGTGTGTAAATTCTGCATCGAAGGCTTGTTACCCTCGTATCTACTCACTGAACTTACTTCAAACACACAAAGACCATCTGCTTTCTTTTTTTTCCAGCTTCATTCCGTTTATTCACATTGCTTAAAGTATTCTATTACATGAATATATGACAGTCTACCTCTCTGTTGATAGACCTGGCTCGTTTATAGTTTGTGGCTACAGGACCTGTAATACTGTGAACACTTTTATATGTGTGGCCTGATGTCGTCGTTGTTCAGTCCCTAAGTCCCTGAGACCCTTTGTAACCCCTGGGCTGTAGCGCACCAGGCTCCTCTGTCCTCCACTGTCTTGGGCGAATGGATTTGCTCAGATTCGTGTCTGTTGAGTCAATGATGCTATCTACACATCTCATTCTATGTCATCCCCTTCTCCTCCTGCCCTCAGTCTTTCCCAGCCTCAGGGTCTTTTCCAGCGAGTCAGCTCTTCACATCAGGTGGCCAAAGTATTGGAGCTTCAGCTTCGGCATCAGTCCTTCCAATGCATATTCAGGGTTGATTTCCTCTAGGATTGACTGGTTTGATTTCTTTGCATTCCAAGAGACTCTCAAGAATCTTCTCCAGTACCACAGTTCAAAAGCATCTATATATTTCCCTAGGGGGAAGCTTGGTGCTCTGTGATGACCTAGAGGGGTGGGATGGGAGAGGTTGGGAGGAGATTCAAGAGGGAGGTGATATATGTATACATAGAGCTGATTTACTTCATTGCACAGCAATAATTAATGCAGCAACACTGTAAAGCGATCATACTCCAGTTAAAAAAATAAAAGGAGAAACACTGAAGAAAACGAAAACAAAATAGAGCAGAGAAGCTAGACTATCTATTCTCCATGAGTACACCATACCAGGCTGCCACAAACTGCCATTAAATATCCCGTGTCCTCAACTGCATTGAGGAAAACAGAGAAACAAACAAGAGACTGGGGTCAGAGACAAAGAACACGCTTCTGTCAGTCAGTGGCCATCTGATGTAGAGCTGATGAAATGCTTGACTTTGATGAGTGAGCCATAAATTTTTAGAAGACGGCAAGGAAGATTTATTAATGAATATGACCTGGAAAATGCCATCCCAGGTCTGACTTTGGATTAATCCCTGTAATACTAAATTTAAGACAGGTGGATGCCCAATAATATCATTCACCTATTGGCTCCCTCTCATACTCTCCAAAGGGCCTTCCCTGGTGGCTCAGTGGTAAAGAATCTGCAACGCAGGAGACCTGGGTTCAAGACCCAGGATTTTCCCTTGGGTGGGGAAAATCCCCTGAAGGGAATGGCTATCCAGTCTGTATTCTTGCCTGGACAACCCCATGGACAGAGGAGCCTGTCGGGCTACAGTCCTTGGGGGTTGCAAAAGAGTCAGACACGACTGAGTGACTAAACTACAACATACCCTCCAAAGAAAAACAGAGGTCAAGTGATCCATCCTCTGGCCTGGATATTGTTTATACAGAGTAGTTTCCATTGATATTTCAAGGATCATGTCTCTTTTCTGTTGTTGTTGAAAGAATTATTAGCACTTTTTTTTTTTTGGTAATTTGAGATTTGTGTGTTGAGTGGGAGACTTGGCATCCCTGAATTAGATCATTATAGCCTAGCTCCAACATAGAGTTTTAAATTGTTAGAATTTTTAAGATACTGGTTTATACTCATACACCAGTACACAGTTAACTTTCTAAAATACTTTTATGTGTGTGAGTTTTTAAATATGCATCCCCATCACACCTTGGAGAAGGAAATGACAACTCACTCCAGTATGCTTGCCTGGAGAATCCCATGGACAAAGGAGCCTGGCAGGCTAGAGTCCATGGGCTCACACAGAGTTTACACGACTGGAGTGACTTGGTGTGCATGTATCACACCTACTCCCCAGAAAGATGTGCCCTGAGGAGTATGAGTGTTCCTGTGGAAAGTAGGAGGGCCTCCTGATTTAAAAAGAAGTGGAGGGGGCTTCCTTGGTGTCCCGTGCTTAAGAATCCAAGCTTCCACTGCAGAGGGCATGGATTCCATCCCTGGCCAGGGAACTAAGATTCTGCAAGCTGGTGGTGTGGCAAAAATAAATAAATAAATAAACATAATATTTTAAAAAGGAGTGGAGGAAGTTTATTTTTTATTTGAAACACAAGGTGAGGGAGCACACAGGCTAATCAAGCTGAATAGAGAAAAACACTCAATGCTTAAAACTAAGGGGAGGAAGTTGAGAACTGGTACCATACCACCTCTTTGATAAGCAGAAATTGAAAGCCACGAGGAGGTGATGACCTCTTGGGTATCAAAATGTCCTAGAGTGAGATTAATGGCAAGGGTATTTAGTAATATTTAATTATCTATTTGAATTATACTTAAGATTGCAATAAATAGAAAATAGATTCCTAAAAGGGCTTCCCAGGTGGTGCTAGGGGTAAAGAACCTGCTTGCCAGTACAGAAGACATAAGAGATGTGGGTTTGATTCCTGGGTCACGAAAGAGCCCCTGGAGAAGGGCATGGCAACCCACTCCAGTATTCTTGCCTGGAGAATCCCATGGACAGAGGAGCCTGGTGGGCTACAGTCCATGGGGTCTCAAAGAGTTGGACACGACTGACGTGACTTTGTGTGCACTCATGCACAGATAACCAAAAAGTCAGCTAGAAAGACATTTATTGGACATTCTGGTTGTGACCTGTGCAGCAAAATGAGTTTGGAAGGTCCAGACAAGCATGAGCATGATGAGCTCTTCTAAAACCACAGTCAAATGAAAGGAAATGGATTATGGATTACTGTGTCTCTCACCTCAACTGGAATGGTTACATGGAATTTTTACATTTTATAACATAAGAGAATAGCATAGCAGTTGTAAATGTAGGCTTTTGATTTGTTCAGAGTTGCTCAAGGGACAAAATGGAGACACTGATGTAGAGAACGGACTTGTGGACACAGTGAGCAAAGTGTGGGGTAAATGGAGACGGTCGCATTGACATAGATATAGTACCATGTGTAAAACAGATGGCTGGTGAGGATTTGCTCTCTAACAGGGGAGCCAAGCCTGATGCTCTGTGGGGGAGAGGGGATGCAGGGAGGGGAGGGAGGCTCAAGAGGCAGAGGACATGTGTATAAAGGCTGATTCAAGTTGCTGTGTGGCAGAAACCAACATAACATTGTTAAACAATTTTCCTCCATTGAAAAATAAATAGATGCACCGGGATGACCCAGAGAGATGGAATCGGGAGGGAGGTGGGAGGGGGGTTCTGGAAGGGGAACACATGTATACCCATGGCGGATTCATGTCAATGTATGGCAAAACCAACACAATAATGTAAAGAAAAAAATAAAATAAAATAAAAATAAATAGAAAAATAAATAAATCCATGCTCAGCTGGTTACCATATGACCTGGGACATTTTAGTTCATTTCTCTTAGCCTCAGTTTCCCCATTTGTAAAACTAAGTAACAGCAATTTTGCAGGGCTTTTGTGAGTAGAAAATGAAGAGATTTATGTAAAACACTTAGCACAGTGCTTGATACACAGTGCTCATAAAATGGGTAAGTTATGATGTGATGTTTATTTTGTTCAGTTATTGTGTATATAGCAAATGTTGATTGAGGAAACAACACATGGGAATATTTTATTGAAAGGTCTTCTTTAATAGATGAGATTTTTCGAGTTTTTAGTTTGCTTTTTGTTTTATTCATGCTTAATTTTTACAAAGAAGGGAATGGTTTATTGACTAACTGTGGTGGCATCTCTAGGGCTCTGGGGACAAGGTCGGAGTAAGAGGCGCATAGTGCGAAGTCCACCACTAGAGGGCCTTTCCTTTGCTAGAGCAGCGAGGCTGCGACCCTGGGAAGCCCCGGCTTGGTGGAGACCCAGCAGCCATGCTATTCATTTCGGGAGTCCTAGAGAGCAAGCGAAAAGCAAGAACCCTACAAAAGCAACTGGTAGGAACCACTTCCACCAGAGATCTGGGAGCATGCAGCTGGATATCATCAGAGACACCTGGTAGGTTCCAGGCTAGGGAAACCGGATTGCTGTAAGACCCCTCTCCATCTCTGCTATGCCACTGAGTTACCCTCATGGGGGATAAAAATGACATCATAGAGTGGAACATCCACTTTGTGACCGGAAACCAGGTAGAGTGGGAGGTAAGGGCTTAACAAGAACAACACCTTGAATCTGCACGGAACCTTCAGATTCCCAGTGGAGACTGAGGCCAAAACTGATCGCTGGGCCTGCGTGAATGAGATGCCCATAAAGCCCTTAGAGTTCCTGGACCACACAGTCCTGTGCATCCTTTCCACAAGGGTGATGCTGGGCACCCGTGATGATGCTCTATCATGAGATAAACGTCCTGGGGACCGGGTAGGCACTCAGGGATGGCCCAGCCAGTGATGCAAGAGGTATGTCATTGCTTTTAATCAAGCATCATTGGCCAGTAGCTTACAGGTGGGTCAGAGTGGGAACGGTGAGACCAGTGCTTGCAGAGGCGAAAGCTGCGGCAGAAACGTGGGATCTGGGCCGAAATGAAGCTCTCCCTGCTTCCCAGGGAGCCGGCCCTCTCAGGACTGGGGCACCAGGGCGGGCAGGGGCAGAAGTCCCAAGCCTTTGTTTTCTCGTGGCAGCCTTGCTTCTCTGGATTTGGCATCGTCCTCAAAAGGAAAAAGAGGTGGCCTGAGGATCAGGCAGAAAAACATGCCCCCAGACTTCCAAAGAAGTTAATGCCAGCCTGGGAAAGCTTTGCTTTTTCCTGACTCTTCTCGTAAACCAGTAATTCAGGATTTTGCGCAGGGAGGAGGCTTAACTCCCCATCCGAAGTCAGCAGCTCCCTGTTTAAACTTGTGAACCTCTGAGGCTAAGTTCTCAGGGCCTCGCCTCCCGTGCGCTGGTCTCAGCAAAGGATAGGGGCTGCCGGGGAGCTGCGGGCCGGCCCCCCGCCCCGACCGGAGGCAACCCCCGGGGCCGAGCTCCGAGGGAGGAAGCCGGGCTGCGGGGCTGGGCGGCCCGGGGCGGGGGCGGAGCAGGTGAGCCCGCGGGGTGGGAGCGGGGAGCGCACTTGGACGTGACGTTGGAGTTTGCGGCAGCCTGGGAGCGGGAGGCTGTGCGCGCGGGTGTGGAGTGGTTGCGCGGCCGGGGACGATGCGCTCCGCGGGGTGGCCGCCGCAGTGAGCCCCGCGCGGTGACCGGAGCCCGGCCGGCGGTCCCGGGAGGCAAGGCCGGGGCGGCCAGCAGCTCGCGCTCCTCCCGGGAGGAGGCTAACGGGCCCGCGAGGCGCGCTCCAGCCGGCCCCAGGATGTAGGCGATCGGCGGCGGCGCTCCTGCAGGCTGACGGCTCATCATGAAGAAGCACTCGGCCCGGGTGGCCCCGCTCAGCGCCTGCAACAGTCCGGTCCTGACCCTCACCAAAGTGGAAGGTAACGGACCGGGGCGGCGGGGCCTGGAGCGGGGATCCTCGCGCCCTGTTACCTGTGCCCCTGGGGCAGCGCCGCGCGCCTCCGGAGGTGGCGGCTCGGTGGCCCGGCTGCCCCGAGAGGCTGCGGGGAAGGGACTGCAGGCTGTCCACCCGGCTGCCTCCTAGCCGGCACTTCAGCTCCTTCGAGGCCTGTCCGGAGTCCCCTGGGTTGGGAACATCACCCCCCTCACCCCATCCCGCCCCCAGGCAGACCAGAGGCATAGCCAGAGAGGGCTGGCTGCCGCAGGCGGAGACATCCCGCCCAGCGCTCTGAGCCTTCCTCGGCCCACACGCCAAGCGATGCCCCGCTGCGTGGCGGGGCCAGCAGGTGAGCGAAAAGCCATCAGCAGCCCGGAAAACGTTTCTTTCCCCCTACTCAGGGGACCTGAGGCCGAGACCCATAGCGGCTCCGGAGAGCAACCTTACTCAGACCCCGCGAGCACTCAGCTGGAGTAAAGAGGACCTTGCCTTTCTATGGGGGAAGGAGGAAAAGCAGAGAGAGACACAGGCTCACCCCCTAACTCCTCCTCCCAAGGAGGCCGAGGTGGGCTGGCTGAGTCTCCTTAGACCAGGTGAGGGCTGCGAAGGGACCGTCAGCGGGTTGAGGAAAGCAGACCCTTCGTTCTAGACCCTGAACTGAGGATCCCAGTGCAAACCTGGCTTCTGCTATTTCCCTGTGACTGAAGCTTGGAACTGGGACCTCTATGTGATGGTTTCTGAGGACTCTATATTCCCTCTGGAGCTCTTGTTTGTTACAAGGAGAGAGAATCTGAGAGGAAGAGGAGGCTAGCAGGGCATCTGCCAGTAGTCATCCTGGTACCATTGCCCCCATACCAGAGCGGAGGAGGCTGAGGCCCAGGAGGGTGGATGGACTTCTCCACTACAGTGGTAGGTAGAGAAGCAGGGATGGAATCTCAGCTGTTGGAACCAAAAGCCATGCTTTTCAGAACATAACTTTACACTAACCTGCAACTCAACAATTTCTTATATTCTATATGTTTCTTAAGACTTAACTGTTTCTCCTTTCCTACCTTTAGAAGATTGTTGGGATTTTTTGTTCTTTTTTTTCCTGCACATGGTTGTCTTTCCCTTCCCCCATCCCAATTTTAGGAAGAACTTGGTGTGAGTGACCTACATCTGAATTTAGTACATGTACTACCTCTGGGGTGGGGGTGAAAAAAAGTGACCGTGTTAGTCATTCAGTCGTATCCTACTCTTTTCAACCCAATGGCCGGTAGCCCGCCAGACTCCTGTCCATAGGATTCTCCAGGCAAGAATACTGGAGTGGGTAGCCATTCCCCATTGCATATTCAAGCCTTCCTGAGGATCTTGCCCAGAGGTATAAGCAAGTTGGGGAGGGGAAGAGGTGGATGTTTGTTTCCCTTGGGGAAGCTGGAAGTGTCTTCTTGTTCATGGGAAGTGGTTCTGTCTTCGCTGATTAAGCCAAATAGGTCAGCCCTGCTCTCTAGTTGTGGGGTACCTCCCCCAAGCAGTCCCCAGCTCACCTTGGGCTGGACATCTCCCAGGGGGCACTTGGAATCAGGCTGGGCATGAAGGGCGAGGCCTCCAGAGCTGGGCACTGTGACCTCAGAGGTACTGCAAAGGGCAAGGGTGACTTGGCAGGCACAGGTCCCCCCCTCCAGCCGGGCCTAGAGCTGGTCTCCAAGGAGTGTAAATGGGGATTCCCTCCCCTAAGTCCCTTAGGGCTACTACCAGCTGAGCCTTGAGCTTACTCTTCACATGGATGACCCAGCAGAGCCCGGGTTTGGTTTCTTAACTAACATTTGTGCATAAATGCCTGGATAATGGGAAGTATATTAAACTAAGAATCGGACAGCTCAGAGGATCAAGGCTCCCCCTTTGCAGTGTATGAATCATAAACTCTGAGCCTCAGTTTCCTCAACTGTAGAACAAAACTAACAATCTACCTCAGTGGACTTTGGGAAATGAATGCAAGCAGGTCAGTAGGTAGGTAGGTGACAATGCCTGGCACATGACTGGCACAGAGTAAGTGCTTAATAAATGTCTGGCAGTCCTCCAGTCACAGCCTATCTGACCCCTTTGGTGAACCTTCTTGATGCTCTCAAAAAGAGTACATGTGTGGGGTATCTAGATGTTTTTGGAAGTATCTGGAAGCATCTGCAGAGTTCCAGTGATACTAGAAGACCTCCAGTTGCCTTTTTGTATAGGACACCTCTGTGTGTGTCAGAAGAAGTCTGCAGGGCAGAGCTAATTAAACCCGCCCTGGGTATGCCTAGACTTTCACGTAGCTCTTTCTGTCTGTCTGCTTTTCTTCCCTTGGTGTTCATGTTTAATTTGCTTTGGGGTCTATTTTTTGAAACTGTTTGCATCTTGCGTGCTTGTTTTGGAGGTGTTGAATCATTTTGTTTTGCCTTGGCTGCACAGGGTAAGGTGGTCCCCCTACTGTGGCTGTCTCTGTGTGGATGGCAGACAGGCTCCAGTGATGGAAGGCAGCCAGCAAAGGATATTTATTAGCTTGTGTGGTGTGTCTTCTAAGGGGAGGCAAGAAAGCCCCAGCATGTGGTGCATATAAAACCAAAATAGAAAGTACAACTCGGTGGAACTCAAGCACAGGATGGCGGACAAGATGACTTCATTTACCCAACAAATACCTCCTCCAATCCTGCTCTGTGTCCCTGGAAGTGCTTCTTTGAAGGAAGCTTCAGCTTTGTGGGAAAGAGACCCATACAAATGAATAGGTAGTCCAGTACAAGGGAGTAAGTTCTGGTTCAGATCTGAGGACAGAAAATTACAGGGACACTGATAACTGGGTAATCTGAGGAGGGGGAGGGGGAGGATTCCTGAGGAGGAGGAGGAGGCCTTCCTGAGGAGGAAGAAAAGAAGGAGGGGGGGGCCTTCCTGAGGAGGAAGGGGGCAGAGGGGGAGGCCTTCCTGAGGAGGAAGAGGAGGGCTTCCTGAGGAAGAGGAGGGGGAGGAGGCCTTCTTGAGGAGGAAGAAAAGAAGGAGGGGGAGGTCTTCCTGAGGAGGAAGGGGGCAGAGGGGGAGGCCTTCCTGAGGAAGAGGAGGAGGGAGAAGGCCTTCTTGAGGAGGAGGAGGGGGAGGAAGCCTTCCTGGGAAAGAAGATGAAGAGAAGGAGGTCTTCCTTAGGAGGAGGTCTTCCTGAGGAGAAGGAGGAGCCTTCCTGAGGAGGAGCCTTCCTAAGGAGGAGGAGGGGGAGGAGGAAGCCTTCCTGGGAAAGAGGATGAGAAGGAGGAGGCCTTCCTGAGGAGGAGGAGAGGGCAGAGGAGGAGGCCTTCCTGAAGAGGAGAAGGAGGGGAAGTAGGAGGGGGAGGAGGCCTTCTTGAGGAGGAGGAGGAGGGGGAG
>ML663567.1:18387039-18479625 GCA_007570785.1 Antilocapra americana | reverse complement strand
AGGAAGCCTTCCTGGGAAAGAGGAGGAGGAGGAGGAGGCCTTCCTGAGGAAGAGGTGGAAAAGGAGGAGGTTTTCCTGAGAAGGAGGAGGAAGAGGAGGGGACAGCAAGGAGCCTTCTTAAGGAGAAGGAGGAGGAAGAGGAGGAGAAGGCCTCCCAGAGGGCGAGATTTTTCTGTGGAGGAAGCCTTCTGAGGTAGAGTCCTTGCAATTGAGGTGAGAAAACTTGTCAGGCAAGGAGGGAGGGGAGGCTGGTTCAGGCAGAGGGAAGGGTAAGTGCACAGGTCCTGCCGAAGGCAGGAGAAGGGGGCTGGACCTGGGCTCTGGGAGGAGCTGCGTCTTGAAAGGGACTTCCAGCCAGGTTGATGGCATCCGGTCCTGTCTGACGCATACCTTGTTTTTTTCATCTTCCTTTCCTGGCGTTCCCCCTGGACTCAGACACTGAATATTGATCAGTGACGGATCTTTACTTGGATCGTCTGTATTCACAACCAACTAATTCATGTTCAATAAAATTACATTCAGTAGGAATTAATGGCTGAGAACAGGACAGTAAATTCCCCTAACAGGCCACCACGGGCACATGTGGACTGTACGTGGACTGGGTTTGGGGCCCACCTCTCCTGCTCAACCAAGTGACTTTGGCTGGATGATTAAAGCTCTCTGGGAATCAGTTCTTTCAAATGGAAATGAGAGTGATGATCTGTCTCTGGTAATAATGAGAGTAATAGTTTCCTGCTAATGAATGTTATCGATAGATTGCAGGCACTTTGCTTGGGGAGATGGCTATATAATCTCTTTGCCTTCCAAAAGAAGGAAGCATTATTACTGCAATTTACAGATGAGGAAACTGAGGCTCGGGGATTCATTCATAGAAGTTATGCAATGAGAAATCAAGGGTACTGTCAATTCCCTGGTGGTCCAGTGGTTAAGAATCCATGCTTCCACTGCAGAAGGCCTGGATTCAGTCCCTGGTCAAGGAACTAATCCTGTAAGCTGCAGCATGACCAGTAAGAAATTCTTTTAAATAAAATTCTATTAGAAAAAAAAGGAAAAAGCAAGGGTGCCAGGCTGCACATGCATGTTTGCCTGGCACTTTGTAAGTGCTCAGTACCTATTTCCTCCCATCACAATGCGACCTTGAGGTCTGGACCACTGCTATGGCTCACAGGGCCCACTGCTGTTGGTATTATTACTGCCTCTGTTTTAGGGCCGTCAGCCTGTCTCAGCCGCCCCCAGCCTCGATCTGGCTCCTTTGTTTAATTATTTATGACTGTGTTAGGTGTTTGTTGCAGGACGGGGGCTTCTTGCTGTGGTGTGTTGCCCCAAGGCATGTGGGATCCTAGTTCCCCAACCAGGGATCGAACCCATGACTCCTGCATTGGAAGGTGGATTCTTAACCTCTAGACCACGAAGGAACTCCCTCTGTTTTTTTAAAAATATTTTCATTTATTTTACTTTTTGGCTGTGCTGAGTCTTTATTGTTTCTAAGATCTTTTCCTAGTTGCAAAATGCAGGCTTCTCATTGCAGTGACTTCTCTGATTGTGGGGCATGGGCTTGAGGGCATGTGGACTTCAGTGGTTGCATCTCTTGGGCTCTAGAGCCCAGGCTTAATAGTTGTGGTGCATGGGCCTCGTTGTTCAGTGGCATGTGTGATCTTCCCAGATCAGGGATCAAACCCATGTCTCTTACATTGGCAAGTGGATTTTTTTTTATCACTGAGCCACCAGGGAAGCCACCTCCTTTGTTTTTATTAAAGGAATAAGGCTGTTATTAGGGGACATGCAGCCCTGAGGGTCAACCTTAGAAGCCTCTTGTCTTGAGAAGTATACTGCCAAAGGGTTCCCACGCCCCTAGGTTGCATCACTCTAGGCCTAAAACCTCAAGGACAAAAATCACTCCTATATTGATCCAGTGTGTTACCTAATATGTGCAAGAGAAGGAACCAGATATTACTGGAGATGCTAAGAGGAGCCAGTTATAATCCTTGACCCAAACAAGTGAGAAATGTCGCAAAGAAAGATTGCATGTTGGAAGGTAATTTTTTTTGTTTGTTTGTGCCCGCTGCATGTGGGATCTTAGTTCCTCCACCAGGGATGGAACCCCGGCCCTCTACATTGGAAGCAGAGAGTCTTAACCACTGGACTGCCAGGGAAATCCCTGGAGCTCACTTTTGGCTGGGACACAGATAGCACTCTTGTCACTCTTACCCTTGCTTTGTCAGAATGACATACTCTAACAGGACACCATTTCCTGCTGAGCCTGGATGTGGCCTCAGAACCCTTCTCATTACTGAACTCCAGGTGATGATTATGTATCCTTTCAAACTGGTCTTCTGGGAGCATGATCGCAGCACCGTGGTAGAGGCCACGCCTCGACCCTCTGGTGTCATCGCGTGCTGTGCTTAGCTGCTCAGTCATGTCCAGCTCTTTGCAACCCCCTGGACTGTAGCCCGCCAGGCTCCTCTGTCCATGGGGATTCTCCAGGCAAGAATACTGGAGTGGGTTGCCATGCCCTTCTCCAGGGGATCTTCCTGACCCAGGGCCTGAACCTGGGTGTCCTGCATTACAGGCAGATTTTTACTGTCTGAGCCACCAGGGATGCCTAAGAATACTAGAGTGGGTTGCCATGCCCTCCTACAGGGGATCTTCCCAACCCAGGGATCAAACCCAGGTCTCTTGCATTGCAGGAGGATTCTTTACCATATGAACCACTAGGGAAACCCTGGTGTCATAGGTGGGAGGTAAGAACATGGGGTTCCAGGCAGAGGTAGGAGAGGGTTGCATTTGGCAGAGACCTGTGGAAGTCTGGTGGGGACAGAGCTTATGTTATCTAAAGAAGTCAGAGGAAGAAGGTCCAAGGTCAAGGCTGGCCACAGGCAAACTTGGAGGGCCTCTCAAATTCTGGGCCTGGGAGAGTAGACTGTAACTGGTAGGAAGAGGGAGGCATGAAAGAGAAAGGAGACACTGTCTGAGTCTGGGATACATGGCTGTGATGTTCAGAATGAACCATGAAGGTTATTTCACCTATCACAATAAATATTTATATAGGAATTAGAGTAGAATCAAAAACAGTCAAGTGTATCACAGACAGAGTTGAAGTAGGAGGGCAGAAAGGGAGTCATCCAAGAGGACTCTAAAGATGAAGATGCTTTAAATTCCCTGGCAGTCCAGTGGTTAGGACTCTGCACTTCCACTTCAGAGGCACAGGTTCGATCCCTGGTCAGGAAACTACGATCCTCCAAGTTGAGTGACGTGCCCCCCCCAAATTAAATAAAAATAAAGATTAAGATGTCATTGGCAGTCACAGCTAGGGAGACAGGGAACACGTCAAATTTAGACAAGATGAGAGTGAAGCCTTGGCAGTGACTTTGAGGGCAGGTGTTTGCATGTAGGAGGCAAGGACCTGGGAGAAAGAGGTGGTGAAGGCCAAGTGACAAATCAGGTGGGAGATGGCATTGTGGGGATGAACGGGCTGACCCAGAAACCTGCTGGCCATAGACACTGGGGAGATGGAAGAGGCAGAACCCAGATCAAAGGGCATCATGGAAATCCCAGGAAGAAAACCAAGAAGGAGAAATTGTGATACAGTATCAAATAGGGCAAAAGGAAGTTTTTGTTTTGTTTTATGACCACACCGTTCAGTTTGTGGAATCTTAGTTCCCTGATCAGGGATAGAACCCTCGCCCTTGGCAGCAAGCACAGAATCCTAACCTCTGGACCCCAGAACACAGTTTTATAGAAACAATTTTGCTGGTCCACAAACCAGATTGCAAAGGGTGAGTGTTTGGCAAAGGAGAAGAAAAGCAGAGGCCAGTAAAGGTTTTGGTCAGTAAGAGAGGTGAGGGGAGTTGGGTTCTCTTTAGGGGAAAAGGGAGAGATTTGGGGAGAGCTGGTCAAAGTGTTAGTCATTCACTTGTGTCCAACTCTTTGCAATGCCATGGACTGACTATAGCCCGCCAGGCTCCTTTGGTCCATGAAATTCTCTAGGCAAGAATACTGGAGTGGGTGGCCATTCCCTTCTCCAGGCCATCTTCCCAGAACCTGCATCTCCTGGTTGGCAAACAGATTTGTTATCACTGAGCCACCTGGGAAGCCCTAGGAGAGCTGATGTTTCTGTAAATTGGAGGAAGGAGTCTAGTGTCGGGGCAGGTCTGGAGTTGCCCCAGGAGAGTGTGATTGAGGGAGCAGAGACAGGAGGCAGAGGGGCCTGGGAGGACAGACCAGGCTAGAGAAGGGATGGTTAGCCTGGCAAGAAGGGAAGAGACTAGATCAAAGACCTCAGAAATCTCGGCTGCTGGGGAGGGGAGCCGAGGACCTGAGCTGATGACTTGGATCTTCTCTGTAATGTATGAAGTGGCACCATCTGCCAGAAATGATGGATGGAGACGAAGGCTCACAGAGGTGAGAAAGGGTTTGGAGGAGCTGTGTGGGAGAGCCCAGGAGAGACATAACTCTTAAAAGCCTTTTTGGCAAGTGATCCATTCTCACTGGTTAAGACACCATGTCACTGAAGAGGGGTGTGGAGGAAGAACGCCCTGTGGGTACAGGATGCTGGCGTTTCATGTCCTGCTTCTCTGCTAGCTAGCTAGTTCTCACCTCCTGGGGCCTCTTTTCTGAAAAGAAAGGGGATTAAAGTAGATCTTCCATGGCTGTTTCAGCCGGAATAGTCTATGAGTCTAGTAAGTAGCTTACTCATTAGCAGGGACTGGTGTAAGTGTGGGTGTGCATGCTCAGTCCTGTCTGACTGTTTTGTGACCCCATGGACTGTAGCCCACCAGGCTCCTCTGTCCATGGGATTTCCCAGGCAAGAATACTGGCGTGGGCTGTCATTTCCTTGTCCAGGGGATCTCCCTGACCCAGGGATCAAACCCAGTCACTTGTGCCTCCTGAACTGGCACGTGGATTCTTTACCACTGCACCACCTGGGAAGCCCCAGGCACACGTGTGTGTGTGTGTGTGTGTGCTTGTGTGTATGTGCATGCTTGCATTTGTGCATATGTGTGTACATGTGTGCATGTGTGTTTCAGGGATGGGATTTGGCATCTGGGGAGGAAGAGGAAGAAAAGTTAAATGAGCACTTGGATTCTAATCTTCAGCAGCAGGAAAGCAATGGACTCCAGACAACAGCCCCCCCATGATGGGGGTACAGAAAGAGGTCCAGAAAGACCCCAAAGAGGAGTGTGTGAATTTCCAGCTTTGCCTGGAGCTGGACTGAGTGTTTCCACAACAAAGCCTTTCTGCATTCAGCCCATCACCCTCAGCCCAGGCAGAGGGATGGAGTGAAGCCAAGGAGGACTTTTGGTACCTTCAGCTGACCGCACTTGGGTCCTTGAACAAGCACCCTTAGTCCTGCCTTAGAGATGGACGTTGCATGACTGCTGAGAACCAGATGTTCCAGAAGACGGTGCTTTGCGCATCAAGATGAATTGTGTAGCCGCCTAGACCGCCAGTTAAAGCATCGCCCTGTCTCCCTGCTCCCCTTTGGAGGGAGAGACTCCATGTACTCCTTCTTTCCTGGGCGGCTGTGCCGCACACAGCCTGGCTTCCTATAACGCCCGTCTCCCTGTGAGGCATGACAGCCTGACTCCCATCACGCAGACCTGAGAGAAGAGGAGTGTGTACATAAGTCGGTGTTTGTGTGCGGGTCCGAGCAGTGCAGGAATGTCCCCCAAACTTTCCGGGCGAGTGCCTGCTGTGAACAGAGGTGTGATGTGCCTGGGCAGGCGGTGGAACGCTGGAGGCTAACAGGCCACGACTGGCAGGCACAGGGATTAGAACTGCTCCCTTCCAGCCCAGGTGTCTTCAGATCCAAACAGGCCCTCGCTCTGCTCCCATGGTGGCCTCTTCCCTCCCCCAAGGCTAAGGGCATTCTCTCAAGCTTACCTGTATCCACTCACCTTCTCAGAAGTCATGTTTGCTTTGGGCTGTGAGCATCCCAGGATTGTTTCAAATCCACTGCAAGAGGCGGAGTGGTTTGGAGAGTGGGGGTTATTTGGGGACCTCTAAGGGTGTGGGGAGCGGGGCAGAAAGGCCAGTACCGGTGTCATTTCTCGGGGGTGGCGGTGATGGCTGGGGAGCAGGCCAGATTAGGGGCTGATTCAGACTAGCGCTGCAGCCAGGTGGGACTTCCAGTGAAGCTCCTTCTGCCAACCGACTCCACCCTCTTTTACAAAGCAACCTTCCTTCACCTCCCGATTCTGTATCCACATTAGGGAAACAATTTTGTTTTTTAAAAACAGCTTTGCAGCTGCCATGCTGTCATCTATCTCTACATGTCACTTATCTCCAGGAATTGCAACAAAGGCTTATACCTGGTATTTCTAATCCAGTCATCCATGACAGTTTTCTTTCTTTCTTTTTTTTTTAAATAAACCTTATATTTTAGAATTGTTGTTGTTTAGCCGCTAAGTTGTTTCTGACTCTTTCATGACCCCATGGACTATAGGCTGCCAGGCTCCTCTATCCAGGGATTTTTCAGGCAAGAATACTGGAGTGGGTTGCTGTTTTCTTCTCCAGGAAACCTTCCCAACCCAGGGGTCAAACACATGTCTCCTGCATTGCAGGTGAGTTCTTTACCACTGAGCCACCAGGGAAGCCCTACTTTAGAATAGTTTAGATTTACAGAAAAGTTGCAGAGATCATACAGAGAATTCTTAAATACTTCACATCCACTTTCTTCTATTATTAACATTTTCTATTAGTATGGTACATTTATCACAATTAATGAGCCAACATTGATGCATTGTTATTAACTAAACTTCAGAAGCTTTATTCGGATTTCTTTGGTTCTTGCCTACCATCTTTTTCTGTTCTAGGATGCTGTCTAGCGTGCCATATCGCATGCCTCTTCAGTCTTCTCTTGATTACAGTATGGCAGTATTTCTTCTAAGAGGTTATCACAGTAAAGACTCATCCACAGCTTGTCACCACTTCCTGCACAGTGATAGCTCTCAGTCTGTGCTTCACACCTTCACCAACACAGTGCACTTCCTGCTGTAACACCCTCGGGCCAGTCTGCTCAGGCTGCCATGTCAAAGTACCACCTGGATGACTTAATAGACGTTCATTCTGTCACTGTTCTGCAGGTTGGAAGTCCAAGGCCAAGATGTAGGCACAGTTGCCTTCTGGTGGAGGTGTTCTTCCTGGCTTATAGACAGCCACTTCTTTGCTGTGTCCTCATGCAGCTCCTCTCTCTGTGCACAGGATGAGCTCCCTGCTGTCTCTCTTCCCATAAGGCCACTAACCCTATCAGATCAGGGCCCCACCCTTATGACCTCATTTAACCTTCATTATGACCTGAGAGGCTTCAACTGCCAATGCAGCCATTGGAGATTATAGTCAATATATGAATCAAAGGAGGACATAGACACTCAGCTCACAAAAGTCTTCATTTCATGTTGGTGAACCCCAGCCCAGAGTTCCATACACACTCAGGATGCTCCAAATTTAAAAATAGAGTCTGTCCTTTTGAAAACATAAAGCCCCTCTTCAGTGATGGGCAGATGTGACCAGGGTGGTCAGCACCAATCACTTCCAAAGGGAAGAATAAGGATGCTGTCCATTCCTCTGGATGCTCTGGGATCAGACGAATCCTTGGAACTGCATTCAGCCCCTTACTACTCTGTGACCTTGGGCGACTCACTGTGAGACCCTCAGCTGTCCCGCAAAGGAAAGATAGTCATACTCTGCCAACATTAAGGCAAGTTTTGAAAAAAGGTGAGTAACCTCCTGGCAGAGAGAATACATACTATATGTTTAACTGTCACTTGGGTAATCCCCTGAGCGTCCAGTGGTTGGGACTTCACGTTTTCACTGCCAAGGGCCTGGGTGCAATTCCCTGGTTGGGGAACTAAGATCTTGCAAGCAGTGCAGTGGAATGCCCGTGCAGTCTAAAAAAGTTAAAAAAAAAAAAAAAACCCCACCAAACTCATCACTTGCCCTTTGCTTCTCTGTGCCCTCTTCTGCTCCCTTACACAGGGTCAGCTTTAATTATCTGTGGATTCCATCTTTCCTGGGGCCCTTTGCAAGACAGGAGTGTAACTGAGCCTTACATTATGCATGAATAGTGGGATTCTTTTCTGACCCAAAGGCCAGGAATACAAACTGATAGTTTGACAAGTGCAGATGGGCATCATACATCAGGATATGTGACATCAGGATTGCTTTGGGGATGCCCAGGGCCTGGGGTGGCCTTACACATGTGGCAGCCTTTTCTTCCCTTCCTGCCAAACCACGTCTTAAAAGAAACAGTCACACGTAAATTCACTGAGCAAATGTTTAATGAGTAGTTGAGGTAAACAAAACCCGAACTGCATTTTTGGGAGATGAATTACACTTGCAAATGGCCATAAACAACAGCTTTCTTCCAAGCTCCTGATTTTATAAAAGCTGTTTCGTTGGGTGACCAGGCCCTGAAAGGGATATATGCGTCAGTGATCAGCAAATGGGAAAATCACTCATCAAGCCCTCTTCCCTGAGCAATCCAGAAAAAGAAAAGGGCGGGGGCTCTGTTCCCAGAGCAGCCATCAATTGTGTCTTGTGTGGGTCAGTTTGGAGACATTGACCCAATACGACATGGATACCGTAAACCCCAACGCTTGGACTGACAAGCTCCCCTAGGAAAGGGTGTGTGTCTGCCTTATGCCTCACAGTATGTTTCAATAAATTGGCTAAAACTTTAGCTAGCTCATCTAAGAGAAACAAAAATATATCTGTACAAAGACAAAGTAAGTCCCCACCATACAAACAAGTTCTGTCCTGAGAGCACGTTCTTAAGTCTAATTTTTTCCTAAGTCCAACAAAGTTAGCCCAGGTACCCAAGTAACATAATCTGCTATATCGTACTATATTGTAATAGGTTTATAATACTTTTCACACAAACAATACATAAAAACAAACAAAAAATAAAACATTTTAACCTTATAGTACAGTACCCTGAAAAGTACAGTAGTACAGTACCACAGCTGGCATACAGGGGCTGGCATCAAGTGAACAGGCAAGAAGAGTTACTGCCTGGAGGAGGGAGTGGAGGTGGGACATGGTAGAGCTGAAGGATCGTCAGCGATAGGAGTCAGAGGGCAAGCTGCAGTGTCTCTCACACCTGACGTTGATGGAACACATGTTCACATCTTTGAAGGTCTACAGCTTGCAGGTTCATATGTAGGGGGCTTCCTGTATATATGAGTGTTCATAGCAGCCTTATTCACAGTAGCCAAATAACTAGAAACTGTACCCTTGTCCATCAACTGATAACTGGATAAGCAAAATATAGACTAGCCATATGCCCTACTATCCAATTGTAAAAAGAGTGAACTCCTGACGCATGCCATGTGTGCCATGAAGGAACCTCAAATACATTATGTGGAGTAAAAAGTCAGATGCAAAAGTCAACTAATTTATATGAAAAAACTAGAGTAGGCAAATCTGTAGTGACAGATTTGTGGGTTGCCTGGGATAAGGGCAGGGGGCTGGGGAGTGACTTCAGATGCAGACATGAGGACCCATTTGGAGATGATGGAAGTGTTCTAAGACTGGATAGGGGTGATAAGGTTCACGATTCTGTAGATTTACTAAGAATCATGAATTGTACTTCCGAAACAAGTGAATTTTACAGTTAGGAACATTAGTCCTCAAAAAAAAGCTTTGAAAAATTAGGTGTCATGGGGAGGTCTCTTCTCCTGTCCTCTTCAGGATGATAACCCCTCCCCTTCCAGGAGGCTGGGATCAGGCCAGTCCATGGGTTGTCCTTGAGTCCAGCTCAGAGTCCCTTATCCCTAAGATAGTGACTCTTGCACGGTCTAAGTGCAGAACTTCCTGGCTACTTCTTCAGAGAAAGAATCAGTAAGGGTCTGCTTTTTCTAAGGGACCTCAAAAAAGAAATATTTGTGTTCTGTCTCTCTCTCTATTTTGGCTGTGCTGGGTCTTTGTTGCAGTGTGTGGACATTTCTCTAGTTGTAGAATACGGACTCCAGAGCCCACGGGCTCAATAGTTGTCAAGCAGAAGGCCAGTGGGATCTTAGTTCCCTGACCAGGGATTGAACCCACATCCCCTACATTGGAAGGTGGATTCTTAACCACTGGACTACCAGAGAAATCACCATTTGTGTTCTCTCAGAAGCTTGGAAGAGCCATTTTATGGGAATTTGAAGTTTATGGTGAGCAATTTTCCAATTGTTCTTGCTTTCTTGTTGGAGAAATGACTTTCACTAACTAAACTTAAAAAGCCCTCAATTCATAATTTTCTCAGCAAAAAACAATGGACACCTTATGGGACAGAGGACTTGTCTGGGTCCCAGAATGAGTTAACCACTGAACCAGACCTCCAAGAGTTTCCTTCTGTTAGGTAGGGACACAGCCTCTAGGTACTGCTTGACCAAAGAGTACAACTTTTTCTAGATTCCTTGTAAGAGAGAAATATCATATGTGATTTTGCAGGTAGGACTGATGTATGGTTTCAGTAGATTGCCTGACACTAAACACTGGTTCAAACAGTAAAGAGTCTGCCTGCAATGCAGGAGACCTGGGTTCAATCTCTGGGTCGAGAAGATCCCCTGGAGAAGGGACTGGCAACCCACTCCATTATTATATTATAATATATAATATTATAATAATTTTTGGCTTCCCAGGTGATGTTAGTGGTAAAGAACCTACCTATCAATGCAGGAGATTGAAGAGGCATGGGTTCAACCTCTGGGTCAGGGAGACCCCTGGAGGAGGGCATGGCAACCCCCTCCAGAATTCTTACCTAGAGAATCCCATGGACAGAGGAGCCTGAAAGGCTACGGTCCATAGCGTCACAAAGAGTCAGACATGACTGAATCAACTTAGCATGGGTGAACACAGCTCAGGATGGAAGTTGATGCACAGGTATAGTTATATCTTAGTGTGTCATGGAATATGCATTGTGTGTAAGAGAACACTCTTCCTACACACACACATACCTTTCTCCAAAATGCTCAGTGGAAACAGCTCCAGTGACAGTAATTGGGAAATGCCCACCTGTCTCCCAGCTGTTTCGAGTGAATCAAGTGATATAAACAGGACGTGTAGAGACAACACAGCCAAAGCATGACGCCACAATGACCACATCTGTCAGTACAACCATGGGGTCAAAATATATCAGCTCCTTTGCACTGAGCCCAGAACCCTTGGGTCAAGTGCAAGGTTAGGATGGCCAATTCAAGATCATAAATAGAGAGCTTGCTAGTGGGAAGGGGGTGTTGGCGAGTGAGGGTGACATAAAGAGTACTGTAGTTGTCTCATCATGGTCAGGATGCAGCATGATGCACGTTCAGCCCTGATTTCTTTGAGACACTCTGCAGTGCCTCTGATTTCAGGGGTGATAAGGGGTGACAGCAAACACTTGGTTACTTGTGTTGCTGTGACCAAGAAGTTACTGGTACAGAGGAGTCACTTATAGGGAGAGAAAATAAAGCAGAATTTCTTGCACAGGAGTATACAAGAGAGTTCTGAAAGGGGAAACTGGCCCTCTAGCTGTCAATCTTCCTTTCTGAAATCTAGCATCAGTTGGACAGCTGCTGAAAATGGCCTTGAGAACGGTAGCATGGGATGGGATGTGTTTGCTGCCTTTCAAGTACGGGAGAATAAACACGTCTGCTAACCAAATCCATTGTGTCATTCTATCTTTATTCTTTAATTTCATCTGTTTGTTATGGACACTGGGGCATGTATAATGTATGTTTACTCCCTAGAAAAAGTAAATTTCAAAATCTGAATTTGCTAAAGTCTCTTCTGCTAGCCTGGCAACTTCTCCTGCTGTGTAACTGGCCGGAACAAGACTGGGGGTTGCAGTAGGCAAGGCAGTGGTGGATTTCAGAGCTCACCATCTTCCTCACCACTCTTGAGGCAGACCAAGTCCTGATTCTGATCTTTGCTTCTCTTGTTCTTCATCCTTTCTATCCTGCAAGACCCAAGCCAAGCTTCTGCCTCCTCTGATCCTTCTGGGATCACAGCCACACTGGTGTCACTCTCTTCAGAGTTTGCCTTACAGTCAAAATTTCTCCATTTGTAATTGTTCTGAACTCTTTCATAGATCTGTTTTGTCACTCCCAGATAGACTGTAAGTTCCTGAAGAGCAGGATGCAGTCATGTTTTGTATTTATTTATTGACCACCCAAAGTTCTTGGCACAGGGCAGATGGGCCGATGCTTGGTGGTAACTTCCTAGCAGATTGAAATGTTCCTCGGATGTGTCGCAGGATATGCAGCCCTGTGAGATTTAGATATACGTTCTCTTATGCATCCGGTTAGATGACTGCTGGCCAAAAATACAGTATAATCCCAGTTTTGCTGTGTGTGAATGTGTATGTGTTGTGCAAAGATACAAATTTTGCCGGGGAAAATGCAGCAAAATGTCCAGTGATATCTCTAGGTACTAAGATTTGAATATGCAGTGCATTGCTTTTATTTATACTATGAAACACTTTTGTAATGATTCTGTAAAGAATATTTTTAGTTTACATGAGGTAGGTCTAGTTTAAAAGAAATATTAGGAATAAGTGAGGTAATGAAATTGGTAGATGATTTATCACTATATGAGACTCCAGGCCGTGAAATGGAAAGTTTGCAATGTGTTAGGTTTGAATACCTCTAATTGTTTATGGTCTATTCTAGGGTTTCTGAAAGTGTGCTCTAGGGTACCCCAGTCCTATCACAGGTATTATGTTGAAATAATATGGGAAGCACACATTCTCCAGCTGCCTTTTGGAAATCCACTACATCTATTAGCACAGTAGCAAAAGAACCTGTTTCCCAAATTTCTTATTATAGGATCCTTCTTTTTGATAATACTGTGCCTGTTAATTGCATTATACTTAGAGAAACATAGTTCTATCTTATTTTTTAATAGTAGAGTACAGAATGTCTTTATTTTGCTTGTGTATTATCAATATGCCCTGGTCAAATGAGCCAGAGAGGTTAAAAAGTTGGATGTAATTTCTTTAATCCAAGTATATAAAGACATTTAAATATTATAGTTTTTTAAAAGAGAGATTTAATTTTACATTTTTTTATGAGCTCAATTTGTTTTGTTTGTTTGGGTATTTTTTTTTTCCCCTTGCGGCATGTGGGATCTTTCCCAACCAGGATTGAACCTTCATCCTCTCCATTGGAAGGGAGAATCTTAACCACTGGATCACCAGGGAAGTCCTCACAGTACAATATTACATGATTTGGTGATTTTTCTTTCATTGTAACACTGCATAGCATCAGTCATCACTTCATTCTTTAAGTTTTCAAACTTAATTGGCTGTAATGCAAAACTGGATGAAAAAACATGTTAGGAGCCTGAATTTTTTTCAGCCTCCTCTAGGTTCTATTCTTAAAAAGCCAGTTAGTACAGTGAAACTGAATTTCCTTTCTACGTGGACTTTTTTTTTTCATCTCTGTAATTATCTTCTTGGTATGAGTTTTTGATAGTTGATGCTCGTGGTCAAGGAATCTCCCAACCCTAACACTGCTTTAACACTCAGTAGTGAAGGGTTGCAGAGTCTCACCCCAATGTCAGGGAGTTAGTGGATACACTGAAACATGTGTGCTTCTATCTGAAGATGAAAGGTGTAGAGATTCACTGTGAACAAAGTCACGACATCCTAGTGGAAGGGTATCAGGCAGAAGGAGAGGGATCTTCCTTGCTTTTGCCTCCTCTGCTTCTCCCCTCTCTGCAGCCCACACCAGAAACACACAACTTGTTGGAAGCTCAGAGGTGGTCAAGCATGTGGTTTTCCAAGTGCTTTCTGACTCAGACATATGCACACATGAAAATAAAGAGGAGGCAGAATAAATATTAATAAAGCGGGCACAGAAGCACAATATATTTACTAGATGGTGTCAAGGATTTGGGGTCAGTAAAGGACATATCTCTCCTTGGCCAACTACAAAGACTTTGGATTACCCTTGGCTAAAAGTGATACATCCTGGGACTTCCCTGGCAATCCAGTGATTGGGACTCTGTGCTTTCACTGCTGAGGGCCTGGATTCGATCCCTGGTCAGGAAATTAAGATCCCACAGGCTGCGTGGTATGGCCAAAACACACAAAAGAGAGATATGGCCAGACTTAGCAATTAATGCTGTGATTAGCTCACACTTATGCAATACGCTGGAGTTTCCCAGGTGACTCAACCATGAGGAATCCGCCTGCCAATGAAGGAGAAGAGGGTTCGATCCCTGGGGTGGGAAGATCCCCTGGAGAAGGAAATGGCAGCCCACTGCAGTATTCTTGCCTGGGAAATCCCATGGACAGAGGGGCCTGGCAGGCTACAGTCCATGGGGATCTCAATGAGTCGGACATGACTTAGCGACTAAACAATAACAACATATAATAGGCTACCCTGAATCAGGATTTGGCCTCATAGAAGTATTATATTTCTGGGACTTTCCCTTGGTCCAGTGGCTAAGACGTCACACTCCCAATGCAGGGGCCTGGGTTCAATCCTTGCTGCAACTAGAGATCTCACATGCTACATTTAAAGTTACCAAGATCTTGAGTGCCACAACTAGGATCTGGCATGGCCAAATAAGTAAATAAATATTTTTAGAATAATTATATTTCAAACAGTGTAATATATAAAACTTGGTTTCATAGTATTAAAGATATTGAAATTACAATCAAGTTTAATCAATGTCCATAGAGTACCATTTGATTCCAGTATACTTTGTACCCATCTCCTGTACCACTGTAGGGTCTGCCCTCTTTCAGCTGAGTGCCTGGCTGAACACATAAAAGGCAAGAAGGCCATCTCTTGGAAATTCGGCCCCATCCATGGTCACACCTTACACAAGTTACAGTTCTGTTTAAACTTCCAGCTGACTGACCTGCACACAATCACGAATGGAAACCAAACAGTGGAAGAGAATGCCTTTTCCATTTTCTCATCGTCTGTGGGAAAAGTGCTGCTGCATAGCCATGCTCTGAGCTGCAGCCTGGCTTCCAGAAGTCACACAGTTCTTCAGCAGATCATCGGAGGGCTTTCAGAGCACCAGCTACCAGAGGCTGTGGTTTTTAAGTAACACTTCAGAGTGGGACTGACAGCCATCAGCTAGGAGTCAGCAAGAGCAAATAGAGGAGTAAGAGGGTTGTTCAGTCACTCCTGTTGTAGCTCTTTGCGACCCCATGGACTGCAGCATGCCAGGCTTCCCTGTCCTTCACCATCTCCCAAAGTTTGCTCAAACTCATGTCCATTGAGTCGGTGATGCCATCCAACCATCTCATCCTCTGCCATCCCCTTCTCCTCTTGCCCTCAGTCTTCCCCAGCATCAGGGTCTTTTCCAATGACAGATATATATTTCTTTTTTTTGGCCACACCCCACAGTCATGTGAGATCTTAGTTCCTTTACCAGGGATCAAAGCCACACCCCGTACATTGGAAAGACAGAGTCTTAGCCACTGGATCACCAGGGAAGTTCCAGAACCATCTGTTTTTGCTCTACATGCAAAAGAAGATGAGACTCTTGGCATCCATGCCCTTAAGTGCCAGGCAAGGAGGAGCTTCTGTCACTGTAATGGGAGCTTCTAGAGGTCAAGGCCTGTGACCTTCTCAGGAGGGAACCCCCAGCCCCTAGCACTGCCCAGCCCGGGGTTGCACATCAGTCCCTGCGAGCTGAAATATTGGTGAAATGTTTGGAAAAATAATTCAGCCACTCTGTGTTCCGGAGGAATGTTTCCACTTCTCCAGGTATGCCCAGATATCACCTGCTAAAATACACATTCTGATGCCAGATTCCTCATTGCCAACAAGCTGGGGGTGGTGCTGATGCTGCCAGCCCACGACTCAACCATCTTTTGGGGTTCAAGCTTCTAGAGGATTCTAGAGGAAGAGTAGGACACGACTTGGTGATCAAATAGCAACAACAATTCTAGAGGATAAGAAATCCAGAGACAATGTCTTCAAGTTTTGTTTCAGGAAGCTCCCTCCAGGCCCCTATTTCCCCCATTCTCCCCCAACTCTCCTCCCCAGGGTGGCAATAGCAATAACAATGAGAGGGTCGGTTACCCTCTTGGCATCCCTCCCACCCCTCCCACTCAGCCTGGCCACATGAAGGTGTGGGGGCCCCAGTTAACTTCTCCCTTCTCTGCCCCCCAGGGGAGGAGCGCCCCCGGGACTCCCCGGGCCCGGCGGAGGCCCAGGCGCCGGCGGGGACCGAGGCCGGTGGGAGACCGAGCCGCCGCTGCTGGAGATGCTCCCGCGCACAGCTCAAGAAGATCTTCTGGGGCGTGGCGGTGGTGCTGTGTGTGTGCGCCTCCTGGGCGGGCGCCACGCAGCTCGCCAAGCTGACCTTCAGGAAGTTCGATGCTCCTTTCACCCTGACGTGGTTTGCCACCAACTGGAACTTTTTATTCTTCCCCTTGTACTACGCGGGGCACATCTGCAAGTCAGCGGAGAAGCAGTCAGTGAAGCAGAGATACAGGTAGGCACCCCCTCTGGGATGCTGGCTCAGCATGGGGCTGCTCTCCGGACGCGGATGCTGCTGGTCGGGTGGTGAGATGGGCCAGCAGACACAGTAGGGAGAAGTCACCGTGTCACTCATCGTCTTAGTGAGGTTCCAGGATCGGAACACTCCCCTCAGAAGCGGTGAACACCCTTCCTCTGCCTCTAGCCCTTCAGCCCTAGGGAACTCCTTTCTAGTAAGCAGAAGAAGGCAGCAGCTTCCCGAGATGGGCTGTGGTAAGTCCCAGAAAGGGTAGAAGAGGGAAAACTGTATGGCTCTGTTTTCCTCCTCAGACTGAGCTGAGAATAGGTCCCTGGAGCCAGGTGAAGTGGTTACTCCCTGTAACCTACCTTCTCGACCCCGCGGATGCTCCTGGTGAAGACTTGATCTCATTTTCTCTCTGCACAAGCCGTTTCCTCTTTTGATTATGGGGTTGGAGGGGGATGGCTGAGCATCTGGCAGTGTTGCCATCAGACTCGAAGCATTGTCTGAACTTGGTTGACTGTTTACGCACGCGTATTTTCTCATTGATATGACCTCCCTTTAAAAGAGGTCAGAAGTCCAGATGCCAGCCCTCTGCCACAAGGTACAGCAGGGTGCCCCAACCTCCTCCAGAGTCAGATGGTTAGTGTTGGCCCTGGGGTATCATCTATGCCCATCCCTAGATCTCATGGTCACCCAAAGCTGAGGTCCTCTGTGACTATGTCAAGGACCTTACTATTGGCCCAAATCAGATCTACTCAGGGAAGAAAAAAAAAAAAGAGGAAAGAATACTGGCCAAGGTGACCAGGTAGGCCTGGGGAATTTGTCTTTCATCAGCTTTAGAGGAGGAAAAAAATTTGAAAGTTGAGGGTTGTTCACTCCTTCACCACTGCCTTCTTTTCACCCCACCCCCTTACTTCCACCCCACCAAACCCCCTGTACCGTCATCGTGTCCCATTTACCATCTGGTTCAAACTTCAGCCCCGGTCTGAAAAGTTGCCTTTAGAAATTGCAAGGTAGCTAAAAACATCATTGAGTCCAAGGAGTTAAAGAGGTTTTAGGAATGAAGGTTACACTCTGATCAGAATTTTTTCCTGAGATTCTACCATTTTGTCAATGTCAAATTCAACTTGGAGGTGTGAGGCGCCAAAGTTTTTGAGTGTTCAGAGATAATTTGGACTGGCTTCTTGAAAAGGCTAAGTGGTAAGTCGGAGCACTTGTTCTAGAGGAAGGAGCACTGGTGAGCTTGGAATGACCAGCATCTCTTAGTGGAAAGGACTGGGAGCAAGTTCTGGAGATAGGCATGTGGCAACCTGGAACCCAGAACCGGAGCCCAGGCCTGGGGCATTGTCAGTGTTGACTTAAATCAGTGGCTTCATGGCCCAGCCAGAAATCACTCGAGAAGCACTTAATGTACCTCTTCTGAACAGCAGCTAAAAGCAGACTGAAACAGATGGGTTTAGAAACTTTAACAGTGCCCCCAGATTGTCCCAAAGTCAGGAGAGAAATAATGGCCTGCTTTTAGTCACAGAGAAAAGCAAATGTTCAGTAAATAATACATTAACAGCAAAGTAGCCCTGAGTGTATTCAGTTTGTAATTAGGAGTTTGCCTTTCTTTAAGCAGAGTAGGATAGCATGCTACTGCATCTCACAAAGTGGGTTTATGTGCCCTTTCTTCATGGAGAATTACTGAAGGGAAGATGAAATGGTCTTTCTCTGCTTCGTTCAAACATGTGGACTCAAAGAGGGCATCCCTGAGAGGCAACACCAGCTACTGCCCTAAGCATGTGTCACCTGGGGACACCTAACGCTCACCTTGGGGCAAGACTGGCATCGCTGGCCATTTAGTGCAGGCCCAGTACCATTAATTAATTGTGAAAACAACACAGAAGGAACCAAGCTCAGTTGTTTAAAAGGTCAAGGTAGGGGGAAAAATGAAAGATTATTGAAGCAGATTAAACATAGCAAGATGTCACACCTTGATTTCAGCTTATGGTCTGCCTCTTAAAAATATCTGGGAAAAATCAGAAGAGAATCATAGTGATTATTATGTCAGCTGGAGAACAGTGGAGGGCAGGGAGCAAGACCATAACTTGGTTAGAGAAGCCAGTTCAAACCTTGCTCAATTTCTGTACTAAAGCTGAGCTCACCACTTAAAAAAAATCTTTCTGATTAGAAATTGTGTTCTGCTGTGTCTAAACAGAACTGCTGATTTTACCAGTCAATGATTGGGCATCTCAGTTAATCTAGGCACACCACTGGAGGAGTGAAAGAATATTCTTTCTCAGAAAAGGGAGAGGAAAATGTTAACATCACAGACTTTACCTAGAAACTCATGACTATGTCACATCTCAAACTGGGAGTTTTTTTTTTTTTTTAATTATTGGCGTTTAGTTGATGTGCAATATTATTTAAGTTTTAGGTGTGCAGTCTAGTAATTCACAGGTTTTAGAGGCTATACTCTATTTATAGTTATTATAAAATATTGGCTGTTTCCCCACATTGTACTGTATATCCATGTAGTTTGTTTTATACCTAATAGTGAGGCCAAATCAGTCCGCCATACCCCAACACCAAATTAAATCTCGGAGACAGAGTTTTGGGTGAAGTAGAAAAAATAGCTTTATTGCTTTGCTAGGCAAAGAGGACCACAGCAGGCTAATGTCCTCAAAACTGTGTGTCCTGACTGGGAGGGCGTGGTGAGGAGTTTTGTCCTAATGGTTCAGAGAGGATGTGATCAGCTCATGAACATTCTTCTGATTGGTTGGTGGTGAGGAAAGTGGATGTCAGTTTCATCAACCTCCTGTGCCAACTGGTCTAGGGTCTACATGCTTGTGGGCAGCATACAGTTAACTTCTCCCACCTGGTGGGGGTTTCAGTATCTGAAAAATGGCTCAAGAATATTTTTCTGTGCTTGAGGGGAACTAGGACCCTGCTCCAAGGCTGCACTGTTGTTTCCTGCCTGTTCCATCCTCATCCAGATCCCCTCTCTTCCCTGATTAGCATCCGTTTGAACCTGCTCATTGGAACTCAGGGACGGTCATGGAGACTGAATGAAGCCTATTTCCTGTAATCAAAAACTGGGGGTGTTGACTTGAAAAATGGTGACAACCTAAAAGTTGAGAATTACGTTTTATTCAGTGGGGATTTTTAGGACTTTGGGGCTGGGAGACAGCATCTCAAGTAAACTGAGAGAACTGGTCCTAGGAGCCTGACTGGGGGAGGGGGGGCGGCTGGAGGTGGGAGTGGAATGGAGGTGGCAAGGTGGGTGTGGGAAGTGTCAGGTTATATAGAAGTTTGCAACTAGGGCAAGTAGTCTGAACATCAAAGGTATTTTGTGAATTAAAGAAAACCAGATATCCCAAGTTAAGGAATTTAGCATTTTTCTATGTATGGAAAAGATGCAAGGGTCTGGGCTCACTGAAATCATTCCTTTCATATGCGTCTCAGCTGTCCTGGGGCCAGTATCCTGGGTTTCTTCACATGGGGAGGGCCTCAGTGCTCACCACAGGGAGTGGCTGCAGCCTCGTGGCTGCCAGGTTGTGTAGGTCTTCCTCTCCTTCCTGAGTGCCCCGGAGGGCTGGAATCACTGATGACCGGGACATCCTTGTTTACTACTATAAAGGAAATACCCCATTTCCCAGGAGATACAGAAGGCCCAAGGACCCAGGAGGCCCATTGGGTCCTTTTTGGTATCCGTAGTTTGTACATCTAAATCCCCTATCACATTGGGAGTTCTTTGAACAGATATTAGGATTCCCAGAAATCAAGGCAAACTGAAATCACATCTTCCATGCTTGTGCTTTTATTGAAATGAATGGAAAATCTAGAGTCAACTGAGCAGGTGTATCTCTGGGTGAAAGTTTCAGCAGGAAGCTGGAGAGAGAAGGAAAAAGGTAGAAACTGTTTTCAGAGTGTGAAGCTGGCCAGACAAGCCAACTTTTCTAGTGGTTTTCAGAAAACAATCAGGTAGAAGTGTTTTTCCTTCGAGACCTTCCCACTGAGGCTAGTTGCCCAACATGAAGCTAGAAAAGTCAGCCAAAGCACAGTGAGGAAATCATATATTGCCTCAAACTCTGAGCTGCTCAAACTCTGAGTCTCTGGGATCTTGTTGATGGGCCAACGATGAATCCATAGGTCTGGGTGGATGTGAGGTTCTGCTTTCTTAATGAGCTTCTAGGACTTGCCAGGGCTGCTGGCCCATGGGCTTCCCTTGGACTGTACAGGCCTTGGACTTGTTACACGGTCTCTAAAATGCTGCTGATCTGCTGAAATGTAGGATGCAGGACTCACCATACCACATCAATTGGCAGGTGACTCTCTTTGGGCTTCAAGGATATTTGAGTCTTGGTCTGCTGCCACTTGCGAGGGAGGGGAGGCTCCTTGGGCAAGTCTTTTAAGCTCCAGGAGCCTCAGATGCTCATGTATAAACAGAGGGTGCTGACACACCATTTAGCACAAAAGATTGTTGTGTGATCGAATGAGACACTGTGCCCTAAGGGCTGTGAAATGCCATAAAAACACCAGGAACTATCACTGTATTGTGATGACCTCTGTGGGGTACAAGGCAGCCCATGCTTACTTTATCAGCTGCCTTGTACCCCACAGAGGCCATCACAATACAGTGATAGTTCCTGGCATCTTTATGGCATTTCACAGCCTTTAGGGCACAGCCTTAGGCCAGCTGGCCTGTTTAAACTGCTGGAATGGGTCTCACAAGGACTGCCCACCCCTGCAGAGTCATGCAGGTATTACGCCTTGCAGAAATCAACTTGCAGGGACTTCCCTGGTGGTGCATTGGTTAATACTCTGCACTTCCAATGCAGGGGGCATGGGTTTGATCCCTGGTTGGGGAACTGAGACCCCACATGCCTCACAATGCACCCAAAAAATAAATAAATAAAAAGAGATCAGCTTGCAGGTCTGCTGGCTGCATAAGGCATTCTAGAATGATCAGGCCTTCCTGATATCAGGCATTGTTGTCAAGAATTGGAGTGTGGGTGTGAAAACCTCCCAAACCCAGCTGTCCTGAATTTTCAGCCTCAAGACTGTGGTCTCCCCAGTAACCGGCTTAAAACTTCTTTCTTTCCCCAGGCCATCAACATACCCACCCTCACCTTCCCTGCTTCTCACTGACAGCCAGCCACAGAGAGGACCTGAGGTGCTCAAAACTCAGGGAGGGTTCTGACCAGAGGAAGGCGTGTGGGTGTTGTGGAAACTGCAGGCGTGACCTGAGAGGGGGTTCAGTTCCCAGGAGTCCATGTGAAGCTGGGTACCAGAGGGAGGCACACAGGGGAAACTATGTCAGGTTCGTGGCCCTGGAAGGAATGTCACGGGCAGGCATGATGATGACATACAGCCTTCTAGCTTCTCTGACCCTGAGACAGGTGGACCGTGTCTCTGATCCCAGTGGCCGCCACGGCAAGCAGGAATCAGGCAGAGCAGATCCGGGGCGCTCACGGCCTTATCAGAAGGCCTTTCAGGAATTTCTCCCAGTGGTGACCTCTTTTCATGAGCCAGCACTAGAACCTTCTGCTAACATGAGGCTGCCAGAAAAGTGAACCATGCCACAGTGACAGATGTCTCCTCCTGCCTTCTGTAGTTTCAGCCTCCTGGAAGCTAGCTGGTTGATTCTGCTTCAAAAACGCCCACAGACATTCTGGGCCAGGAAAGGGGAGAACACAGTTTTGATGCTCCCCGTCTGTCTTCAGCCCCACAGGGGCCAGGTGTGTACTCCTGGCTGCACAGACTACGCGGGACCCACAGGGGGTCTTGCAGCTGTAACCTTCAAAGTCTAAGGAGCAGAGCCTCCCAATCTGGAGGTCTGTGCCTTCTGGAAATGGTAATCGCACATCTTCCCAGGGACATAATTACCCATGGTCCCTGTCCTCAAGGAGCTCACATCCCTGGAAGAGTCAGGGAAACAAACAGGATGAGGGTATGTGCAGGGGCCCCAGGGGAGAGGCCCAGGTACTTGTGTCCTGAGGCAGATGGGGAGTTTCTTAGAGGAAATGAGCAAGGAGCAGTCTCTTAGAAGAGGAGCAATTGGACCTGTAGGTGCCGGATCCTGGGTGGGTATGGAATGGCACCAAGGCTGGCATGGCAGAGAGCGTGGTGCCTGAGAAGCTGATCCTGTGTGGGAGGTGAGTGGGGGAGGTCAGCAGGAGGGGAGGGCAGTGGGAGCAGACTCTGTGACTCCAGTGCATGCAGAGAGGTTTAGATTCTGGTGTGAATGTTGGGAGGGGGTGGGGATGGCAGAAAAGTCATCAGATTGGATCTTTAGCAGTACAGTACGTCTCCTACGTAGGAACCTTCAAGTTACAAACCATCAAAGATGAGAACATACGCAGCTGTTACGCGGTACTTCTGTATTTTTCAAGGTACTGTACTGTAAGATTTGAAATGTTTTCTTTATTTTCTGTGTTTGTTTTTGATGTATTATTTGTGTGAAAGTCAAGTTTGCTCAGTCGTGTCTGACTCCTTGTGAGGCCATGGACTGTACAGTCCATGGGATTCTCATTCTATGGGCTATACAGTCCATAGGCCAGAATACTGTAGTGGGTAGCTGTTCCCTTCTCCAGGGCATCTTCCCAAGCCAGGGATCAAACCCAGGTCTCCTGTATTGCAGGCAGATTTTTTACCAGCTGAACCACCAGGGAAGCCCTGGTGTAAAGAGCTTTATTTATTATTATGTGAAGAGTCTTATAAACCTGTTACAGTACCGTACTGTATGGTTGATTGTATCAGTTGGGTACCTAGGCTCACTTTGTTCAACTTATGAACAAACTGGACTTAAAATGCACTCTCATAACAGAACTTGTTCGTATGTAGGGGCTTACTGTACCGCCATCCCTATGTCAAGGATAGGACTGAGGGCAAGCGGAGGCCAGGCCCGTTGAAGAAGCCCAAACCCAATGTGTGTGTGTCAACGATTTGACTGAAAAAAAATACACAATCTGAGAGTTGAGAATTATATTTTATTCAGCAGACATTCTAAGAACTTAAGCCTGGGATACAGCCTCTCAGCGCTAAACATTTACTCTGAAGATGTTTGAGAGGAGCCAGAATATATAGGAGTTTTTACAACAAAGACCAGGTAGTCAGAGCATCCAAAGACTGCCTTTAGCAACTGCTTAGTTGCTCAGTCACGTCCTACTCTTTGCAACCCTATGGACTGTAGTCCGCCTAGCTCTTCTGACCATGGGATTTCCCAGGCAAGAATACTGGAGTAGGTTGCCATTTCCTACGCCAAGGGTTCTTCCTAACCCAGGGATCAAACCCGCATCTCTTGAATTAGCAGGCAGGTTCTTTACAGCCGTGCCACCTGGAAAGCCCCATTGAAATATTACTGTTAAATAAAACCATATATCTCAGTTAAGGAATTTAGCCCTTTCCTGTTTATGCCAAAATGTAAGAGTCTGGGCTCTATGAAATCATTCCTTTGATACAGCTCAGCTACCTGGGGCTTTCCCATCCTGAGTCCCTTCGGGGTGCAGGGTTCGGGGTGGCTGAGGGCTTGATGATGGGTATCCTGTTTGTTTCCATCCTGAGTCCCCTCGGTGCTCACTGTCGGGGTGGCTTGTAATGTGGCAGCTTGACAGTTGAAACATCCTTTGTTTACTGATGTGGCAGGTGACATTTTTCATTCTTGAGGCATGCAGGCATGTGTGGGTGACACAGATGTTGTTCCTGAACTTAGGGGCTCACATCCAAGTTGGAGAGACACCCATATGAAAAACAGAGTGGGATGTAAGGAGGAGAAGGCAGGGCAGACTGTCTGGGCTGCAGCTTGAGTGCAAGAACAGGGTTCAGTTGACAGCAAGACTAAGCAGTCGGACAGTTAGTGGACTTACTGTATGACGATCCATGGCGAGACCTTTAGGCGCTGGGTCAAGGGACTGGGGCTTTATTCTGCAGGCAGTGGGAGCCTCTGAAAGTTTTTGAGTCCAGGGCTGATCTAATTAGAGCTGCTTTCAAAAGTAAGAGTCGGAGTACTAATTATATAACTGGGCACAGAGCACGTTGTCCATCTCACATCAGAGGCAGGATGACTCAGTATTATGGTTTTTGTTTCTTTGTTTGGAGTTCAGACCTAGAAGGCCAGGTCTCTTGATGTGAATTGTCAGCTTCTCCTTCAGCTGAAAAGAAACTCTTAACGTTGGTGAAAAGCGTTTCAGTGGTTATTTTCTTGTCTAACTCGGGCATTCTGGAAATTGGAGGGGATATCTTTTTTCTGGCAAATGCTGGTATGTGTTTTTCAGGCCCGTGGTGAACAGGAAGGCATGGCCAAGGTCGCCCTAATTAGCGTCACCCCAGCATGCCCAGCCCTCCTGGCACGGTCGGGCCTCCCTCCTGATGGGAGCTGATGGGCCTCCTTGCTCGCTTTTTCTTCCTTGAGCCCTGAACGTGTGGTGACCCACTGCTGCCACCAACAGTTCTTCTCCAGAGGGTGAGGGCACCCTGAAAACAGGGCCACAGGGATGCCTTCATTCTAGGAAGACAGAGACAGCCCTTCACTCAGGCCACAAAATCCGCCAAGGGACTGCTGTGTGTCAGGCACTGTTCTGGCTGCTATGGAAATAGCGGTGACCCAAGCAAATGAAAAGCCTAGCCTTGGTAGAGCTTACCTTTTTGTTGGGAAACAAACAAACAGAATAGGTCAGATGGTGCTGAGTGCTATGGAGAAAGATGGGGCAGGGCTGGGGTAGGAGCGCTGAGTGCAGAGGCATCGATGTCAGGCTGGCGACCCGTCTGTCTTTCTGGAGGCACTTGTGGTTATACCAGCATCTCCTTACCCCATCCAGACCCAAATGCCTGGGTTAGCCCCGGTTACTCACTGATTCATTCATTCTTTGTCTATTCCTACAGTAATGTACACTTGTGACTGTTAACTCTGACCACGCACTGTAGGGAGGTTCTGAGCACTTTCCTGCCCCTCAGATGTCTGAAGCCCCAAAGATGAGCCCATCTCTGCAGCCCAGGAGACTGGAGTCCAGTGGCAAGGGAGTCTGACCAGATCGGCCCGTACGGGGTCCAGCAGTCCTGTGTGACCACCGGCTCCAGGGCCCAGGATGGAGGAGAGCGCAGACTGTCCTGCTGGCAGTCACCTTTTGGGGCTTTCCTGGTGGCTCGGTAGTAAAGGCTGCACCTGCAGTGCAGGAGACAGGGGTTCAATCCCTGGGTGGGGAAGATCCCCTGGCGGAGATCTCAGCAACCCACTCCAGGATTCTTCCCTGGGAAATCCCATGGACAGAGGAGCATGGCAGGCTCCAGTACATTGGGTCGCAAGAGTCAGACACTACTTAGCAACGAAGCAGAAGTAACAACATCCTTCTGCCATCCGTCTTCCTCCTAGCTTGAAGCAGTCTTGTTTCCCATCTTATTTCTAAGAATTATCCACCCAAAAAGCAACACACTACCTCCAGAGCCCTTGCAGTTACCCACGCTAGTATTCTTGCCTGGGGAACTCCATGGACAGAGGAGCCTGGCAGGCTACAGTCCATAGACTGCAAAGCCTTGGACACGACTGAAACAACTGAGCATGCACGCACATACTTCAGTCCAAATAAAACATTAAAAAATATAATCTTCGTACCAGGAGATGTTGGTCAGGTCTGCTGCTGAGCCAAAGCTCCTTCCCCCTACAGACCCACACACACAGTCAGGTGAGCCTCAGAGCCTATGGTATAGGCACAGGACTGTCAGCAGAGGCAGGAGTGAGAGAGGGGTGGCTGGCGAAGGCTTAGATAGTCTCTGCATGCTTTCAGACAGCATCAGAAGTATTCAGGGGTGTGTCAGTGGAGAAATGAAACACAGAGCCTCGTCCCTGTGCCCCCCAGGTTGTGACACTGACCTCATGCATTTATGTCATGTCCCCGCCGCCACATCCCTGCTGCTCTATCCATCATCCTGATACTTGTAGTTTAGCTCACTTTGTTTCCCCTCGGGGGTCACTCCACCCCATTTTCACATCTCGGTTCAGTAGCTACCAGCCTCATCGCAGAGAAGCTGAGTGACAGCCAGACACGTGCAAAGCTGAGTCCAGAACATCCAAGAGTGACTTTTCAGCTTTCACTAAGGCAAATAGAAAGTACTGTATTAGCTTCTGATCCCTTCTGTTCTCACGTACTTCGGTCACTGTTCAGCCCCCAGTTACCTGAGGTCCCTGTTCATCCTTGGACAGATAACAAGAGTTTGTCTTTGCAGCACAGTTGTTTTTCGGGAGGTTATGCTCTTTACCCTTGTAATTTCAGAGCATGTCTAACTCAGCCACAGCTGTGTGGTTTTTCTCATGCAGTTTCATTGAAATTTTTCCAAAGGTTGACTCCAGTGCTCATATTTGTGGACTTGAAGAATGCTGGCCACTTAAATAATGGCCACAATTGGGTGATTATGGCTTTTTGAGGGTCAAGATACCCCAGGCTGGGTTTATTAATAAGAAATTTAGCAACAACATTAGCACAAAGCACCAGGGTCCCTGTGAATATTTGCAAGATAGGTATTAAAGGCATAAAAGGTGAAGAACAGGGAATCCCCAGGTCCCAGAAGGAGATCTTCCAGGCAGTGAGTCTTGGGGGGCAGTTAACATCGTGTGTCTTCCCTGTAGCTCAAGCAGTAAAGAATCTGCCTGCAATGCAGGCCATCTGGGTTTGATCCCTGGGTCGGAAAGATCCTCTGGAGGAGGGAATTGCAATCCACTTCAGTATTCTTGCCTGGAGAATCCCATAGACAGAGGAACCTGGCAGGGTACAGTCTGTGGGATCACAAAGAGTCGGACACGACTGAGCGACTGACACTACTCCTAACATTGTACAGGTCAGGTGATGGAAAAAAATCTCCTGTGTATTGCATGAGGGAAGGTGCAGAGAGGTATGTGCAGGTGTGGGGGGTTGCAGGAAGAGGGGACAACTGCTAGAAGCCGCCAGGAGGCGCAGGCTCCTGCCATCCCCCCAGCTCATGTCAAGCCATTTCTTACTTCCCATGCACTTCCTAATCAAAAAATCAAGACTGACAAGCCAGCTCACAGGTGCATTAGAATTTTAACACCTTACCACATTTAGAAAAAAACATACCTGCATGGAGATCTCAAAGATGAAAAGGGAACTTTGACAATTCTTTAGCCCAAATCACCCATACTAATCAGAGCAACCACAGATGCTCAGAGGAGGGGCATGAGACCTTTGTTCGCTTCAGTCCCAGACCTCTCCAGAAATGCTAGCAGGGCAGAAATGGTTGATACTCTTTCCTCATACGAAGGAATGTGGAGGTAGCACTGGGCAGGATGGATGATGCAGGAGGTGGGAAGGTGGAGAGGACGCTACCAGCCTATCTTGGAGCACTGGGATAAAATGATAAGAAGGTGGCTTGCCATTAGTCAGCTGATGTTTGAAACCCAGCTTTGCCTTTATTTGGCTATACTGCCATGATTCAGTAAACCAAAAGCTCTAAGCCTCACTCCTTAGCTATAAAATGGAAACCCTAATACCTGCTCTGAGGATTGCAATTGACATCTCCCTTATTTCAGGTTCTCCTAGTTTCTGCAGAGATCTGGTGTTTGAACTGAACAGAATTAAATGTGCTGGTGTCTATAAAACCTCAAATCTCACCTGGTCCAGAGGTTTCTGCCCCATCTTTGGTTGACTCCAAATGTGAATTTCCAAACTCACACAAGCCCTGTCTCCTGCTCTCTGCAGGTCATAATGTGATGGTGGTGGTGATGGTGACGGTAGTGATGGTGGTGGTGATGGTGGTGGTGATGGTGATGGTGACAGTAATGAGGGCGATAAGGGTGGTGATAATGAGGATGAAAATGATGGTGATGATAATGATGGCACTGATGATGGCGGTGATGGTGATGATGATGTTAATGATGGTGATGGTGATGGAGACGTTCCAACCACACGCTGACTGAGTCTTTCTCCTCCTGAAGGTTCAGATAAGTCATGTAGCCAGTGGGGAGCCCAGAGCAGAGAGGACAACTTCAAGTCTCGTTATTATTTTGGCCTGATGGGAAAGCGGCATTTCTTGGCAGAAGTGAGCTTTGAGACAAGTTTGCCAGGAAAAGGGCAGAGAACTCCTGTGGTCCACGCCATGATCATCTCACCTAGAGTGACCTGAGGGTGAGACAAAAATGCAAGGTGATTCATATGTCTGGATGGCAGTGTCCTGTCAAATTCTTGACGTTATTCTTGGTTTTTTGAAGCTAAAAAAGAAAGGGGGGTGGAAATGCTGGTACTGTGCAGATTGCTAAAGCACAACCCTGTTGCATAATTTTTCTTCTACAGGCAGCACCCTAGCCTGATTGCATACAACGCAGAGCCGAATTGGAATGACCACCCCTGACCATGGGCTCAGACGTTGTAATGGTTTCCATAGCCCTCACCTTGCTTCCTTCCCCATATAGTATTTATACACCTACTAGTGTGATGCTTGCACCAGGCACCAAAGATGCAGAGAGGAGTACGGCAGGGGGAAGGAACCCCAGGCATTGAAGTCTAATTGGTTCAGGTTCTCAAATCCACTGTTGACAAATCCACATGATGAATCACCACTACCCAATGGTCTGTGGTGACTTAAATGGGAAGGAAATCTTTTAAAAAGGGGATATATGGTACATATAACTGACTCACATTGTTGTGCAGAAGAAACGAACAACACTGTAAAGCACTGTACTCCAATACAAATTTTTAAAAAGAGTAATATGAAAACCATATGACTAAAAAAATTCTGTGTGACTCCAAAGTTTCATTGCTGTTCAGTGATCTGATATTTAACAATGGGCCAATAATGCCTATTTCCACAGGCTGGCTGTAGGATCAGGGCACTTGTTTGAACTTGACCATTGATTGGCACTGAATTAACAGTGGGCACAGCTCCTTGCACTACTAGAACAATTATTACCAGGGTGGTGGTTGTTCACTTACATTCCCTACCTTAACAGCCTTACTGCACGCACCACACTTCTCTGAGCTATTTCATTTCTAACTGAGTCCCAGAGCAAAGAACTTTTGTGCACATTCAGTATCTCCTATATCATTTCATTATATGACATTCACTCCTCAGTTAGGGAATTGGGAGCTTATGGGAAAAGCAACCACTGGAAATTGTTATGCCTGATTTTTTTGTGGTTCTAAACTTTATTTCCATTATTTTTATTTTCTTTTTCACTATTGTTTACTACAGGATATTGAATATAGTCACCTGTGCTGTACAGTAGGACCTTGTTGTTTATCCATCTTAAATATAATAGCTTACATTTGCTAACCCAAGTCTCCCTCTCCATCCCTCCCTCAACCCCTTCCTCTTTGTATTATGCCTAATTTTTAAAGCCAAATCAAACCATATTCTCTTACATAGCCAGGGTCTATGCTGAGCACTTCAGAGAGTCAGCCTCCCCACTTCACCAAAACACTTATTTTTGGCCATGCCGGGAGGCTTGTGGGAATCCTAGTTCCCTGACCAGGGACTGAACCTGGGCCTTTGGCAGTGAACGTGCAGAGCCCTAACCACTGGACCATCAGTTCAGTTCAGTTCAGTTCAGTCACTCAGTCCAACTCTTTGCAACCCCATGGACCGCAGCATGCCAGGCCTCCCTGTCCATCACCAACTCCTGGAGTTTACCCAAACTCTTGTCCATTGAGTCAATGATGCCGTCCAGCCATCTCATCCTCTGTGGTCCCCTTTTCCTCCTGCCCTCAATCATTCCCAGCATCAGGGTCTTTTCAAATGAGTCAGATCTTCAAGTTTTGGCCAAAGTATTGGAGTTTCAGCTTCAACATCAGTCCTTCCAATGAACACCCAGGACTGATCTCCTTTAGGATGGACTGGTTGGATCTCCTTGCAGTTCAAGGGACTCTCAAGAGTCTTCTCCAACATCACAGTTCAAAAGCATCAAGTCTTCAGCACTCAGCACCAGGGAAAGTCCCAAAACACGTTTTGTCTACTTCAAGTATGAAGCAGAGCAGACCAGGCCCCCTTGGGCCAATGTTCCCTTCCACTCACCACCCAGGTCTGTTTGGGCCTGCGGTGCTTGGGTGCATGGCAGGCCTGGGAGGTGAGGGGAGTGAGTCTCCAGCTGAGGGTCCCTGAGAAACTTCAGGTGCGTTTCCCAGTGTGGACCCCTTTGTTCTAAGAGAGACTCCAGCGGTTGGTGGGTCTCCTGTACCTCAGAGCCCTTGCACCTGGCCCTGTCAAGGTCTTTGTCATTGAAAGTACATATTGGTTTAGTGGCCACGCTTCATACCATTTAGTTTAGTTTGTCACAAAAGATGACAAATCTAGCTGCCTTTTTTGGATGTTTGTACAACTTCTATTCTCGTGCTTCCTGGACCTTTTAAAAATAGAATTATTATAGTCATTACATTTACCTCCTCAACCATTTTAGAAAACAAAATGATTTATGTATTTACTGTAACATTTCGGAGCACATCAGGACCCTTTCACGCTTTTCTTTTCTAAGTGCCTGACTTTGTGACACTTACGTTGAGTGAGTTACTCTCCACCATACATGCATAATTAATTTATAGCATAAACAAAATTAAAAGCACTGGAAACTAAAGCTCCCTCATTGCAGGAGTATCTCATGAGGACTATTCTATGGAATATTTTGTTGGCATTTCTCTAGGTGGGGGGTGGGGAGTGGAAATGCAAGTGAATTTTTTCAGTGATGAACTTTAGATGCACCATCCAGAGGATGGAGACCGGCTTGTAAATATTTTGTTATGGATTAGTGTTGAGGGGGGAGGATTGGGTCTTTTCAGTGTTTTGTTGGTTGTCTTTCAAGTGTTTGGTTTTGTGAAAGTTGGTGTGTTTAAGTCCAGCTTGGAGAGAACCCTTGTTTCTTGGTGAAGGTCTTTTCTCCTTCACCTAGAGAGATGGAAGAGAGAGCAGATGGAATTGACAAGGTGGACTGAGGGGCATGTGCACACGTGCATTTTGTAGGATCCTTGTGAGGGACTTGTGAGGCTTTGAGGATCTTCCTTGGAGAGGAGGGATGGAGCCTTGTAAGCTTCCTGGCCAAGCCCCCAGCTCTCCGGGGGAACAAAGCCCCTGGCAATTCATAGTCACTGGCACTGTGAAGTTGGGCTCATCCTGCAGCAGAGGTGGGGGCATCCATCACAAGGTCCCTGCTCTTCCTACCACACTGTGGATTGTTGCAGGAGAAGTGTCTGGCTAAGAACTATATCTCCCAGCCTCCCTTGGCATCGACATTGGGCCAAGGGACTTCCCCCTAAGGTGGTCAACAAAGGTAACTTGGGGCAAGCAAACATTTCCCACCTTCTTCTTCCCTGCCCCACTGACTGCATGCACAGGATTCCCAGGTACTCAAAGATGGAAGAGCCTCTGGTTCCCAAATATGACAAGATTTTAAGTAATTGAGGTTAAAAACAAAGGACCAGAAACTGTCTCTGCTCACTGTCTCCCTTTTTTCTTCCTGAGTTCGTTCTTGAACCCACTACTTTTCATCCTCACCGCTACTTTCATATCCACCATTTGGTGGAAGTGGATCATGGCAAAACCACGAGGGATCTCCACGCTGCCAATGTCAGTGATCAGAATCAGCCTTCATCTTGTTCGGCCTGGATGGAACAGCACCAGTATCCTGTGGTCCGTTTTGAAATGCCAAGGGCAGAAACAGCATGATGTGCGTACATTTTTGGCAAGGCAGATAGGAGAATCACCACGTGGTGAAATGCCACCTGTCTTCCAATACCATGGATCAGAACTGAACTTCTCTTGTGCCCAGCCACTGAATTCGTGGGGTTGACACAGCCGCTAACATACTCATTAGTACAGCCCCCATATTTTTACCCCAACCCGTAGAGCTGAAGTCCATCCGAAAACCTGCGTCATCCACCACATGCATTTTGGCAGTCTTACTACCCAAAAGTTCCCATGGAGTTTTATTTTTATTCTGAATACACCAAGTCCCCTACATGTGAACAGTTTCCATTCCGAGAGTGCATTCATAAGTCCAGTTTGTTTGTAATTCCCGTAACGTTAGCCTAGGTACCCAACTAACACAATTGGCTGTATAGTATTATACTGTAATAGGTTTATAATACTTTCACACAAATAGTACATAGAAAGAAAACACAAAAAGTAAACATTTTTAATCTTATGGTACAGTGCCTTGAAAAGTACCTAGTGTAATACAATAGTTGGCAGTTCTTAGTACTGCCAGCTACATCACTGCTGTTTTTAGGCTTGCTTCCACACATCTTGGGCTTGAAATAAAGATACTGTACTACTTTACTCTGTGTGTACAGTAAAGCACACAAAAGCACAAGCACTTGTAGAGGATGCGTGCGCTTGACAATGTATGCCAGTCATGTGAATTCAATTATGTGATTGGACTTGCGAACATGTGTTCATGTCTTTGAAAGTTTGCAATTTGAAGGTTTGTCTGTAGGGGGACTTACTGTATAATAAAAATTGTAAAAGCGTACCTGGACAGAAAATGGCAGCCCTTAAACACAAGGAAGGGGTCTCATCTGCAGATCCCCAGCATCTAGCTCAGCCGCTGGCACAGAGCACACACAGAATGGATGCTGGTAGGAGACAGGGCAGGAGGAGGAAAGAGTTACCAGTGGGCAGTGTCAGTTTGTCATTGGCATGTGCGCTCTCACAGCTGATGCTGAGACCAGCTCTCAGCAGGCACTTGCCTGGGGCGGCGGGGCGGCTCTGAGACAGACGGGAGAGACCCCCTGTGCTTACAACAAGCCATGCCCCTCCCAGCCAGAATGACTGACTGACCCCATTCTGAAAGAGCTCTTCAATGATGAAACAGTTTCCCAAAAAGTGGGGCTTGATTATCAGGTATGTTTTGGAAATTAGGTCTGAAATTAGGACACACCAGTTCAGGGGATGCCCAATAGCTGTCTGATTAAAACCAGAGGAAAAACCCATCCTCATGACAGTACAGTGTGGCATTTTGGTTAGAATTTCATATTCTTTAAAAGCTACGTGCTCATCGCACCCCAGAATGGAGGAGTTCAGAGGATTTGTGCATTCAGGGTCTTCAAAGGCCGGCAGACCTTCTAAGCTGCTGTGAGAGTTGAGACTTTTATCTCTGTTTCAGTTGCCATCACTGTTTAACAAGCTACCCCAAACTCCCTGGTGTCAGCACCCCTTCTGCTGTGGCCTGTGGGTGAGGAATTCCAACTGAACACCAGATGTGGGTCCTCCCTGCTCCGTGATGTCAGAAGCATCCGCTGGGAAGATTTGCTGGGTGGGTAGCTTGCAGCTGGGGCTGAAGTCCTCCGGGGCTTCCCAGTGTGCGGTGGCTGAGGCTGGCTGTCACCTGTTACCTGCGGCTGTCGACCTGTGCACCTACACCTGGGCCCTGCAGGCAGCCTGGGCTCCTCACTGCGCGGCGGCCCCAGAGTCAGGCTGCACTCGCGATGGCCCGGAGCCCTAACGCGCAGTGTCCCAGTGGGACGGGGCCTCATTCCTTTTAGGACCTGGTCTCGGAAGCCACCAGCGATATTTTCACTGTCCTTTTCTTCTGTCACAAGCCCCCCCACTTACTTTTTATTGTTTATGTTTTTGGTTGTACTGGGTCTCATTGCTGCATGTGGGCTTTCTCCAGTCGCAGTGAGCAGGGGCTATGCTCTAGGCTTCTCCTTGCAGTGGCTTCTCTTGTTGCTGAGTGCGAGTTCTAGGATTCATGGGCTCCTCACTTGTGGTGCAGGGGCGTCGTTGCTCTGTGGCCTGTGGAATCTTCCCAGACCAGAGATGGAACCCGCATTCTCTGCACTGGCAGGCGGATTCTTAACCACTAGACCAGCAGGGGAGCCCCCATGCAGTTTCAGAGGGAACACAGACCCCACCTCTCAACTGGAGGATGATGAGGTCCCTGGAGGAAGAGTGCCTAGAGTGGAAAGTTTTGTTGCCACCACCTTTGAAGAATACACAACATCAGAATCCATGCGGTGCGTGGAGTAGGGTGGTGGACACCCCTCTGTCAGAAAGAGCTGTGTCCGGGCTGCCAAAGGCAGGCAGGAGCCTTGGGTGGGAGGCGGAGGACCTGGTTCTGGAGGAGGATTCCATCAGGGAAGCAGCGGAGCCTCAAGGCACTTCTCTGCCCTGACTTGGGGAGACATCAGAGCCCCGATGTCCTCCTGATGCCAGTGGACGTGACCTGACCAGCCGTCCAGCCCATCTGGGCATCTGTGGGGTCTCCAGGTCAGATTCTGCTCCAGCTTCACCGCAACCATCTGCCACTGCCTCTGCCGCCTCCCTTCTTTGAGAATCAAAGCCTTTATCAGTAAAGCAGAAAACAGTATCAACCTGGGTAGAGAGGGCTAGTAAAAGTGATAATAACTGATTCAGAGAGTGCCAAACTACTCCAAAGCTGCCCGGTTACAAGAACAAACACGGTGTGTTTACAGTCCGGGTATCACCCTGATGCCTTTTTCTGTACTGGCTTTCCCCTTTCTAAAGATGTGAATTACTTTTATGCAAATAATGTAAGGATTGCAGTATTACAGGTCCCTGACAGCACAGGAATTTATAACTCAGGTCACGTCCTTTGGTGCACTGGACCTGGCATGAATAAAAAACCACAGAGAAGATAGAAACAGCCATGTGCTGGATTAAAGCATGGATAGGGACTTGCTCCCAGAAACCTCTGGGATGGCAGAGCAGAGTGTCCTTGTGGCTCTGTGGACTGAGAGCTGGGGGTCTCTCTTGGCTGCCAGGTGTGTTCAAGTCAGGTGGCACAGGTGAGGGATAAGGCCAGACCATGTGCTGTCCCAGGGGCCAGGGGGACACAGGAGAGACAACAGACATGGAGGATGCGCTGGTCTCGAAAGAGGGGAAACCACGGCTGAGTCCAAGACCAAGGTGTGGAAACAGATGGGATGAAGCGCAGGCAATAAGCAGTTAGGGGCATGGGTGTACTGTGCACTGAGTGCTGGAAAAAGAAAAAAGGATGGGGCCAGGGGGAGGAGGAAAGAAATATAACAATTCTCTTTCAATAGTAATGTTTAATTCCATTTAAGCTTTGGCACATCTTTTTTTTTTTCTGGCCACACTACTATGAGGCATGCAGGATCTTGGCTCCCTGACCAGGGATCGAACCTAAAACCCCTGCAGCAGAATCATAGACTCCTAACCACTGCACCACCTAGGAAGTCCCGTAACAATAGTTTTAAACTTCATTGTTTGATAGATTGGTTAGTTGGTTGGCTGGCTAAGTGATTGGGCGATTGGGCAGTTGATGGGTTGGCTGGTTAGTTTTTGGTTTGGGGGTATTTAGCATAGAAATACTTTCTTCTAATTAAAAAAAAAAAGATCACTCAGGGATATGCTGTATAGAAAAAAAGATTCAAGGATTGCTGCTCCTCTATCCCACATCCCAGTCCATAGGTGATGTTGACACTTCAGCCCAGGAAGATAATGGATATCATAGGTGTCCCCAGTAGAGAGACTCGGGCAGATCTGGGTGCTTATTGTCTTGAGGCTGTGTCCCCCAGAATGTGTTCCCCAAATGTGAGGGGTGCAGGGTGTTCATTAGGCTTCTGCGGGCAGACCCATTAGTGAAATGCATGGTGTCTAAGGCCAGTAATTCTCGGTCTTCTAGTGTCAGCGCGCACTGGAACCTTACAGGCGGCATGTAACACGGGCTGTCTCCCACCACAGCCCTTTCTCTACTGAATCTAACACATGTACTAATATTCTGGGAGGTATGCTTTTGAGGATAATTTTTAAAATAATTATTTGAAACAGAAGAAAAAGAAATAGATTGAACTCTTCTAACAAAAAAGAGATGCAGTATGCGGCAGTTGGTAGAAAACAGGAGCGCATTTGGCTGAGACAGAAGGAAGCAGAGGCAGAGAGCAGAGCAGCTGGGCTGTGGTCCCCAGCAGAGGGAGGCCCGAGATGAGTCCTGCTTCGTCGAGGTGACAATGCCAGCCAACTCCAGTGGAAATACAAGAGTGGTGGGATATTCTTGACCATCGTTGGATGCCTCGTTAAGCTAGACTTTGGTCCTCTTTTACCTGATAAATCTTTGACCTTCTTTAGAAATATGTCATTGTTCAAGAGGTAAAGGAAATAACTAGGAATGGTGTTATCTGACCAGTAAGGAAAAACAAGTTAGTGAGTGACAATTACAGGGACACAAGAGAAAATGGGACATCCCTGGCGGTCCAGTGAGTCAAGTGCTTAAGACTCTGCACTTCCACTGCCGGGGGCTTGGGTACCATCCCTGCTCAGGGAACTGACATCCCGTATTCTGTGTGGGATGGTCAAAAAATAAGTAAACAATTTTTAAACAGTGTAATGTTTAAAAATATCTATATATAAATAAAAATTGTAAAAGAGAAAGTGACCATGTCATCCTAATGTTTGTGAATGGGAAACACGTATTTATAGATGTGGAGAGACCTTAAAATGAGATATACTTTGGGTTTGACCCTTTGGCACTGAAGGCTAATAATGGGGATAACAACCAGATGGAAGCTGTATGGAAGAAAGGAGCCCATTTACAAGCTCCACCAAAACAATCTGAAATCCCTAGTAATAAACATAACGGCTTTTATAGTACCTCTGTGAAGAAGACTTCAAAACTCTGGAGAGTCAACAGCATAAAAATGTCAGTCCTCCCTACGTTAATTTCTGAGTGTAATGGTATCCAAATGAAAGCACCAAAAGGTTTGTTTTAGAGAATGGACAAGAAAGTCCTGAAAACATCCTACTTAGGGGAACTCACTGCTCTAGAGGTGAAAGCCTGATAGGAGGCCATGTTTGGGGGGATTAAAGCAGGGTGATGCCGTCACATGTTAGAGGAGTGAGCAAACATCAGAACATCGCGAGTAGACCTAAATACATAAAGAGTGCTGGTATATGATAAATGTGCTGTCTCGTGTCAGTGAAGGAACGATGAGCTACTTAATAAGTGATGTTGGGACAATTAGGAAGCCATCTAGGAAAAAATAAATTTGACTACTCTAAGCCTAGATAAACTCCAAATGGAATTGAATTGTAAAACTTAAAATATTATGACTGCTAGATAAAATATGAGGTAATCCTTTTATTGGCTTTCCAGATGGTTCAGTGGTAAAGAATCTGCCTATGATGCAGGAGACCTGGGTTCAGTCCCTGGGTTAGGAAGATTACATGGAGAAGGAAAGGGCTACCCACTTCAGTATCCTTGCCTGGGAAGTCCCTTGGACAGAGGAGCCTGGCTGGCTACAGTCCATGGGGTCACAAAGATTTGGAGACAACTTAGGAACTAAACAAGAACAACAATAAATCTTTTTATAACTTTTCTTTTAAAATTCTTCTCACTTTGATTCAAAGTCTAGAAATCATAAAAAAAAAAAGATGAACAAATTATAAATATAGCTACATTAAAAAAAGTTTAAAGACTGCTGCTTGGCAAAAAAATAATAATCATCATAAACAAAGTGAGAAAAACAAACCAACAAGTTGGGGAAAATGGTTGCAATTCATATATTAGACAAAGAGTTAAGCTCTCTAATAAATAGCTTTTATAAATCAATATAAAAATGACCAACAACTCAATAGGAAAATGTGCAAAAGATGTAACAAGTAGTTACATAGGACAGTAAATTAAAATAGCTTATGAATGAATGAAAAATTATGAGAGAGATGCAAATAATCAAAACTGGTAAATTTTTTTTTACCTATTTGATAATACGCTGTGTTGGTAGAACTGTAAGAAACAAGTACTTTACTACTTTTCTGGTGAGGTGTAAATTAATAAACCTTACATAGGGCAATTTTTGTAGCGGTCCCTACCATAATCACAAATACATAGCCACTTTGACCTAGGTCTTCACCTCCAGGAATTTATGTTATGAGATATACAAGAAAGCCTGGATCATGAAGTGTAAACAAGGTGGCATTGCAGCATTGTTTGTAATTAACTGAAGATTAGAGACAGTCTCAAATATTCATCAGTTAGAGGCTGGCTGATGAGTTTATGGTACAGGCTTACAGTGGATGCTGTTCAGCTGTCAATAGGGGAGACTTTGAGCTGGTGCAGCTAAAACCACTTCCCATCCCATTTTGACCCATCTTCCACCTTTCTGACCTCAGTTCCCATCCTCTACTCTAATACGTTCCGTAAAATACCAGTAAAATAATGGATATAAAAATCACGAGTGTTGAATGGGCATGACACTTATTTTTAAAGTTTTTGCAGATACTAGGCCTACTTCTCTCTGCCAACATGCTGAGAACAGCTGTGACTCATACTGCAAAGATGGAGCAGTTTGATGGCACCCCATGTAAGGGAAGGCGGGCAAGAGTTTGGCACTCTCATATGCTGTGGTGGGAGGATAACTTCATACAATAATTCTGGGAGTCAATTTGGCAATGTCTATTAAAGATTTAAATGCCCATTAACCCACCTATGTCCACTTCAAGAAATTTATCCTGTTGACATCTGTGTATATAAGCATGCTCACTGTTTGCTTTACAGCTTGGCTTCAGGTTTTTGGGTCAATGTTGATGGCAGTCAGAAACCAGCTTCTAATGCCTGCTTCTGTTGGGGGCTCCTCTTCTTACCTTCAATGCAGACTTGTCTGTATAACTGTTTCTACCATCACATGAGTATGTTACAGCAATAGAGGGAATATCAAGAACTGGTCAGTCAGTAAAAAAGAAGGACCCCACAGATAGACACCAAAGCCTGTTACCCCAAATGCAATTGTGACTTCGCTCAGACCATGGTCTAGAATATTTGCTTTCCAGTGATGATAATTGGATGCCCAGAGTGTTAAGCTCGTCTCATAAACAGAGCCAAGAGATTCATCATGAGTATATTCTATTTAACCTGAATAACCAAAGAAATATACTAAAGTAAAATTAACTCAAAAACATAGATTTTTACTTTAAAAAAAGTCCAAAAAGTAAAAGGCTAGTAGAGACAGGGAAGCATGGAGTATATGGTGGTTTCAAAATATACCCACCCCCCTTTGGAGGTTTATTTTCCTCCCCTTAAGTATGGGTTGGATGTAATGATTCATACAGCTGATACCATGGTTCCAACTCTATGAGGTTCTGTGAAAAGTAAAACTATAGATAGAGTAAAAAACAGATCATTTATAGATGGGGAGCTGCTGTTGTTGTGTAGTTGCTCAGACACGTCCAACTTTTTTGCAACACCATGGACTGTAGCCCACCAGACTCCTCTGTCTGTGGAATTTCCCAGGCAAGAATACTGAAGAGAGTTGCCATCTCCTTCTCCAGCAGATCTTCCTGACCCAGGGATTCAATCTTCGTTTCCTGCATTAGCAGGCAGATTCTTTACCACTGAGCCACCAGGGAAGCCAGATAGAGGCAGAAGGGGAGGGACAAAGAGATCAAGCACAGGGAAATTTTAGAGCATCAAGCTATTTTGTATGATACTGTAGTGGTGGAAACATGACATTATACATTTATAAAAGACAAAAAAACTGTACATCAGTTTGTACACAAACAGTGAACCCTAATTTAAACTTTAGACTGTAGTTAATAATGTATCGATATTGGTTTATCAGTTGTAACAAATGTACCTCCAATGCAAGATGTTAATCATGAGGGTAGAGCATACAGGCATCTTCTGTACTTTCCTCTTAAATTTTCTATTAATCTAAAACTGCTCTAAAAAATAATCTCTATCTATTTTTTGTAGTGTCACAACTAGAAATAGAAAAAAGATATTTGGTTGGAAACTTCTCTGAAAATGAAACTAAAAATTATGAAAAGAAGCTTTCTGAAAATTTAGTTTATAAATGCAACAGTGAATTCTTAGAGTGAATAAAAAGTGAGTCAAGTAACTTTCAGGGGTGTTGGAAATATCCTATTATCTTGATAGTAGTAATAGTATTCATGATTGTATAAATTTATCAAAACTCATGTATTTTTATATGTTAAAATACATTCATTGTATGTAAATTATACCTTAATGAAAGATGTTTTAAATGAAATAAGTCCCAGACATATTTTAATGCCAAAATGGTATGAAAGCTCAAAATGCTATCCTTAACTGTGTTGACTTTTACTGCATGATTCTAAAGAGAATTATTTTTACAAGAGCTTTATCTGTTTTTTTCCCAAGTCTCCTTTAAATACTTTAATATTTAGAGCATTCTTTTTTAAACCTTCTTTGAAGTCCTCATCCTTGTTAAGTGTCTCTTCTTTAGCTGCTAGCTCTCCTGAGTCTGCTGACTTCCATTGCTCAGTGGTTTTGTATGTGACTTGATCTGTTCTGCAACAGCAGTGCCATGAATTACTGGTTTGTTCTGGTTTCACTGGGGTGGGGGCAAGATTTGCAATACACTTTGCAACACATTGCCCTGTATTTACACTCAGCAAATGAAGATGGACAAGGATGTCAAAACAAAGGATGGACAAGGATGTCAAAACAAAGGATGGACATAGATACTAGCGTTGAATGGGGAAAGACATTTGAGTAGGAAATACATTTTACATCACAATGGAGTTGGTTGATTAGGGAATAATTTCATGCTAGGATGATTTTTTTGCTTTCATATACAACTTTGTAACTGCAGACTGCAATCATAAAGGTGTGAGAATGCCTTGGAGAAATAGGATGCATTTTTTAAAATCACATAATGTAAATGAAACCAAACTGAACTAATGGGTTAAAGACTGGATGGTCCTACTGGGACTCAAAAAGATGTTGACAGGACTTCCCTGGTGGTCCAGCGGTTAAGATTTCATTATTCCAATGCAGAGAGCCTGAGTTTCAATCCCTGGTCAGAGAACTAAAACCCACATGCCTCAAACTAACCTTGGATATGCAGATGACACCACCCTATGGCAGATAGTGAAAAGGAACTAAAGAGCCTCTTGATGAAAGTGAAAGAGGAGAGTGAAAAAGCTGGCTTAAAACTCAACATTCAAAAAACTAAGATCATGGCATCTGGTCCCATCACTTCATGGCAAATAGATGGAGAAACAATGCAAACAGTGAGAGACTTTATTTTCTTGGGCTCCTAAACCACTGCAGATGGTGATTGTAGCCATGAAATTAAAAGATGCTTGTTTCTTGGAAGAAAAGTTATGACAAACCTAGACAGCATATTAAAAAGCAGAGACGTTACTTTACCAACAAAGGTCCATCTAGCCAAAGCTGTGGTTTTTCCAGGAGTCATGTGTGGATGTGAGAGTTGGACCATAAAGAAAGTTGAGCACGAAAGAATTGACACTTTTGAACTGTGGTGTTGGAGAAGACTCCTGAGAGTCCGTTGGACTGCAAGGAGATCCAACCAGTCCATCCTAAAGGAGATCAGTCCTGAATATTCATTGGGAGGACTGATGCTGAACCTGAAGCTCCAATACTTTGGCCACCTGATGGGAAGAACGTGACTCATTTGAAGAGCCCCTGGTGCTGGGAAAGACTGAAGGCAGGAGGAGAAGGGGACGACAGGATGAGATGGTTGGATGGCATCACCGACTCAATGGACGTGAGTTTGAGCAAGCTCTGGGAGTTGGTGATGGACAGGGAAGCCCAGCGTGCTGCAGTCCATGGGGTCGCTAAAAGTCGGACACGACTGAGCGACTGAACTGAACTGAAAGATCTTGCATTCTGCAACTAAAACAAAACACCGAAAACAACCTGATATTGACGACATAGAAATACTCAGCCTATCAGCCTAAATCAGCAAGGGGGGATTCCACACACATTACCCTCAGTACATCACCTACTTAAGAGAGTGATGTCAAATGTTGGGTTTAGATCGCACCTGTGGCTTGTTGTCACACCTGTGCTCACAAAGACACGTTAGCTTTAGTTCAGGCCCTGATCAAGGCAAGCCGACGGCACCAGACAGCGGCGTAGGAAGCTAACGTCATTCTTGTCTGGGTCAATTACACGACACCACCCTGACTGGTGGAGACAAGAGTCACCCTGCATTCTGCACTGACAAGACCGTATGGGGCAATGTTTCCTATAATGAGCCCCCTCCTCTTAGAAGCGTTTTGATAAATGATCGTGCCCGGAGGAGGGTGTATGGGGTTACTGAGGCGAGGAGGGGACTAAAAGCCGTCTCACATAAAAATGATCAAGAATATTTATCCTGGACAAACCGAGACTTCAGTGGAGCCTGATAGCTGCCTTCAGACTCCCAATCTTAAAAAAAAAAAAAAAAAGGAGAATTCTAGCATTTTGCTGTAGGACATGAAGAGCTCATCTGCATGGAAATTCTAGTTCCTACTGTTGTACTCAACCTTCACTTGAAAAGACGTCATCACTTACATCCTACTTCTTCCTCCAATATACTGCACAAACCCTAAACAAAAGCACATCATGGGCCTTCACTGGTAGTCCAGTGTATAGGTGTCCTCACTCCTAGTGCAGGACACGTGGCTTCCCTCTCTGGTCAAGGAACTAAGATCTCACATGCTCACCGCAACTCCTGAGCCCTCGCACTGTGATGAAGACCCAACGCAGCCAAAATAAACTTAAAAAAAAAAAAAGAATAAAGCATATCACTTTTAGTAGCAAGCTGACTGCTTCCTTCCTCCTATTAGCTAATTGAAACCAGCAATAATAAGACAGAATGAAAAACAGTTTTTATTCAGTCCAAGCTGCATGCATAACTAACCTGATGCTGCTGAACACAGTTGCAGGATGGTTTTTACAGATACAGGCAGGGTATGCTCAGGCGTCTCCAGGGCAAGACTGCTTCAGCATCAAGAAGCCCTCTCCAGGTTGACGCTGACACCCTTGTCTAGGGAGTGTTTGCTATTTTTATTCTCTGGTGGTTGTATCTCTATTAGTCACACTGTTGTATTCACTCATAGCTTTGTTTTGATGTTGATGCCTTTCCCAGGGAGATCACAGCTTCGATACAGTGAAAGCGCATGAATTCAGGCTTCTTGAGTTGAGAATGAATTTTGATAGAGACTAGCCTGTGGTATTTTGTGTGCTCAGTAGTTCAGTCATGTCCGACCTTTTTACAACCCTATGGACTGTAGCCCACCAGGCTCCTCTATCTATGGGATTGTCCTGGCAAGAATATTGGAGTAGGTTGCCATTCCCTCCTCCAGGGGATTTTCCCAACCCAGGGATTGGACCCACAGCTCCTGCGGCTCCTGTATTGCAGGCAGATTCTTTACTGCTGAACCACCAGGAAATATTTTGAGTTACTCCTAAAGAAAAAGTTTGCAAGGAAATGGATAATGAGAGAAGGATGGGGACTCAGTGTCCTTATGTCCCATTTCTCTTCTATGAAGAAAATGAGCAGGTCTGTGCATCTTTTTGAAGCACTCATTTCTTGCAGTTAGTTGGTGTGATAATTGAATAGTTTGTCTTCTGTATATCAAGCTCTTGAGTACTGGTTACGGTGCCTCATCAGTTCTCAGAGTTTACTGTGTTGAAGAATCACCCAGAGAGCTGGTTAAAATGTTGATTCCAAGTCTACCGGGAACAGACCAGAACTGTTGAACTTATCACAAACACGATTCTGCCCCAGGTGATTCCACAAATCGTGAAAGGCTGCCGTGTGGACTTAAAAGTGGAAATCTGCCCCCTCTGTTCTTCTTTCATATATTCTCACTTGAAGAAAAAAAAAGTCCACCAATTTAGGCTGAAAGAGTGAAGTTTTCCTTTGTAGATGTGAAAACACATAATCTTAACATAGACTAATTTGCAGCAACATGGGTGGAACTGAAGACTATCATTAGAAGTGAAGTAAGTCAGAAAAAGAAAGACAGATACCATATAATATTACTTACATGTAGAACCTAAAATAGGACGGGCTTCCCAGGTGGCGCTAGTAGTAAAGAAGCCGCCCGCTAATGCAGGAGACATAAGATACAGGAGTTCGATCCCTGGCTTGGGAAGATCCCCTGGAGGAGGGCATGGCAACCCACTCCAGTATTCTTGCCTAAAGAATCCCATGGATAGAGGAGTCTGGTGGGCTACAGTCAGCACAGAGTCGGACACAACTGAAGCAACTTAGCATGCAAAATAGGACATAAATGAACCTATCTGTGAAATGGAAACAGAGTCACGAACATAGAGAGCAGATCTGTGGTTGCCACGGGGTAGGTAGATGGAGTGAGGGATGGGATGGGAGGTTGGGGTTAGCAGATATAGCTGTTATACAGAGACTGGATAGAGAGCAGGGGCCTCCTGTATAGCACAGGGGACTATATTCAGTGTCCTGGGATAAACCGTAATGGAAAAGAATATAAAAAAAGAATGTGTATGTGTGTGTGTGTGTGTGTGTGTGTGTGTATGTGTGTGTAAGTGAATAAATGCTGTACAGCAGAAATTAACATAACATTAAGTCAATTCTATTTCAATAACCAAAGTAATTAGTTAACATAGTAAGGCTAATATGAGACTTGGATGAGATGAGTCATTTTGCAGGTGACCACATGGCTTGTGGGAAGAGCTGGCAGACCTTGATCCCTCCTCTCTTCCTCACTTCCTGCCCACCAGGATTGTTAATTATTGAGGAGCAGGAAAGAGACCGTTGACTGGACTTCTCTCTGCTCACCTCCCTCAGCTGTACCCCCAAGTATATATATACACAAGACAGTGCCCATTAGAGGGAAGAAGTTAAAAATCAAATATCAGTGTGTTTGGAGACATTCTTGCACCTCCCCTGAAGGATATACATGGATAAGGAAACAGAAAAATTAAAGGACTTCTCTAGTGTCCTGTCACCAGCAGGTCAAAGACTCAGATCTGGGTTTGTAGGCAAGAAATCCTACGCCTTATGTCCTTACGAGATTGACATCTCTCCATCCTCTCAGTCTCCCCCAGGACTATTACCTGAATAAGTCGAGGAGGCTCTTGGTGGTCAGATATTTACACAGGCTCAGGCTCAGATGTTTACTTAGCTCTCCTTACATGCCAAGTTCTGTGTTGAGCGCTGGATGTAGGGCAAAATGATGACTAAGACATAGCCTCAACTCGCAAGTCACCCTCTGATGGACTAGTACAGGGACAGACCAGCTGTGGCGCTGACTTTGTATCTGGGTAAGGTGTTTATTCTTCTGAGCCTTAGTTTTCTCACCTGTGAGATGGGGCTGATAAGACTTTAACAGTGTTGTTTGCTCTGACTCTACGAAATAATTTGAGAATTCATGCATTAACAAAGAGTGCATGTACTGTGATTATAGAAGAGGTTAGACATTGTTAACATTTGGGAAAGCCTGGTCAGCCCTATAAGGAAACTGTGCTATCTTTGCAACTTTTCTATAAATCTAAAATTAGTTCAAAATAAAGTGGTAAAAAAAAATGTACATCTTGGGCTTCCCAGGTGGCACTAGTGGTAAAGAACCTGCCCGCCAACGCAGGAGACATAAGAGATGTGGGTTCAATTCCTGGGTCAGGAAGATCCCCTGGAGCAGGGCATGGCAACCCACTCCAGTATTCTTGCCTGGAGAATCCCATGGACAGAGGAGCCTGGGGGACTACAGTCCACAGGGTCGCAAAGAGTCGGACACGACTGAAGCGACTTAGCACACAGCATGCAAAAGCCCTAACCCAGTGGCTGGTATAGGGTTGGGCTTTCGGGTCTGGCTCTTCCTAGAGAAGGGAACAGCTCCGCTTCCTTCCAGGGTCCTCAGGGGGCCTTGGCGTCTGATTTTGGCAGAATCAGGACCCGAGTGTACCAAATGAAGCCTCTTTCCTGCGCATCCCATCAGCATGTTTCCTGTGGGTAAACTGTGACCTGCAGCAGCTTCCGGATGACACAAGACTGGTCCCAGAATGAAGTTCCACTTGTGGCCTCAGGGCAGATGCCAAGGCCCAGGGTTCTGGTCCCTACCTTCTCCTTCTCGCTTCCCCCCGACACAGGCCCCAGAGGGTGGTTCCTGGAACTCCGTCTGCCTTAGGGAAACAGGACTGCTTGTGTTCTAAAATTCAGTTATCCAGAGAGAGATGAGTTTTTGTTAGGCAGGCAGCTATTTGACTAATGGGTTTGGCCTTGGAACAAGAGCAGGCTGCTTACATGTCTAGGTTGTTGGAGTTCTGGGTTACGGTTTGTATTTGGAGCAGGTGTGCCTGTGGCCATGGGCTCTGCATTTGGTTACCTGGCTAACGGGATCAAACGCATACACACAAGATTGCTGATGAAAGAAAAGAGTTGCTATGTACAATAACTCAAATGATGGACCCTGGGAACCCAGCTGCACCGGCTGCTGTGGGACCAGAGATGCTCTGAGAAAGAGACTTGCAAAGGCAGAGGGAGTACCTGGGAGTTAGCGGTGGGAGTTGGGGAAGATTCCATTCTGATGAGAGTGAGGACTAGTGATGTTTAAAAGGGGAATTTTTAAAAGAAGGATGTCCAAGAGAACTGGAAGAATTTTAAAGGGAAGCAGACATTGCTAGTGAGAATTTTAACTCTTAGGAAGGATAGTGTTTCCTATGCAAAATAAGTTCTCTCTTCTGCCTCCTTTGTGAAACCTTAAGTAAAATTTATCCTGCTTCCCAGGTGGCATAGTAGTAAAGAATCCACTGCCAATGCAGGAGATGCAGGAGACATGGATTCGATCCCTGGGTCAGGAAAATTCCCTGGAAGAGGAAATGGTGACCCACTCCAATATTTTTGCTTGGAAAATCCAATGGACAGAGGGACCTGGCGGGCTACAGTCCATAGGGTCACAAAGAGTTGGACACGGCTGTTGCGATGTAGCACATTCTGCTTAATCCTCTTTCTGGGCTCTGTCGCTCTGGGAAGAGGCAAGAATCCAGAGCTCGAGGTGAGCCTTGGACCCAACAGTAACCTTGGGGACATGTGCCCCATCCTGAGATCAGGAGCTTTCATCCTGACAGCCCTAGGGGCTCAGGGGCTCAGCAATGAAGTGAGGATTGGTTAGGTTGATGACATTAAAATTAAGAGTATCTTGGGACTTCTCTGGGAGTCCACTGGTTAAGAATTCTTCTTCCAGTGCAGGTGACATAGGTTCAATCCCTGGTTGGGGAACCAAGACCCCACCATAGGCTACATGTTGTGCCAAAAATGAAAAAAAAAATTAAGAATATCTTTCAGAAAAAGGCACCATACAATGGGAGAAAATATTAGCAATGCAAATTACTGACAAAGAGTTAATATCCTGAGGGCCACCAGCCATGATCCTCTCTGAGCTCTCCCCTACCCCAGGGAGCCCTGCTCTGTCTCCCCAAGGACTTCACTCCAGCAGCTGCCTTCACTCCCTCCTGCTCACCACTGTTTACCTCTTGGTAGAACATTCCCATCAGCTAACCAACAATTTGCGAAATCCCTGTGCCCAGGGCAATAGAGAAAAGTTCACCTGCAGAGTAGTCTTATTGGTTGTCTCCCTTTCTCTCTTAACCCTGCAATCACTGAGAAGCCCTGATTGGAGCAGATGTGCCAAGTGCAGAGCCATTCTCAGGTCCAGTCTTTCCCTCACATGATCACACATCCCTTCTGGAAACACTTTCTGCCCCTGACTCCTGGGAACTCACACTCTCTGTGTCACCTGCAATCCTCTCTTGTTCTTCCTCCTCCTCCCTGACCTCTGAACTCTCTGGGGCCTCCAAGCCCTGCCCTCTGCCTTTGACTCCCGATTCTGTGCCACTGCTCTTGGTTTCTCTTCTTTTCTAGAGAAGTCTCTCTGCCTGCATCTACAAAGCTCAGTCAGGGTTCTACTCAGATGTCCCTCTTCCAGGGAGGCTTTTCCTAATCCTAGAGCTCAGCATTCACTGTCTCTATCTCTGCTCTCTTTCTCCACAGTACTTAAGAGCATCTAGTCCACTCTTTATTTTCAAGAGTGTTTGCTTGTGTCCCCTCTTAGGATGTGTGTTGGCTTTGTTCACTGTCATAACCCAGAACCTAGAATGGTACATTGCAGAGAATAGGCATTTGATTTGTGTGCCGGGGAATCAGGTGTGGGGGGCAGTTCATTTTGCCTTCAAGTTTGAAAGATGTTTTTACTGGATATAGAATTTTTTTCTTTCAGTATCTTAAAGACGTCTCTTCAGGGACGTCCCTGGTGGTCCAGTGGTTAAGACTCTACAGCTCTACCCACAAGGGGCACAGGTTCTATCCCTGGTCAGGGAACTAAGATCCTGCATGCTGCACCAGATGGCCAAAAAGAAAAACAAACAAGAGGTCTGTCAAAGTTAGACAGACCTATGTTTGAGGCTCAAGCTCCACTATGTATGAGCTGTCCTAATTTGGCAGTTTATTTAATCTCTCCAAGTCATAGTGTTTTCACTGGTAACTTGAGTGGAAGCCAAGTTTCAGGAAGTACTGACTTTAGGTGCTTCAGGAAGTACTGACTTCAGAGGGTAAGATACCAAGGTCAAAGTTAGTTAGGTTTCTAAAGCACGTTGCAAGGAGTAAACCACACAACAAATGCCAGTCCCTTGCTCCCCTTTACAGGACAGCTAGGCAAAGCAGAGCGGGGAAAAAACATGGAAATTCCATGTCCTCAGAGGAGATCACTCTCTCACTGGTTTATTTCCAGAGAAGTGCCAAAAAAAAAGTCTCTCCATTATCTTCTGATTTGCGTAGTTTCTGACAAGAAGCCTGATATAATTCCTGTCTATGTTGTTTCTCTCTTTTTGCATTTTTATTGGAATATAGTTGATTTGCAGGCTTCCCAGGTGGTGCTATGGTAAAGAACCTGCCTGCCAATGCAGGATATGCAAGAAACTCAGGTTTGATCCCTGGATGGGGAAGATCCCCTGGAGGAGAGCATGGCAACCCTCCAGTATTCTTGCCTGGAGAATCCCTTGGACAGAGGAGCCTGGGGGGCAGTGGTCCATGGGGCAGCAAAGATTCGGACACGACTGAAGCAGCTGAGCACACACACAGGGATAGTTGATTTGCAATGCTGTGTTGCTCTTATTAACTGTAGTAAAATATCCATGACATCAGATTTACCATCTTAACCATTTTTGATGGTATAATTCAGTGGTATTAAGTACTTGACTCTGTTGTACAACCATCACCACCATCCATCGCCAAAACTATTTCTTCATCCCAAACTGAAGCTCTGTCTGCGTTAAGTAACAGTATCCCTTTTCCCCTCCCCTCAGGCCCCTGGGAGCCACTGCTCTACTCTCTGCTTCTATGTATTTGACTGTTCTAGAGACCTCATACAGTAGTTGTCTTTTTGTGACTGACATTTCCCTTAGAATTATGCCTCCTATGTCACTAATGTTGTGCCACCTAGCTCTATGCATAATGGTCCTCAAGACTGTGTTGTAGCCTATGTCAGAATCTCCTTCCTTTTTGAAGTCGAGTGATATTCCATGTTGTGTTGATACCACATTTTGTTTATCTATTCGTCCATTAATGGACGTGTGGATTGCTTCCACATCTTGGCTATTGTGAATGATTCTGTTCTGGACATGGCTGTACAAACACCTCTTGGAGTCTCTGTGTCAGTTCTTTCTTAGAGGCTCAGAAGTGGAGTTGCTGAATCATATCTTAATTCTACTTTAAATTTTTTGTCATACTGTTTTGCCTTGCAGCAGTCACACTGATTTACATTCCCCAAAAGTGCACAAGGGCTCCCATTTCTTCACATCCTCATCAATGTTTATTGTTTTCTGTGTTTTTAAAAACATTTTTTTTATGTTAGCCCTTGTAAGGGATGTAAGGTGATATCTCATTATGGTTTGGTTTGCATTGCTCTAATTATTATTGATTTTGAACATGTTTTCATATGCTTGTTGGTCATCTTATTTCATCTTTGGAGAAACATCCATTCAAGTCCTCTGCTTATTTTTTAATCAGGTTATTTGGTCTTTCTGTTGTTGCTGTTGAGCTGTAGGAGTTTTGTTAATACATTCTGGACATTAACCCACTATCATCAAATAAATGATTTGCAAATATTTTTTCCCATTCTGTAGGTGGCCTTTTCATGCTATTGATTGTGTCCTTTGACTTAAGAAGTTTTAAATGTTGATGTAATCCAATTTATCTACATTTGCTTTTGTTAACATTTTTGGTGTCACATCCAAGAAATCATTGCCAAATCCAATGTCATGAGGCTTTTTTTACTCTATGTTTTCTTCTAAGAGTTGTATAGTTTTAGGTCTTATGTTTAAGTCTTTTATCCATTTTGCATTCATTTTTGTGTGTAGTGCAATATTCATTCATTTATCCATATTCATTCTTTTGCATGTTGTTTACCATCATTGGTTGTTAAAGAGACTGTCATTTCCCCCACTGAATGGTCTTGGCACCCTTGTTGAAAATCACTGGACTATATATGTGAGGACTTATTTCTGGGCTGTCTGTTCTATTTCGTTGTTTTGTTTGTCCTTATGCCAATACCACACTGTTTTGTTTATTGTAGCTTTGTACTATATTCTGACATCAAGAATCAATTTTGCTCTTCTTTCTCAAGATAGTTTTGGCCATTTGGCATCCTTTAAGATTCTGTATGAATGTTAAGGTGGATTTTTTTCTATTTCTGGGTACCTAAGTTTTTAATCTAATTTTAAGATATTGAAATATCTTGCTTATTATTTTAAAATATAACAGAAAAATGGGCAAAAGGCTTAACCTGCATGCCATGGAAGAAAAAACCTGTTGGCCAATAAATATATGAAATGCTCAACTTCCTTTAGTGATCTAGGAACTTTACATGAAGACCTATGGGAGATGCCTTTTGTGCCCACCAGCCTGGCAAAAATTAACAAATCAGACAGTGCCATGTGCAATATCTAGAGCTTTTACTCATTGGTACAAGGCTAGGTTGGTACTATCCCTTTTAAAAACAGTTCATAGCAACCACAAAGTCTGTAATTACAAAATACCAGAAAACAACCCACATACCCCTGTGTGTGTGTGTGTGTGTGTGTTATTCACTCAATTGTGTCTGACTCCTTGCAACCCCATAAACTGTACCCCACCAGGATCCTCTGTCCATGAGATTTCCCAGGCAAAAATACTGCAGTGGGGAGCCATTTCCTTCTCCAGGAATCTCCCTGAACCAGGGATCAAACCCAGGTCTCCTGCACTGCAGGCAGATTCTTTACCTCCTGAGCCACCAAGGAAGCCCAAATACCCCTGTAGCAACATGAAAATACTTTGTGTTATACACACACAGTAGAATACCATAGAGCAGGGACAATGAATGAAACTCAGCAGTAGGCGTCTCTAAGGATGACTTTCTGGAACATAGTGTTAGGAAAAAAAGAAAAATAGCAAGTCACAGAAGAAGATAGTGTAATTCCATTGATGCAAAGTTTAAAGCATACACAAAGTTAAACTACATATTGATTAGTGGTGTATATATGTAGTATATATACTATAAAGAAATAAATAGGGAAGATAAGCCCAGGATAACAGTACTTTATTGGGGGAAAGGTGGAAAAACAAGGACATGTTGTTTTATTGCTTTTGGGGTGGGATTATTTCCTTTTGTTTTAAAATATCTAAAATGGATTCAAATGGATTGATACTATCAAATAGCCATTTACATCTGCTATATGATTTCAATATGGTTTGATACAATGATAAAAAGTAAAATGATTAAATATCACATTTAACTTAAAGTTCAGCTACTCATTCATTTATTGACAATTGAATGCAAAATTTGCATTCTCTAGGGTTATGTGCATATGCTGTATCATGGCTGACTCTTTGCAACCGCATGACTGAAGCCCACTAGGCTCCTCTGTCTGCAGGATTTTCCAAGCAAGAATACTGGAGTGGGTTGCCATTTCCTACTCCCAGGGATCTTCCCGACCTAGGGTTTGAACCTGAGTCTCCTACATTGACAGGTGTATTCTTTGCCACTGTGCCACCTGGAAATATCACATGTATTAAGAAGTATATTCCTAAAAGGATACAGGCTGCCCAAAGTCACACCAAACCCACTGACATCTAAAAACTCATTACTGGACACTTCATTGCACTCCAGAGAGAAGAAATCCAGCTCTACCCACCAGAACACCGACACAAGCTTCCCTAACCAGGAAACTTTGACAAGCCACCCGTCCAACCCCACCCACACCAAGGAACCTCCACAATAAAGAGGAGCCACAAACTGCCAGAATATGGAAAGGCCACCCCAAAAACAGCAATCTAAAGAAGATGAAAAGGCAGAGAAATACCCAGCAGGTAAAGGAACAGGATAAATGCCCTCCAAACCAAACAAAAGAGGAAGAGATAGGGAATCTACCTGAGAAAGAATTCTGAATAATGATAGTGAAAATGATCCAAAATCTTGAAAACAAAATGGAGTTACAGATAAATAGCCTGGAGACAAGGATCGAGAAGATGCAAGAAAGGTTTAACAAGGACCTAGAAGAAATAAAAAAGAGTCAATATATAATGAATAATGCAATAAGTGAAATCAAAAAAACACTCTGGAGGGAACCAACAGTAGAATAACGGAGGCAGAAGATAGGATAAGTGAGGTAGAAGATAGAATGGCAGAAATAAATGAAACAGAGAGGAAAAAGAAAAAAAGAATTAAAAGAAATGAGGACAACCTCAGAGACCTCTGGGGCAATGTTAAATGCCCCAACATTCAAATCATAGGAGTCCCAGAAGAAGACAAAAAGAAAGACCATCAGAAAATACTTGAGGGATAATAGTTGAAAACTTCCCTAAAATGGGGAAGGAAATAATCACCCAAGTCCAAGAAACCCAGAGAGTCCCAAACAGGATGAACCCAAAGTGAAACACCCCAAGACATATATTAATCAAATTAACAAAGATCAAACACAAAGAACAAATATTAAAAGCAGCAAAGGAAAAACAACCAATAACACACAAGGGGATTCTCATAAGGATAACAGCTGATTGCTCAATAGAAACTCTTCAGGCCAGAAGGGAATGGCAGGACATACTTAAAGTGATGAAAATGAAGATTACTGTACCCAGTAAGTAAAAGCCCCGATTACTGTACCCAGCAAGGATCTCATTCAAATATGAAGGAGAAATCAAAAGCTTTACAGACAAGCAAAAGCGGAGAGAATTCAGCACCACCAAACCAGCTCTCCATCAAATGCTAAAGGATCTTCTCTAGACAGGAAACACAGATAGGGTGTGTAAACTTGAAGCCAAAACAACAAAGTAAATGACAGCTGGATCATACTTATCAATAATTACCTTAAATGTAAATGGGTTGAATGCCCCAACCAAAAGACAAAGACTGACTGAGTGGATAAAAAAACAAGACCCCTACATATGTTGTCTGCAAGAGACCCACCTCAAAACAAGGGACACATACAGACTGAAAGTGAAGGGCTGGAAAAAGATATTCCATGCAAATAGAGACCAAAAGAAAGCAGGAGTAGCAATACTCATATCAGATAAAATAGACTTTAAAATAAAGGCTGTGAAAAGAGATAAAGATGGACATTACATAATGATCAAAGGATCAATCTAAGAAGAAGATATAACAATTGTAAATATATATGTATGCACCCAACATAGGAGCTCCACAATATGTAAGGCAAATGCTAACAAGTATGAAAGGGGAAATTAATAATAACACAATAAAAGGGGAGACTTTAATACCCCACTCACACCAATGGATAGATCAACTAAACAGAAAATTAGCAAGGAAACACAAACTTTAAATGATCCAAGGACCAGTTAGACCTAATTGATATCTATAGGACATTTCACCCCACAACAATGAATTTCACCCTTTTCTCAAGTGCACACGGAACCTTCTCCAGAATAGATCACATCCTGGGCCATAAATCTAGCCTTGGTAAATTCAGAAAAACTGAAATCATTCCAAGCATCTTTTCTGACCACAATTCAGTAAGATTAGATGTCAATTACAGGAGAAAAACTATTAAAAATGCCAACATATGGAGGCTGAACGACATGCTGCTGAATAACCAACAAATCACAGAAGAAATCAAAAAAGAAATCAAAATATGCATAGACACAAATTAAAATGAAAACACAACAACCCAAAACCTGTGGGACACTGTAAAAGCAGTGCTAAAGGAAAGGTTCATAGCAATACAGGCTTACCTCAAGAAACAAGAAAAAAGTCAAATAAATAACCTAACTCTACACCTAAAGCAACTAGAAAAGGAAGAAATGGAGAACCCCAGGGTTAGCAGAAGGAAAGAATTCTTTAAAATTAGGGCAGAAATAAATGCAGAAGAAACCAAAGAGACCATAGCAAAAATCAGCAAAGCCAATAGCTGGCTCTTTGAGAAGATAAATAAAATTGACAAACCATTCGCCAGGCTCATCAGTAAACAAAGGGAGAAAAATCATATCAACAAAATTAGAAATGAAAATGGAGAGATCACAACAGACAACACAGAAATACAAAGGATCATAATTATCAGCAACTATATGCAAATAAAATGGACAACTTGGAAGAAATGGACAAATTCTTAGAAAAGTACAACTTTCCAAAACTGAACCAGGAAGAAACAGAAAATCTTAACAGACCCATCACAAGCATGGAAATTGAAACTGTAATCAGAAATCTTCCAGCAAACAAAAGCCCAGGACCAGACAGCGTTGCAGCTGAATTCTACCAAAAATTTAGAGAAGAGCTAACACCTATTCTACTCAAACTCTTCCAGAAAATTGCAGAAGAAGGTAAACTTCCAAACTCATTCTATGAGGCCACCATCACCCTAATACCAAAACCTGACAAAGATGCCACAAAAAAAGAAACTACAGGCCAATATCACTGATGAACATAGACGCAAAAATCCTTAACAAAATTCTAGCAAACAGAATCTGACAACACATTAGAAAGATCATACATTACCACCAAGTGGGCTTTATCCCAGGGATGCAAGGGTTCTTCAATATCCACAAATCAATCAATGTAATATACCACACTAACAAATTGAAAAATAAAAACCACATGATTATCTCAATAGATGCAGAGAAAGCCTTTGACTCAATTCAACACCCATTTATGATAAAAAAACCCTCCAAAAAGCAGGAATAGAAGGAACATACCTCAACATAATAAAAGCTATATATGACAAACCCACAGCAAACATTATCCTCAGTGGTGAAAAACTGAAAGCGTTTCCCCTGAAGTCAAGAACAAGACAAGGGTGCCCACTCTCACCACTACTATTCAACACAGTTTTGGAAGTCTTGGCCACAGCAATCAGAGCAGAAAAAGAAATAAAAGGAATCCAGACTGGAAAACAAGAAGTACAACTCTCACTGTTTGCAGATGACATGATACTCTACATAGAAAACCCTAAAGACTCCACCAGAAAATTACTAGAGCTAATCAATGAATATAGTAAAGTTGCAGAATATAAATCAACACACAGAAATCCCTTACATTCCTATACATTAACAATGAGAAAACACAAAGAGAAATTAAGGAAACAATTCCATTCACCATTGAAACAAAAAGAATAAAATACTTAGGGATAGATCTACCTAAAGAAACAAAAGACTTATATATAGAAAACTACAAAACACTGGTGAAAGACATCAAAGATGACACAAATAGATGGAGAAATATACTGTGTTCATGGATCGGGAGAATCAATATAGTGAAAATGAGTATACTACCCAAAGCAATCTATAGATTCAATGCAATCCCTATCAAGCTACCAGAGGTCTTTTTCAGAGAACTAGAACAAATAATTTCACAATTTGTATGGAAATACAAAAAACCTCAAATAGCCAAAGCAATCTTGAGAAAGAAGAATGGAATTGGAGGAATCAACCTGCCTGACTTTAGGCTATACTACAAATCCACAGTCATCAAGACAGTATGGTACTGGCACAAAGACAGAAATATAGATCAATGGAACAAAATAGAAAGACCAGAGATAAATCCACACATCTATGGACACCTTATCTTTGACAAAGGAGGCAAGAATATACAATGGAGAAAAGACAACCTCTTTAACAAGTGGTGCTGGGAAAACTGGACAGCCACTTGTAAAAGAATGAAACTAGAACACTTTCTAACACCATACACAAAAATAAACTCAAAATGGATTAAAGATAAAAATATAAGACCAGAAATTATAAGACTCTTAGAGGAAAACATAGGCAAAACACTCTCCAACATAAACCAAAGCAGGATCCTCTATGACCCACCTCCCAGAATATTGGAAATAAAAGCAAAAATAAACAAATGGGACCTAATTAAAATTAAAGGAATTTTCACAACAAAGGAAACTATAAGCAAGGTGAAAAGACAGCCTTCAGAATGGGAGAAAGTAATAGCAAATGAAGCAACGGACAAACAGTTAATCTCAAAAATATACAAGCAACTCCTGCAGCTTCATTCCAGAAAAATAAACGACCCAATCAAAAAGTGGGCCAAAGAACTAAACAGACATTTCTCCAAAGAAGACATACAAATAGCTAACAAACACATGACAAGATGCTCAACATGAAAAGATTCATTATCAGAGAAATGCAAATCAAAACCACAATGAGGTACCATTTCACGCCAGTCAGAATGGCTGCCATCCAAAAGTCTACAAGCAGTAAATGCTGGAGAGGATGTAGAGAAAAGGGAACCCTCTTACACTGTTGGTGGGAATGCAAACTAGTACAGCCACTATGGAGAACATTGTGGAGATTCCTTAAAAACTGGAAATAGAACTGCCATATGACCCAGCAATCCCATTGCTGGGCATACACACCAAGAAAACCAGAATTTAAAGAGACACGTGTACCCCAATGTTCATCGCATCTCTGTTTACAATAGCCAGGACATGGAAGCAACGTAGGCATCCATCAGCAGATGAATGGATAAGGAAGCTGTGGTACATATACACAGTGGAATATTACTCAGCCATTAAAAAGAATACATTTGAATTCATTCTAATGAGGTGGATGAAACTGGAGCCCATTATACAGAGTGACATGGCAACCCAGTTCAGTGTTCTTGTCTGGAGAATCCCAGGGACAGTGGAGCCTGATGGGCTGCCATCTATGGGATCACACAGAGTCGGACACGACTGAAGCAACTTTGCAGCATATAGAGCGAAGTAAGCCAGAAAGAAAAACACCAGTACAGTATACTAACACATATATATGGGATTTAAAAAGATGGTAACGATAACCCTGTATGTGAGACAGCAAAAGAGACACAGATGTCTTTTGGACTCTGTGGGAGAGGGTGAGGGTGGGATGACTTGGGAGAATGGCATTGAAACATGTATATTATCACATGTGAAATGTATCACCAGTCCTGGTTCAATGCATGAGACAGGGTGCTCAGGGCTGGTGCACTGGGATGACCCAGAGGGATGGGATGGGGAGGGAGCTGGGAGGGGGGTTTAAGATGAGAAACACATGTACACCCATGGCTGATTCATGTCAATGTATGACAAAGCCAATACAATACTGTAAAGTAAAAATTAAAGAAATTATAGAAAAAAGAAGTATATTCCTAACAGGAAAAAGCTAAACAAGTGGAAACTACAAACTTAAAAAGCAAAGCTAATTTCATTTTTATAGCATGAGACATTAATGCCCATATCCAAAAATACAATTTGTAATAACTGGAGATTCTGCTTTTGAAGTAAGTTCACTACTGACCTTACTATTAGAAGCACACTGTAATTTTATACACAGAGTTCTAAAATATTATCACAGACTATAGGAGCATCTTAGTAACATTTTAAAAAATATATAAGATGGCTATATTGATTTGAAAATTATTTCCTGAAACAATAATCAGTGAGGCATAAGAGGCATATTTGTCTCCAGTCACTCTTTTTTTAATATGCTCGTCCTGTTTAAGGATTTCCCTGGTGGCTCAGACGGTAAAGAATCCACCTGCAGTGCAGGAGACATGGGTTCAATCCCTGGGTCTGGAAGATCCCCTGGAGGAGGGCGTGGCGAGGCACTCCAGTACTCTTGCCTAGAGAATCCCATGGACAGAGGAGTCAGCGGGCTACAGTCCATGGGAGTTGCAAAGAGTTGAACATGACTGAGCAACTAATCACGCCTGTTATCTTGTTGGAGGATTATTTTCCACCTTCTTTCACTGACTCACTTTAGCTTTTGCATGAGTTAAGAGGTGAATTTTCACGTTATTTGATTGAATAAACTTACAACAGCCTTCAAACCGACACTCAAAAGGTTTCTTCCCAGTACATGTGTACACAAATTGGACAGGGAAAACCGTTTTCCTGCACCCTTCAAGAGTACATGTAAATGGCTTCACTTCAGTATGAACCAAAAAATGGCTTTTTATTTTTGCGCCCTCCTTGAAGGCTTTCCCACATTCTGCACGTACATAATCTCAAGGACTGTGAACTCGGAGATGCTTTCTCAGGAATGCTGTATTCTTGAACTCTCTTATATATCCATTATGAAGACATTATTTTTCTGGAGCATCGTATTCTTTATTTGTGCTTGGCTTCATTCTAGTATGTTCTGTGAGCTGTTTAGGATCTAGAAAGTCAGTGCTGGGTATTCCTCTGGGAGGAAGCTTCTTGCCTGTTTTGTACTCAGAAAACTTAAGAAGTGGATTCTGTCCAACAATCTGTTGAGGGAGTTCTTGTTTTGCCTTTTTTTTTTTCATGTATTCCAAGGAACATTCAAGAAGTGAGCTTGCCATAAGAACCTGTTGAGAAAGCTCTTGTTCCAGTCCTTTCAGACAAAGGACTTAAGAAGTGAGTCTTCTGTGATAGGTTCAGAAAACTCACTTCTTATCATGCATTCTGTGTAAGAGTCAGAGAAGGTATCCTCTTCAGCAAGCTGAAAACTAGTCTCATAGAACACATCCTCATCACATAAGGTCCACGTTGTATCAGTAGGTTCCTGCTGGGCTGGTGGTAGCTTGTCGCCACTGACGGCTCTTCTCCCCAGGCCTTTCTGGCCAAGTGTCTTTTCACTTTTCTTCAACCTCTGGTTCATGGCATCCTCTAGTTCCCTCTTATAAGGTTTGCAGCAGGTTAGAGCAGTCACTTCCAGGCAGGAGCTCTCTGCCTGAGCTGTCTCAGCTAGCACCCAATCTCCTATTCCAGTTCCTTTCAATGATAAGACATAGAAGAAACCGTTAGTCGTGCTCCCGACAGAGGGTTGAAATCAACCCTGCTTTACCTGGAAATGTTCTAGATCTTAAGCTGATTGTTGAGCATCCTTTTGTTTTGCTTGATACATGGTATAAATGTTTGCTTCTTCACATCTAATGTTAAATTACTTTATGCTTTAAAGAACTAGAATCCAGCTGTAACAAAAGAAAAAAACTGAGTAGAGCTGTACACCAGAAGGGGCTTCCCAGGTGACACTAGTTAGTGAAGAGCCTGCTTGTCAGTGCGGCAGACGTAACAGACACAGGTTCGATCCCTGGGTCGGGAAGATCCCCTGGAGGAGGACATGGCAACCCGCTCCAGTATTCTTGCCTGGAGAATCCCATGGACAGAGGAGGCTGGCGGGCTACAACCCATAGTGTTGCAGAGTCAGACACGACTGAAGCGACTTAGCACCCACACATTTGACAGAACTGTTCCCTGGTATAAAACTGTGAACAGGAGTAGTCCGATTCTCCTACCCTGCCTCCAAGTGGTAGTGCTCTCTTAGAAGAGATCCTCGAAGTCGTGATCTCTAAGAGGCAACATTTGGAGAGGATCCTACACACGCAAAGTGGGAGGAAACCAGAATGGAGTGGAATAGATCCAGCAGGCGGCATGTTCTTCAGTGACCCTATAGTCAGGTGCAGTGCTGGCCCAGGCTGACTACACAGAATTCTCTCTTTTTTTAGCTTGTTATTTTATATTGGAGTGTAGCCGACAACAAAAGGACTCAGCCATACATACGCATGTATCCATTCTCCCCCAAACTCCCATCCAGGCTGCCACATGACATTGAGCAGAGTTCCCTGTGCTGCACAGGAGGTCCTTGCTGGTTTTACATTTTGAATATAGCAGTGTGTACAAGTCGATCCCGAACTCCCTAACTGTCCCTTCCCATCATCCTTCCCTGCTGGCAACCGTAAGCTCGTTCCCTAAGTCTGGGAGCCCGTTCCTGTTTTGTATCGCCCCTTCTTTATCTGACTTTCTTCACCCAGCATGACAGTCTCTAGGCCCATCAGTGTTGTTGCAGACCACTCTGCCTTGAGCCCCTCCAGCCTTGTTTGTCCCAACCCCCACGCATCTCTCCAGGGCTGCCATGCTGCCCTTGACATTCCTGCAACAGTCTGGTAAGTGGCAGAGCATAGCATCCCTAACCTTCACTTCTTTAAGTGTAAAACCCTATGCCCATTTCACTTATGCTCTAGGACAAATTGAGCAACAAGCGTTGTTTTGATATTTTAAATCCCAATTAATGTGCTTGCGTGCTCAGTCACTTCAGTCGTATCTGACTCTGCGACCCCATGGACTGTAGCCCACCAGGCTCCTCTCTCCATGGGATTCTCCAGGCAAGAATGCTGGAGTGGGTTGCCATCCCCTCCTTCAGGGGATCTTCCCCATCCAGGGATAGAACCCACATCTCCTGTGCCTCCTGCACTGCAGGCAGATTCTTCATGCCTGAGCCACCAGGGAAGCACAATTAATGCAGAAGACCTCCCAATGAATACCTTTATTTTAATGTATGGACATGTTTCAGTTCCTTTTGGTTGTGCAGACTTTGGGACACCTCTCAACTCATACCAATCCAAGAAACCGTCTCACAGGCTTGTGCTTCTGGCACTGAGTCAGTAAACCACCCTGAGGAGGAGGCTCCCTTGGCAGTCCAGCAACAAGGCTCAGACGGAAGGACAGTTTATTTGGAAGCGATGGCCTGTATACTCTGCTTTCTTTATACCACTGGAATTTTATTGTGAAATTTAAAATTTAATCAAGTCCACATCAGAAACTTCCTAAATTAGTAGGAGACTATCTGTAAATTTAAAGATGTAGAGAAATATGAGTTGATTTAATCCATTGAGTGACTCTGGTACTCACCACCAGAAGTAGATTTTCTTTTTCTTTTTTGCTTGCCTGGGCTGGGTCTTCAATACGGTACACAGGCCTTCTCTAGCTGGGGCATGCAGGCTTCTCTTGTTGCAGAGCACAGGCTCTTTGAGGTTGGGCCAAGTAGTTGCGATGCATGAGCTTAGTGGCTCCGTGGCACGTGGGATCTTCCTGGACCAGGCATTGTCTCCTGCATGGGCAGGCAGACTCTCAACCACTGGACCACCAGTGAAGTCCGCTGGGATAGATTTTTGATCCGAGCTTCTCTCTCCTATTGGGCAGAAGTCCTGGACAGACACAGGGCTGAGAAGGCAACTTCTATTTACTACCACGTACAGACCACTAACACGGCTTCCCTGGGGGCTCAGACAGGAAAAGAACAGGTGAAGAATCTGCCTGCAATGCAGGAGACCAAGTTCCATCCCTGGGTAGGGAAGATCCCCTGGAGAAGGGCATGACAGCCCACTCCAGCATCCTTGTCTGGAGAATTCCATGGACAGAGGAACCTGGCGGGCTACAGCGGTCACAGAGTCTGACACAACTGAGCGACTAACACTTTCGCAGACCACCAACAGTTGATGAGTTGTTCTTTATTCTTTACAGATAGTTTTTTAAAAAAAAGTTCTTGAAATACTTGTTGTGGAATCTTGTAAAGACAAGCAGTGCAGAAACTGAAAATATCTAGAGTCTGGTCTTATTGATGAATAGATAGATTCATTCCTGGAGTTATTAGTAAATAATAATTACCTTCTCTGACTCAGAGCTTCTTCCTTTTGCAGCGTAGAAATCATACTTCCTTCTTTTCTTTCATTCTACAGGTGTGTGCGAGGTCCTTTGAGACCCATAAAAATGCTATAAAATTTAAAGCATATTCTTTCAAATAAAATCTGACTAAAGCAAAAATCTCATTCAGTAGAAATTTGACTCTCAAGCTCCATCATAGCATCAATAGACTTTGCTTGCAAAACAAAAAAGACTAAAATATCACCAATGAATTGATCTGATGTCATCATCCCAATGATTAATGATAATGCCTTGACCTTCAATTAATTTGGGAATTGAGCTCTCCTTAATAAACATGTTTGGACCACAAGCAAAGAAAGGGTGAAACCCATTGTATTTAAAGATCATGGGCTGGTCTTCTTGTTGGAATATTCTGAAGCTGTGTATACTTGCCAGCGTATGAAAAGTAGGGTGACAAAAGAGCAGTGGGGGGCTTCCCTGGTGGAATAGTGGTTCAGAATCCACCTGCCAATGCAGGGGACGTGGGTTCGATCCTTGGGCTGGGGACTAAAATCCCACATGCCACAGGGCAGCTAAGCCCATGTGCCACAACTACTGATCCTATGAGCCCTAGAGCCTGTGCTCTGCAAGAAGAGAAGCCACCACAGCAAGAAGCCTGTGTGTTGCATCAAAGACCCAGCACAGCCAAAAATAGATACATTTAAAAAAAAAAGCAGTGGATCTCTATCAATGAAACTTTTTTTAAACGATAGAAAATAGGACATAAGGGTTCTAGAAGCAGAATAACTTATGTCAGTCGTGAACCGCAGGATCAGGAAGGTTAAGAAGCTGTACATCGAAGGCATCTTTAACATTCCCTTTCCATACCTTGGCTTCCCTGGTGGCCCAGACTGTTAAGGATCTGCCTGCAATGCAGGAGACCCAGGTTCCATCCCTGGGTAGGGAAGATCCCCTGGAGAAGGGAATGACAACCCACTCCAGTATTCTTGCCTAGAGAATTCGATGGACAGAAGAGCCTGGCGGGCTACAGTCCATGGGGTCGGAAGGAGTCAGAGACAACCGAGCAACTAACACTTTCAGAGTGACTCACACTTTCGCTTTAGCATACCTAGCTGCTGGAGCACTGTTCTACCTGTGACCTCTTTATTTGTGGTCCTCCCTTGCATTTGAATCTGTCCTGAGACAGCAGGGAGGTGGGCTGAGCATGGGGTGCAAGCATTGGCCAATCCAATCACCATCAATCAGATGGGCTGTGAAGGAAGTCAGGAGATGGATGTAAAGTCGGACTTGGTGCTCTTAAGATCTCTTCCACCCCCTGAAAGCATGTGTCCTGTGACTTCATCAGAGCTTCACTGCTCTTTCTGAAGGCATGTAAAAGCAGCGTCAAATCTTTCCTAGATCCACCCACTTTCCTATGCCCCCCAACCTCCGTTGTCATGGTGACCCCTGCCATGTAGATTTGCTTCTCCAGTGAAACATTGCCTAGTTCCATGCGCTGTCTTGATGGGGCCTGATTGCCTGCCCCTGTCTGTCGTTTTTCTTGCCTAGTGGCTGCTTCGCATTCTACTAATTTGAACAGCAGAGGCACCCCTAGTGAGTCATGGGGATCAGCATGGTATGAGAAGTGTTAGGTGGATTTTGAAGTCTTCAGAGAGTAATGGAAAGTGGGGTCTGGCTTCTTGCTGCTCAAAAAGCCAATAAAGAGGCAAGGTTGCTGAAAAGAAAAATTTGCTTTATTTTGGGTGCTGGCAGCCACAGATGGGGAGGGCACAGACTCCAGTCCAAAGGCTGGCTCCCCCGCTCCAACAATCAGTGGGCTACAGGTAGGAACAGCACATTCAGCTCTTGACAGTCATCTTGGAATGGGTCATCGGTGACCTGACCGGCATCGTCTTGATTGTTTGAAGTACGGTTAATCTTCAGTTCCAAGGTTAATTTGTTTACTTTTTTTTTTTTGAGGCCAATTCTGGAAACTGTAGAAGTTTATGTCATGTCTACAGTCTGATCATCATATAGCACACTTCTTTCCCTAATGGGGATTTCAGCATCTGCAAAACAGCCCACAGGACATGGCTCAGAGTATTCTCTATAGCCCTTGAGAAGGAACCAGAGGACCTTGACTATGCTTGAGGACTAAAGTGTTATTATTTGACCCTGTGAGCTGTTTTGCAATGCAGAAGACCTGGGTTTACTTCCTGGATTGGAAAGATCCCCTGGAGAAGGGAACGGCTACCCATTCCAGTATTCTGGCCTGGAGAATTCCATAGACTGTGTAGACCATGGGGTCACAAAGAGTTGGACACGACTGAGTGACTTTTGCTTGTACTTGACTGTTTTCCTTTGTTTCTGCATTTTCTCCCTTTTCTGATTAAACTTATCTTTGGCTAAGTTTTCCCACAGACAAAAGGCAGGCAGAGGACATGGGGGGATGGGCGGGACTGTAAGATCCTGCTCCTTTTCAGTAGGATGGTGGCAGCCCCTGGAATTCGTTAACAAAAAGTGTCTGAGGCTAGACCACGTGGTGTGAAGTGCTGTGGAGTCAGCATTTACCAGAGCTTCTCCTGCTCTTCCTTCAGCGTCTTCTCTGTCCCCCCATGTGAACATAATGTTACCATCTGATACCTCCGGCGCTCTAGACTCCCACCGATATTCGCTCATTCTAGTTGTCCTGTCTTTTTATCTGTAGGTGAAACTCCCCCCTTCAATGCATTAGTTTTTTAAGCTGACGTATACCCTGGTTGGTATACTTTTACCAGATGGTAAAGAATCTGCCTGCAATGCAGGAGACCCAGCTTCAATCCCTGGGTCAGGAAGATCCCCTGGAGGAGGGCATGGCAACCCACTCCAGGATTCTTGCCTGGGGAATCCCATGAACAGAGGAGCCTGGCAGACTGCAGTGCATGGAGTCACAGAGTCAGACACAGCTGAGTGACTCTTTCACTTTTATACTTAATTTATGATGTTTCAGGTGTGTAGAAAGTGGTTTGGTTTTACATATATATATATATTATATGTATATTTATTTATTATATCTAGAGAGAGTGTGTATACACACACACATACACGGTGTTCTTTTTCAAGTTCTTTTCCATTGTAGGTTATTACAGGATATTGAATATAGTTCCCTTTGCTGTGTCTGTTGTTGTTCATCCATTTTATATTTAGTACTGTGTATCTGCTAATCCCAAATTCCTAATTTATCCCTCCCACCCTTTCTCCTTTGGGAACTGCAAGTTTATTTTCTATGTCTGTGAATCTATTCATAGACATCGTCCATAAATATGTTCATTTGCATCATTTTTTAGATTCCACATATAAGTGATATCATATATTTGTCTTTCTCTGACATTTCACTAAGCCTGATATTCACTAGGTGCATCTGTATTGCTGCAAATGGCTTTATTTTGTTCTTTTTTTGGCTGAGTAGTATTCCACTGTAGACGTATGCCACACCTTCTTTGCCCATTCGTCTGTCGATGGCCTCTCAGGTTGACTCCACACCTGGGCCACTGTAAGTTGTGCTGCTGTGAACACTGGGTGCGTGTTTCTTTTCAAATTAGAGTTTTCATCTCTCCCAGGTATATGCCCAAGAGTGACATCAATGCACTGATTTTTATTTGGCTCATTCCCAAAGCCAAACATCTGACTTCCGATATATCTTTACACCTTTTTTCTACCCTTCCCATAGGTGGTTGTATATCAAAGTGTGAGGGTCTGAAATCAGGTAAGAATGGGTCTGGGGGATACTTGCAAGAACCTGTGGGATCTTGGTGAAGGATGGCAAACTGGCGAAATGAAATCTGGAGCAGCTGGAGATCTGGGGGAAATAAATAGCAGTCTGGGAAGTTCCCCGTAACCCAGGGGTGCCAGAAAACAGCTCTGGGGGGGTTTCCAAGTCAAGAAAAATTGTAGACTGACCAGTAGGACAGTTTCTGAACCTTTCTTTCTCATCACATACCACATAGTAACATTGGTGTGCCAAGTAGGCCGTTCTCTAAGACATAGTATTTTGGTTAAAATTTTATTTGTATACATTTAAGTGTGTGTGTGTGTGTGTGTGTGTGTAGTAATTCTCCTACATACAAACCTTCAAGTTGCAAATTCTCAAAAGATGCAAATGTATGTTAAGATATCCAGTCATGTAAATTAGCTCACATGTCTGGCATACTTTGTCGCATGCGTGCGTCTTCTACCAGTGGTTGTGCTTTTGCGTATTTTACTGTACAGCGCTGTATAGAGTACAGTAGTAAGCATCTTTATTTCTAGCCCAGGGTGTCCGAAAGCAAGCATAAAAGCAGCAATGATGTAGCTGGTACTACTGTACTTTTCCAGGTACGTACTGTAAGATTTAGAATGTTTTCTTTTTTTTGTTTGATTTGCTTTTTAGGTATTATTTGTGTGAGAAGTATTATAAACCTAATTCAGTAATTACTATATAGCCGATTGTGTTACTTGGGTACCGAGGCTAACTTTGTTGTACTTATGAACAAACTGAACTTAACAAATGTGCTCTTGGAATGAACCTCATTGGTATGTAGGGGACTTGCTGTAGAGATGAAATAAGAAACTTATGAAATAGCGCAAAAGAATATTTTTTTCTAATTAGAAGTATCTTGTTGGAATTTTGGTCCTGTTATGAGAGGCAAAAATCTTAATAAAGGCTTAATATGAGCTATGGCACATAGAAGCATGGGTGGAGGAATCAGGAAAATACGAATAGATACAAAAAAAAAAGACATGGTCTGGTATTTCTGGGGAAATTATGTTTCATTTAGAAAAACTACACATGACGTGTTAAAAAAGATCCCAAGAAACTTCACAAGAGACAGCACATAATCAGCTGCCAAGTGAGGGAGCTAGGCAGTCATTTCAGGAGAGGGGACATGGGTGTGAGAAAGCCCAGCTGGAGGCGGGAGACCCCGGTGCTCCCTGCTGACTGCCAGTGCCGCCCTGCTCTGCACACCTCCTAACCAGCGGTGAAGAGCCACCCCAGTGGAGGCGGGTGTGATGGTGCAATGTTCTCAGAGCAGGAGGAGGAACTCCCTGGCCTGTGGCTCTGCTGCAAGTCATCATCTATCCTGTCTTCACAGACGTTCGCCTTCAGTGCTGCAGATGGAAGACCGAGAACTCTGCATTTCACATCTCCTTAGTTCAGTAAGATTCCAGCTTCATTTCCCTGCTCTTCTCATTTTATGTCATTCCTAGTTAAGGGGACACAGATGCTTTTTTCAATATTGTGGAGACAGAGGGGTGTTTAAAACACCTATGAACGTCAAATGTATATACATGTACACATACCTAGGTACATGAATGTGAAGTCACTCAGTCTTGTCCAACTCTTTGCGACCCCATGGACTGTAGCCCACAAGGCTTCTCCATCCATGGAATTTTCCAGGCATGAGTACTGGAGTGGTTTGCCATTTCCTTCTCCAGGGGCTCTTCCTGATCCAGGGATTGAACCCGGGTCTCCCGCATTGCAGGCAGACGCTTTACCATCTGAGCCACCAGGGAATCCTTGTATAGATATATGTAGGTGGTAAATAGATGGAAGGATGGATGGACAGTTAAATGGACTGATATACGTGGTACATATACATATATATCTGAGTATATATATATACATTTATGGGCTTCCCTGGAGGCTCAGATGGTAAAGAATCCGTCTTCACTGTGGGAGACCTGCATTTGATCCCTGGGTTGGGAAGATCCCCTGGAGGAGGGCATGGCAACCCACTCCAATATTCTTGCCTGGAGAATCCCCATGGACAGAGGAGTCTGGCAAGCTACAGTCCATGGGGTCACAAAGAGTCGGATACAACTGAGCACCTAAGCGCAGCCCGGCACAGCATATACGTTTATATATGTGTGTCTGACTCATTGCAACCCCATGGACTATATCCCACCAGGCTCCTCTGTCCATGGGTTTTCCCAGGCAAGAGTACAGGAGTGGGTTGCCATTTCCTTCTCCAGGGATCAAACCCACATCTCCTGTGTCTCCTGCATTGGCAGGCACACTCTTTACTGCTGAGCCACCAGGGAAGCCCCAGAGATAGAGATATATACACACAAAAGATGATGGTGGTAAGTACCACTGATTCAGCATTTGCTATGTGCCACATGCTCTTCTCAGCACTGTGCCTCCACTAAATATTATAATAAACCTAGTCGGAGCCCCTACTAGGGGAGTAGTGATGTGATTGTCCTCACTTTCCATGCGAGGCCGAGGCACTGGCGGGTTTCCTCACTCACCTGCCCAAGACACACATCTATGAAATGAAGAGTCAGAATCTCCTTAGAGGCCTCAGCTCAGAACCCAAGCTCACATAGGAATTGCCTCCCTGAGGCAGCGCTGGGGAGGTGGCTACTGGCAGACCTGGTCACGGTCACTGACTTAGCATTTTTTTACTCCTTCACAGCCGATGAGTGGCATGTTTTTATACAGCAGGAATCAGTGACAATCCACATACAGACAATCTGAGTCTCATCTATTTCAGAAACACTGACACACAGCATGTATCCAAGGTTCTCTGGCACGACGTGGCCGTGGACTGGAGCTAAGCCCTCCAGGCCTGTCTTTTTTCGTCTACCCTGAGACATGAGCCCCAGAATCCATCTACCCTGAGACATGAGCCCCAGAATCCATCTACCCTGAGACACGAGCCCCAGAATCTGCGTGCTCAGAGCAGGGCCTCGGGGCAGAGGAGACAGTGGGTGGTGGGGTCCTGGGGGTGGTATCAGCAGCCCCCCAGCATCTCTGTGGATCTGTGTCCACCTTGCCTGAGGGACATAACTTATGGACTCTGCCATCACAGCCTATAGTATGTGCTCTCTGAACGACTCAGTGGGCACCTCCATGAAGGCAGGGCCCCTTCCTGTTGATCTGAATACATCATTAGGTCCTAGCCCCAGGCCTGAGTTGGGAGAACCCTAACCTGAGATGGGAGATCACTAGAAACACGGTGGGCATGTGCGCAAGGCCACGTGGAAAGAACCCTAGGCCACATCAGTGGCAACTCTCCTCCTGGTGGAATCTTTCTCGAGACAGGTCACTTTCTGTGGCTCTGTTTCTAGTTTATAATGATCTGCAGGCCTGGAGGAAACAAAAGAAGTATCATGCAGAATGGTAGGTACGAATTACACTTGAATTAAAAATGAGGACAAATCTTGCCCTGGATGTTCGTGGACTCCAGCGCAGGCCTTGTCATAATAATACTTGGTGCCCACAAAGGCAGACCCCTGGCCATTTACCATGGACAACCATGGTGAAGGCAGGTGGGGAGTACAAAGGGGCCCATGTGGGACAGCCTGGGCAGCTTCGGGGCGTCTTTCCACCAGGGACTTAAAATAGCGATTTCTCAGTTGCTTAGGAGGAAAAGGAGAAAGGCCAGAGGCATTCTGATAGGGACCATGCCTCCTTCTCTGACATCACCTGGGAGGAGGGTGGGAGGTCTTTACAAAATCCATTGTCATATGCGGTCCAACAAGAGGAACCTCAGTCCAACTGACGGGATGCCATGGCTGAGAGGGTTCAGATAAGGGGGCATAACCACAATACTCGTGCATGTTGGGGCGGTATCTTCTCAGGAAAGAGGAGGTAACTAAGCATAAACTTGAAAGTGATCCCTTGTTATAAAAAAAGCCCAGTAATGTATCCCACATAGTGGCCTTATACCACCCCTGGATCCAGAACTTGGTACAAACGCCACCCACCACGGCTACAGAGGGAGGAAGAGGCAGAAGAGCCTGGGTTGGGGATTTTCTTTCCTTTCTTTCTTTTTTTTTTTTGGCGGCACCAGATCTGACTTGCAGCACGCGGGATGAACTTAGTCGAGGTGTGGGGTATCTGGTTCCCTGACCAGGGAAGGAGCCCTGGCCCCCTGCACTGGAAGCGTGAAGTCTTAGCCACTGGGCCACCAGGGAAGTCCCTGGCTTGGGGCTTTTCTTTCCCCTGATCTTTACTGGCTTTTCTGTAATCTTGAGCAAATGACTCAGTCCTCCTTTAATCCAGCGGCCGCATCTGCAAAGTGGGAGGAGAGTCTTGAGACCTGCCTTGCATCTTTTCTCTTTTATCTTATGATCGTTGATTTATTCAACCACTCCCTTGTTCTCCCTGCCCCCAGTTTTATTAAGATATCATGGACACATAACTTACTTGTTTCTTCAGCAGACAGTACTGAGGGTTTGAGTTGTACCAACACCTGTCCCGACCGTTAGTGACAGCACAGCCAGCGAGACCCAGTACCTGCTCTCACGGGCCGTGAGTTCTTGGGGAGGCGGCAGGCAGTGAGCACATACGTGCACGCACATTCGTATACACACATGTATCTGCTTGAATAAGTGCAGGCATACATGACATGTAGAAAGATACGTGTGTGCACATATAGTATATACTTTAATGCAGTTTCAAATGATGCGGGTCCTCCCAAGAAAGTTATTTTAAAAGACTCTGGTGTGATGAGAAGCATAAAAGTAAGACCAAAGCAGTGGGATGTGATGGGGGAGCCAGGGATGGAAGTGAGGGAAATACCTTGACTCCACAGCTGTGGGAAGGAGCTCGGGTTTTTTCTTTCATTTTGATTGTTAATTGGTTTGTTCATTGTTTGCCTGCCCACTTGAGTGTCAGCTTTAGGAGAGCCTGTGTCTCTCTGGTCACCGCTTTATCTCCACTGACTAGAATAATTCCTGCTGTGTGGTGGGTGCTAATTTTGCTATTGTTAAATGAATAAATGAATATATAATGTATTCATATTTGTATACTATCAAGGTATACATATTACTTGATGACTTGCTTTTTTCACTTAATGATACGTCTTATGGCTCTTTCTTTTTTATTATTTAGTTTTTATTGCAGTATACTTTACAATGTTGCATTCGCTCCTTCTGCACAGCAAAGTGCATCAGCCACATGTACACGTATATCCCCTCCCTTTGGGATTTCCTTCCCCTACAGGTAACCACAGTGCATTAAGTAGAGTTCTCTGTGCTACACAGATGCTCTCATCAATGTCTATTTTATACACGCTGTCAGTAGCGTGTGGGCTTCCCAGGTGGCGCTAGTGGTAAAGAGCCTATGCCAATGCAGGAGATGTAAAAGGCGCTGGTTCGATCCCTGCAGAGACGCAGGTTCGATCCCTGGGTCGGGAAGATCCCCTGGAGGAGGGCATGGCAACCCGCTGCAGTATTCTTGCCTGGAGAATCCCGTAAACAGAGGAGCCTGGTGGGCTACAGTCCATAGGATTGCAGAGAGTCGAACACGACTGAAGTGACTTAGCGTGCACGCACCTCAGTCGTGTAAATGGAGCTCACATTTAATTAGCGCTTTGATGTGTGTGGGAGGGTGCCGCCGTGAGGCTGTGGGGAGAGGAGGGGTTGCAGAGCTCTGTGTGACCTAATCAGCCTTTCACAGCAATTGCTTTAGAGACCCTACCTCTAATCCCATTCCCTGTTTTAATGATGGGGAAATAAAATCCAAGTCACTTCAGCCTTCCTGGGAGCCACACAGCCAGAACTGGGACCCAGCCTCCACACTCCCACCAGGGTTCTTTCACTGCACACTCCTGCCCCACGCTCCTCAAGCCACCCGCCAGTCTGCTCTCCCCTGCTTGGGTTCCCTCCACCCCTATGGCCACCAGCTCCCCGAGCTGTAGAGCCCCACGCTGAGGGTGCCCTGTGCTGCTCCCTCCAGTGGACCCAGCCCGTCTTCCCGCTGGGGTAAACAGAGGCCTCTCAGCCAGCTGCATTCCCCAGACAGGTGTTAAGTGGCAGAGAGTTCTCTTCATTGCCCTGCCCCAGCAGCTGCTGCAGCTCCCCCCTGCCATGCCCCTCCCCAAGGGAATCTGGAGGTGCTGACAAAGCCACTAAGCTCCTGGGGTGACCCAGGCAAAAAGAGGAAACTGGCAAAGGGATAACAGCCCTGCTTTCATTTGCAAGAGAAAAGCTGCTTCAGACAGGCATGTTTCTGAAAAGTCTTTAGGAACCTCATGCTTTTCAAGGGAACACTTTGGGGGAGCTTGTCCTTTTAAGGAAGTGGGAGGGTCTCAAAATATGACAAGTGGTCCACCCGCAGCATGTCACTTGGGAGCTTGTTAAGATGCAGAGTCTGAGAACTAGATTCCACAAACCGTAAATAAAGAAGAATTCGTATACCACCGCTGAAGATTCTACATGCCATAAGGAAAATCAAAGATCCTGCATGCAGCAAGTGAGACCCAGTGCGGCCAAAAAAAAAAAAACTTTAAAAGAAGCAACAACAAAATATGATTCCCAACAAAAGTCCCAGATCTTTGGTATGTTGATTCTGTTCATCATGGTCCTCTGGCCTAGGCTGTGAGTCACAGGGATGGATCACAGTAGGTGTGGAGAGATGCTAGGGTGTCTAAAAGAGTGATGGCAATTCTGCACTAGAGGGACAGGGTCTCTGTGTGCCCTGGGGTCTATTCACTGCCCCTTGAAAATTTGCACGAAGAGGGAAGGTGATGCATCTAGAATATGGACTTTGAAGGTCCCCAAGCAGCGCTGTCAGAGAGCTCCCTGCCATGGAGGATACGCCCTGACTGCCCTGTCCAGCAAGTCCCCCCCTCAGCACCCATTCACTAATACTGCAGGCTTGGACTATGGCTAATTTGACCGATATACTGAATGTTTAGTTTTCTTTCATTGTATTAATTTATATATATATATGAAAAAAAAAAAACTTGTGGTTTAGCCATATTGTACAGTCTAGCTTTAGGAAGAATTTAAAATGCTTAACTTGAAAAGGCTGGAAGAAGGGTATCTCTTCATTGTTTTCAAATATGTTGAGATGCTGTCATGGACAAGGGCGGTCACACTTTCACTATCTCTAAAGTTGTTTTAGAGGGAAAAATTAGAAGTCTTCAAGAAGGCTGGACATGACTTTTAATGACTGTGAAGATGGTGAACACAGTGGAGTCTGATTTCTTTTTTTTATTATTTTTAATTTTTATTGAAGTATGGTGGATTTATCATGTGTTCCTTTCAGCTTTACAGCAAGGTGATTCATTTATATATATATATATATATATATGAGTATATTTATATATTCATTTATATAAAGATATTTTATATATATATATATATATATATATATATATATATATGATTTCCCCAGTGGTTCAGCTGGTAAAGAACATTTTTGCCAGTGCAGGAAATACAAGAGATGTGGGTTCAATCCCTGGGTCAGGAAGATCCCCTGGAGAAGGAAATGGCTACCCACTCCAGTATTCTTGCCTGGAAAATTCCATAAACAGAGGATTCTGGTGGGCTACAGTCCATGAGGTCACAAAGAGTTGTACATGACTCTGCACGCACAAAGTGTATATATATGCATGTGTCTATATATACATTCTTTTTCATATTTTCTCCATTATGGTTTATCACAAGATATTGAATATAGTTCCCTATGCTATACAATAGGACTTTGTTATTTATTTTATTTAGTAACTTGTGTCTGCTAATCCTGGAGCCTAACTTCTTGAGTTCAAATCCTGCTCCACCACTTCACAGACCGCGGCTCCCGTAAACAAGAGCTGGTGTGTTAACACTCTGTTGTTGCTGTATGAAGACTGTCTCAGTCTGTGCAGCAATGCTCGGCCTTCCCCTCAGCTCCCAGAGCTTCGGAACTCCAGTAAGTGCTGCTGGAGGTGAAAGAGGGTAGGATGAGAGGCAGGTCACCCGAGATGTCCCTTAAGAGCAGTGATACTTATGGCTGAAAAGGTCTGAGAGCAGCCACACGTGGGGACCTATCCAGGTGGAATTCTCCAAGGTGCCAGCAGAGAAGAGTCTGGGAAGAGATGTGCAGAAACAGAAGAGTAACTCAGGATTGTTGGCAAGGATGTTGGTGCCTCCAGCAGAAGAGATCCTGGGATCTTGATGGGCAGATCTACAGATAGCAATCTGAGCAAACTCTGGGAGATAGTGAAGGACAGGGGAACTGGCTTGCTGCACGGCACCACTTAGCAACTGAATAACGACAACAACAAAGCAGACAGCACTAAACCAAGGCCAGAAAGCTATAGGAATAAGCAAGGTCCTACTCTATAGCACAGAACTGTATTCAGTGGGTTGTTTATGTGTTCAGTTGCTAAGTCGTGTCTGACTCTCTGCGACCCCATGGACTACAGCATGCCAGGCTCCCCTGTCCTCCACTATTTCCCAGAGTTTGCTCAAGTTCATGTCTGTTGAGTCAGTGATGCTGTCTAACCATCTCATCCTCTGCTACCTTTTTCTCCTTTTGCCCTCAATCTTCCCCAGCATCAGAGTCAGCTCTTTGCACCCAGTGGCCAAAGTATTGGAGCTTCAGCATCAGTCCTTCCAATGAATATTCAGGGTTGATTTTCTTTAGGATTGGCTGGTTTGATCTCTCTGCAGTCCAAGGGAGTAAGAGTCTTCTCCAGCACCACAATTCAAAAGCATCAGTTCTTCGGTGCTCAGACTTCTTTATGATCCAACTCTCACGTCCGTACATGACTTTCTACCATTAGAGAGGTATCATCTGCATATACTATATTCACTCCTGTGATAAATGCAAAAGAATCTATGTATGTATAACGGAGTCACCTTGCTGTACAGCAGAAATTAGTACAACATAAATCAACTATACTTCAATACATTAAAAAAATAAAATAAAAATATATAGGAGAGTAATTTGAACCTGTATTCCCAGGATTGGGGATCCAAAAAGAAAGTCACCTGCTTTCTCAATGATCGAGGAATTAAAGAAGATGCCTCTTATGTGATATGGAAGAGATGGCAGTAAAGATGGACCAGCAGGAAGAATAGATCCTGCCTAAGATCTGGTCAAAGGAGGAGCTTGGGCATAAAACTAGAGACTTTGGGAAGAGATTTGCAGTCAAGTTAAGTTGGCTTGTGTTGCATGACATGCACCATGCACCCAAATCTGTTTGGTAGAGAGCTGGCACACTCAGATACATGGGGATTTCAAAGGCATTTTTAATAGCCACCCATGGGTCTCCGTACTGCAGTCAGGGCTGGGTAGTGTAGCAGAAAACAGAAGAAGAAAGCCCTCTATTCCAGGATCTTGGTCTCTGTAGGAGGACTGTCTTGTCCCTGTGGATGAGGGTCGCGGTGGGGCCAGTGGGCAGAAAAGTCAACAAAGCAGAGATGAGACTCCTCCCCGTATGGTTTGGAGGCTTTTTGAAGCACAGTTTCAGACGTCGTTTTCTGATTAGGGAGCTTTGGAGCAAAGGCGGCTCACCCAACAGCTTCGTTCTGTCTTGTTGTGATTTTGTAGAGAGAAGAGAAGGTTGGCTGAGACACTGACACGCAGGCAAGAATCTAGGCAAAGGGCAGGTCCCTTACACCCAGACACACAGGACCGCTCAGCTGAATCTACGTCAGTCCCGCGTAAGGTGGAGTTGTCTACACTTAGGGCCCTTTGATGCCCTTCTGAATTACCATCTTTGGCCTGGGTTTGTGACCTTGCATGAAGCCTTATAAATGCTGATCTCACTTTTCCAAAGAGGAAACAGCAGAGGGTTGTTCTCGTCCTGCTGAAGCCCCTTCATTGTAGATTCCTCTTATTCTTTTCATCAAGTGATTGTGGCCTCCTGAAACAGACAGTGGTAGACCCTGGCTAAGAATTAGGACGAACAAGATTTATGGTTCTAAAGTGGGTTTCTGGAAGGCAGAGACACTGAAGCACGAGCACGGGAATGGCTGAGAAAGGAGTTATCAACTCTAAAAGGCGGACGCTACCTCATTTAGGAGGGAAGGAACCAAAGCTAGAATGGTGTTTTTTGGGTATCTTTCTCCCAAGATAACCTTTGCAGACTTGCTTAAATTCAGTGGTTTTAAAATAATTTATTTATTTATTTGGTGGCATCAGGTCTTAATTGTAGCACGTGAGATCTTTGCTGCACACGTGGGCTTCTCTAGTTGCAGCTCACAGACTTCTCTCTAGCTGTGGTGCATGGACTTAAATGACTCATGGCGTGTGGGATCCTAGTTCCCTGGCCAGGGATCGAACCCACATCCCCTGCATTGGAAAGCAGGGTCCTAACCACTGGACCACCAGGAAAGTCCTGACTCTTGTTTTTAAAAAAGAAATGGGAAGACAGAGAGGAGAGGAGCAGGGGGCTTCCAGCTTTAGAGTCCCTGTTAGGCTGGGGGCCTGAGAGCCAGGTGGGCAGGCGGGGCCAGCAGGTCCCAGAGAGTGGTCGTGGGGCTCCCAGAGAGCACAGACGGGGCAGGACGGGGAGCAGAGCATAGGGTCAGGAATGGCCAGAAGCCCAACACGGAAGTGCCAGTGGGCAGGAGATGGGGGAAATAGCCAGGCTACTCATGGAGTGGGCCTGGGGGTCAGCTTCCCTCACAGGCTAGGTCTAGAACAGGAGAAAAAAAAAGTTACAGCCAAAGACAGGCTCCTGATTGAGAACGACAGACTGAAAATTCTAATTTGGGAATTAGTTCCACTTACAGTTGTGTTACCGGAAGCTGGCTTTGCTCCATTATGTAAGTAAGCAATGGATGTGTGTCCTGCAGCGTGTGAGTTAGGCTCTCCTGGATTTGCTGGCATGTTGGGCACCGTTACCCAGGTCATCTTTGCTCATTAACAGTGTCCGGCAACAGGCCCATTAACTGGCTTGGTGGTTCTTGTGGCTGGAGAGGTCTCCTCCTCGCCCAGCTCTGACCACCAGGCACAGAAAGAGCCCCACCTTTATCCACCAGGGGCCACTTTCCTTAATAGAACATCTTAGTATCTCAATGGCAAAGAATCTTCATTTTCCCATGTACCATTTAAAAAGCACATTTATTTATTTATTTGGCTGCGCCAGGTCTTCGTTGCAGCACACAGAATCTTTAGTTGGGGCATGTGGGATCTATTTCCCTGACCAGGGATCAGACCCTGGCCCCCTGCATTGGGAGTGCGGAGTCTTAGCCACTGACCACCAGCGATGTTCCTTCCCATGTACTCTTAGCAGAGATGGTTCCTGCTTCATTTTCAGCTTAAGGCTTCACCCCAAATGAGAATGCCCACTACATCGCTATGGGTACCGAATGGACTCCCTCCTAGACAGCCCACACTTTATCTCCTTGTTCCTGTTCACCACCTACTTTCAGATGTCTGAGCATGTTTGCAATACAGAGGGGCTATAATTAGAATAAGCTGATGGCTGTGTTTTAACCCTTCTACTGAGATTTCATCCTTAAATGAACTGAAACTCGCTTTGCCAGTCTGTTTATTGGAGGCCAGTGGAGGGAAGAATAACTTGGGATGTCCAGAGGCCAGGAAGTCACAGCACAGTATTCACTGAGCCTCCGAGCTTTCTGAGAGGGGAGGGAGTAGAACAGGAAAATGGCTGGGTAGTACTGAATTAGACAGACAGGAAGCAGGGTGACTGGACCCTAGATAGCCTGGCTAACTCTCCCTAGGCCAGGACAGTTGCTTGACTTTGCTTGTTGTTATCAACAGCCCCATTTCTCAAACAACTTCCCAGTTGCCAGCAGGGTCTCGAGCACGCATACTTGCTGTATGTCATTTCTACTGCATAGTCATCCTAGGAGGTAAATATTATGGCCATATCCTCTTTAAAGATGTAGACCCTGAGCCTCAGAGACGTTGAATAACTTGTCAGGTATCACAGGCAGGATCTGAACCCAAAGTGCCTCCAGATGCTGCCTTACTGGGATTCCCCCAGCAGTCCAGTGTTTGGGACTCTGCACTTCCTCTGCAGAGGGCACGGGTTCAATCCCTAGGCGGGGAACTAAGATCCTGCGTGCCATGTAGTATGGTCAAAAAATCACAGATGGTACCTTGCTGACAGCATCCTCATCCTGTCTGCTCTGGCTGGGTCCTGGGACCTCAAGATGATTGCCTGTAGCTTCTGCATCAGCCACTGTGATCAGTGCTGAATGTCCTCCTGAAGGCAGCAGTCAGCATGGGGACAGCAAAGTGCTTTTCCAGGCAACTTGTGTCCTTACTTGAGTTTAATCAGCTGAGTTGTGTACCCCTAAAGCACATATGCTGAAATCCTAACCTCCAGAACTTCAGAATGTGACTTTTTTTTTTTTGAGCCAAGGCTTTGAAAGAGGTGTGTGTGTTAGTCACTCAGTCATGTCCCACCCTTCTGTGACTCCATGGACTGTAGTCGGCCAAACTCCTCTGTCTATGGGATTTTCCAGGCAAGAATACTTCAGCAGCTTGCCATTCTCTTCTCTAGGGCATCTTCCCACCCAGGGATTGAAACTGGGTCTTCTGCATTGCAGGCAGGTTCTTTACCATCTCAGCCACCAGGGAAGCCCTTGAAAGAGTTCAAAGATTAAGTTCAAATGAGGTCATTAGGATGGGCTCTGGTCCAGTCTGACTGGTGGAAGAGATTAGGACACAGACACGCACAGAGAAGCCACACAGGGAGGAGGCAGCCCGCCGGGGAGAGAGGTCTCAGAAAGGACCAGCCCTGCTAATGCCTTGATCTTGGACTCCCAGTTTCCGGAACTCTGAGGACGTAAACATCTGTCGTCTCCGCCCCCCAGCCCGTGGTGCTGTGATACAGCAGCTCTCGAAGGCTGATACACGTGGTCTGAGGCTTCCGTTTCCTCTTTGTCCCCAGTTCACAAAGAAGAGAAAGGACATAGAGTCAATCTACATCAATCTCTGGAAAAACAAAGATTCAATGAGGTGTTAAAACAGACTTTTTTAATGCTTCTGACCCCAAAAATAGCTGGTAGTTTAATCATATTAACAGTTTAAAATAGGGTCTTTAAACTTCTATCACAGAATCAATATATATAAACAAAGCAGGCAGCTCAGTTTTTCTCTTGAACCGGAAACGGGTCCATGATAAGTGGTAACATAACTCCTGCCTCCAAGGTGACCTTTGAAATGGTTTGACCTTTCGCTTGGGAAGGGACGCCCTACGTTATCAGCTCCTAGGAATCAGTCATCTCCAGCGTGTGTGAAGATCTCTGTGTATCTTGTCTCAGGATTAGAGCACATTATGAAGGCCCAGCCAACCACTTCCTCATCTATTATGCATCATGTCAAGTTACCGTCAGAGCGGCCACCCTGCCCAAGCAGCAAGCAGCAGGCTGGGACCACCAGCTGCAGCTGAGCCAGGCTCTTTGCCCTTTTTTCAGAGCATCTGTTTGACCTGGTGCAGGGTAGACAGGAGGGTCCTGGCCTCATAGCCCCGTAGAGCGAGCTGCCAGGCACTACAAAGGGCCCTCCCAATGCCTTTTGACACTGTGGTGCCAGGATGCACACAGCCACTCTCTAAAGGAAAGAAGCAATCCTAAATCCTTCACTAGGAAGTCTCTGCTATGCTCAGTTCTGGAGGGGAAAAAAAAAAGATCGAAGGACCCACCACAGTGATGCACGTGTGTGCGTATTAAGTAGCTCAGTCATGTCCAACTCTTTGTGACCCCAGGACTGTAGCCCACCAGGCTCCTCTGTCCATGGGATTCTCCAGGCAAGGACACTGGGGTGGGTTGCCATGCCCTCCTCCAGGGGATCTTCCTGACCCAGGGATCGAACCTGCATCTCTTACATCCCCTGCACTGGCAGGCAAGTTCTTTTCCAAATGCCATCTTGGGAAGCCCTGATGCACGGTCCCTGATATTAACCAGGACAGCAGCCTCAGATGCTCATCTGGTCCATGAGCCTGACAAGTTCTCCTGGGCCTTTAATCCATGATTCAGGTGGGATTGGAGCCTGTGGTTCTCTCACCCCTGCCCGTCTAACTATGGAGGAGAGCCCTTCTCCATGGTCTAGAACAGAGCCACTCCTGTTGGAGGACTGACTCCACAGGCCGTTCCCATCAGGCTGGCCCGTGCCCAAGTGCGCATGATTACAAGGCAAACCTGGATTTTGCAGGAACTCTTTTGAACAAGCAATCTCACTTTCTTATGCTTTATCCAGAAACTATTTTTAAAACACAAAGGACAAGTATTTTCTGCTAATCACTGTCATTTTCTGACAAGCAATAAACAATTTCACAATTCATGGCTAATTAGTAGCCAGGAGTTTAGGTCTACTTGAAGCTTCATTGAAAACACTGGGGAGGACTTCCCTGGTGGTCCAGTGGTTAAGAGTCTGCCTGCCAATGCAGGGAGGATGGGTTCAGTCCCGGTCTGGAAAGATTTCATATGCCATGGGTCAAACTACTCCCAGCCCATGTGCCACAACTCTGAGCCCACACGCCTAGAGTCCATGCACCACAAAAAAGGGTAGTCCCCACTGGCTGCAATTAGAGAAAGCTCAGGCCCAGCAATGAAGACCCAGTACAGCCAAAAATGAATCTTTAAAAAATTAAAAAGAAAGCACTGGGGAAAATGAAATAGTACTAGGGGCCACAAGGAAACTAGAGTGGACTAGTTGTCCCTAAGAGAAATCCTAAGAATGGTGAGAGTGAATGGATTCCATAATGTGGGCCGCCATTGAAACAGACAAACTCTGGAACGTGGGCTTAGGCTGGTGGATATTTTTAACAGTGATTTTGGTAAAATCATGAAAATTACATTTGTCAAAATTGTAACTGATTCAAACTCTAGGAGGCTTAATGATGTCTTGGGGGCTTCCATGGTGGCTCAGATGATAAACAATCTGCCTGCAATGTGGGAGACCTGGGTTTGATCCCTGGATCAAGAAGATCCCCTGGAGGAGGGCATGGCAACCCACTCCAGTGTTCTTATCTGGAGAATCCCCATGGACACAGTCCCATGGGGTCGCAAAGACTCAGACATGACCAAGTGACTAAGCACAGAACAGCACATGGTGAAGCCAGGACCCAAAAAGATCTGGCTGGCTAGAAAGCAGGGCCAGATACAATAAGAAATGTAATAGGAGTATGTATAAAGTGTCCACATAAATCCGCAAAACAAGGAGCAAGCTGGACGGAGGGGAGGCGCAGCTCGACAACCACACATGTGTGAAAAGGACTTCAGTTGACTATAACTGTAAAATGAGTTATTTGCATGATGAGGCCATCAAAAAATTTTGTTTAATCCAGGTTATATAATGAATTGCAATAATTTGAGTTTAGGAACTGACAGTTTGGTCCTTTTCTGCAGTGATCAGATTATACTGGTAATGTTGTGTACAGCCATACTTTGAGAAAGACAAGAATGAGACTTCCCTGGCAGTCCAGTGGCTAAGGCTCAACGCTCCCAATGCAGGGGGCACAGATTCCATCCCTGGTCAGGGAACTAGATCCCACATGCCACAAGTAAGAGTCTGCATGCTTCAAGAAGGCAAATAAGACCTAGCACAGCCAAATATATAAATAATAAGAGTAATCAGAGGTAAGGTTCATTGAGGCTTACTTTGTACAGGCACTAAGCTTAAGTATCTTATACAAAGCAGTTCATTTAACAGCCGTGTGAGGTGGATATTACTGCTGTTTCCATTTCACAGATGATGAAGCTGAGGCCCATCAGCAGGGAGTCTGTGTAACTGGCTCAGGGAACCATCCTACCCTGTGCTTGGACTCAGGCTCTTTTGCTCGTGTTTTTAAGTGCATTTTTTACTTGGTTCCCAGCATCATTGAAGGACCATTGCAATGTCTCGAAAACTTTTGCCCAAGGATATGAGACTTCAAAATCTGAATGGGTCATTTGCTTTGACTCCAAGCTTAAATTCCGTTTCCTTCATTTGCGTTGACTTTGGGTTGAAGGACAGTGGCCTCAATGTTGAGGATGGTGTTGGGCGAGCCTTTGTTACCCAGATGTTCCAGGGCAGGGTCTGCGCCACAGTGTCAGCTCCTCACCTCCAAACCAGGGCACCGCCCCCGTGAAAACAAAGCGGTAGAACTCCCAGCCTTAGGAAACCGAGGTCATTGAATACAGTCTAGCATTTGGTAGAACTTTAATTAAATGCTCAAAATATAAATCATTATACATTTAGTTCTTTTTAAAAAATACTTATGATTCTTACAGTGTAGCAGTTATTAATAAAAGTTTCTGAAATGCAGTCAGACTAACCCTTTTGTCTACTGTGATTTGGTACAAAATGCTAAGGCTGTTTTTAGTTTATTCTGTTGATAGCATGAGAGATTAGACTCAAGCCTCAAAGTATTTTCTTTACATTGAAGTCTGTCCTTTTATTTATTTTGTATTAATTAGTTTTTAGTAGCAATATAGTTGCTTCACAATGTTGCATTAGCTTTTACTGCATAGAAAAGTGAATCGGCCGTACATATACATATGTCCACTCCCTTTTGGACTTCTTCCCATTTAGGTTACCACAGGGCATTGAGTAGAGCTCCCTGTGCTGTACGGTATGTTCCCATTAGTTGTCTATTTTATGCATAGTACCAATAGTGTATATATGTCAATCCCAGTCTCCCAGTTCCTCCCACTCCCCCACTCCTTTCCTACCTTGGTATCCACACATTTTTTCTGTGTGTCTGTGTCTTTATTTCTCCTTTGCATTAGGGTTAGCTATACCATTTTTCTAGATTCCACATATATTCGTTAATATATGTTATTTGTTCTTTCTCTTTCTGAGTTACTTGACTCTGCATGAGAGCCTCTGGATCCATCCAAGTCTCTACAGATGACCCAGTTTCATCCCTTTTTGTGGCTGAGTAACATTCCAATGTGTCTATGTACCGCATCTTCTTTATCCATTCCTCTATCGGTGAACATTTAGGTTGCTTCCAAAGTCTGTCCTTTCAAAAGGAAAGAATGGGAAGAGCGATGAAGGTAATATATAAGGTATTTCTACCATGCAGCCGCTTTGGTGATTACTGAACTATTTTCTCTCATTTAGCTACTACCTTAGTCCTCCGAGGTTGCCCATTTTCCTGATGAGGAAATCTAGGATCCCAAAGGTTCCACAAGTCATTTACAACCGCACCAGTATAAGCAGTGATGCAGTGTTTCATCTTTATCTCTCTGGCTTCAAAAGTTATTGTTTTATACACTGACCCATGCTGCCTTCTGATCCAGGCTCTAGGAACCAGAGGCCTTGGTTTTGTTGTCCATAACTGTGGTGCTGCCCATTTCAGATGTGGTTGTTCCCTCTGAAGGTCACCAGAAGCCTCTGGCTTCCCTCGTTGATTGGCCAGAGAATTATAAGCATCGCAGTATAACAACTCAGAGGGAAAATGGGGAAGGTGAAAGTGTATGTATGATGAGCACAATTCTGTAAGTCAGACATGGTACCCAGAACTTTGAAAGGCTAATTAACTGGTGTCCAGTGAATGATATTGTATTAAGCTTCCATGGGAGAGGACTGCCCTCTCTGGGGTCCTGTGCCATGCTTAGTTACTCAGTCATGTCTGATTCTTTGTGACCCCGTGGACTGCAGCCCACTAGGCTCCTCTATCCATGGGGATTCTCTAGGCAAGAATACTGGGGTGGGTTGCCATGCCCTCCTCCAAGGGATCTTCCCAACCCAGGGATTGAACCCAGGTCTCCCGCATTGCAGGCAGATTATTTACCACTGGAGCCACCAGGGAAGCCCTAGGGGCCCTCTGTCATCAGATCTTCCAGGCACTATGCAGACCAAGTTGATGGGAGAAATGTCAAGATGTAGTCTTGAAGTTCACATGTTCTCCTAAGGAAGAATAGACTCTTCACCAGGGATTTGAAAAAGCCACGGGATTACTATAGCTGTTGTGGGCGAGGGCTGAGAGCCCAGCTTGAGTCCCATGCCTGATCCTCTGCCTTCCTCTTCCACTTGCATCCCCTGCTGCCTGCCCCCCCCCCCACACACACACTGATCACTGTGACCAGAAAGACACCCGCCATTCAACCCAGATGGCTGGAGGTCACTTCTCAAAAGCAGAATTGCACAGAGATCACCAGGAGAACTTGTTCTCTGCGGATTCTGATCTCAAGGAGATGCTCTGGAGTGAAGTCTGAGATTCTACATTCTTAACGGGCTCCCAGGCGATGCTGATGCTTCTGGACCCTGGACCACTCCACGAGGACCTTGGCTAGAGCTTGCACCTTGGCTAGGGGTCCACCAGGAAGAAGAGCAGTTTCCCCCCAAAAAAACAGAGAGGGTTAGCACAGAGCTGGCCACTTAAAGGGATTTTTTGTGGTTAGAGAAGTCACCACCATTTGTGTTCATCCCAATCAAGGTGTTCTTGCATTCAGAAGGCAAAAAAAAAAACTGCAGTTGGTACCTGGTGCTTTCCAAATACATGTAAAGACAAAAACCATCAGGAGCTGGTGAAGATCCTTGATGTATGGAGGACAGAAAAGAAGCAGTGAGCTCTGAGGTTGGATGAGAGTCACAGGGCAGCATGAGGTTAAGAGGCAGAGGGCAATGCTCAGCTGTCTTGGCTCCAGAGAAACCATAGCTTGGATATATGCGTCTGGGCTTGGCTACGGGTCTGACGGCTTGGGCTTGTATGCTTCAGGATGAAGTGGGCAGAGATTCATAAGGCCTTGACTTAATTTGACTTCCTGTAAGTGTGGTTCTGATGCCTGTCAACTGCCTTTTGTGCTGAGTTTGACCGCTTGGCACATTTAGACCCATGACAGGCATAGTAGCAATTGAAGCAGTTGATCTCTTCCGGGTTTGGCTGAGGACAGCAGGAAAACCATTTGGTGCCTCGCCTGTGGCCCTCTACAGGCCAGTTTGGGGCTTTCATACAGAACATGGTCGGGGAAGATTCTGGCTCCCTGAGTCATCTGCTTTCTGAAATGTCACCAAGAAATGGTTAAAATAATTGTGATGCTTGATGGAGAATTCTGGGAAGCTAGAATAGACCTAGAATCCTAATACTCCCATATCCCTGCCTTGGATGGGAAGGGGCCCTGTAAGCTTGCAGTGTGGGGCCTGGGCCCACACTGGGCTGGTGTCTTTTGTTGCTTGATACAGGGTGCTCAGGGCTGGTGCACCAGGATGACCCAGAGAGGTGGAATAGGGAGGGAGGTGGGAGGGGGTTCTGGAAGGGGAACACCTGTATACCCATGGCAGATTCATGTCAATGTATGGCAAAACAAATACAATAATGTAAAGAAAAATTAATTAATTAATTAATTTAAAAATTGAAGTACAATTGCTTTACAAAGTTTTGCTAATTTCTGCTGTACAGCAAAATTACTTTAGTTGTGAATATACATGCATTCTTCTTTTCTATATTCTTTTCCATTATGGTTTATCATAGGATATTGAATATAGTTCTCTGTGCTGTCCAGTAGGACCTGTTGTCTTCACATGCTCAGAGTGAGGGGCCATGGTTGGTTGGGTGGCCCCTGCGAACAGAGAGGAAGCACCAGAGCAGGCTCGACCTCTCCTCCTGCTGCTGCACAGACCAGAGCTCTGGGTCCAGGCCTCTGCTCCAGGGCGTTACTTAGCTGTTTAAGCCATTAGAATATGAACTAGCACTTCACAGAGGCACACTGGTAAAGAATCCACTTGCCAGTGCAGGACACTCTAGATGCAAGTTTGATCCCTGGGTCTGAAAGATCCCCTGGAGAAGGAAATGGCAACCCACTCCAGTATTCTTAACTGGAGAATTCCACAGACAGAGGAACCTTGTGAGCTACAGCACATGGAGTCGAAAAGAGTTGGACATGACTGAGCAAGGGCGGAACGCAGCTGAACATGAATCAAACATTCATAGATGATTGACTGTCAGTTCAGTTCAGTTCAGTCGCTCAGTCGTGTCTGACTCTTCTCGAGTTCATGGACTGCAGCATGCCAGGCCTCCCTGTCCATCACCAACTCCCGGAGTTTACCCAAACTCATGTCCATTGAGTCGGGGATACCATCCAACCATCTCATGCTCTGTCATCCTCTTCTCCTCCCGCCCTCAATCTTTCCCAGCATCAGAGTCTTTTCAAGTGAGTCAGCTCTTTGCATCAGGTGACCAAAGTATTGGGTTTCAGCTTCAACATCAGTGCTTCCAATGAACACCCAGGACTGATCTCCTTTAGGATGGACTGGTTGGATCTCCTTGCAGTCCAAGGGACTCTCAAGAGTCTTCTCCAACACCACAGTTCAAAAGCATCAATTCTTTGGCGGTCAGCTTTCTTTAAAGGCCAACTCTCACATCCATACATGACCACTGGAAAAACCATAGCCTTAACTATACAGACCTCTGTTGGCAAAGTAATGTCTCTGCTTTTTAATCTGCTGTCTAGGTTGGTCATAACTTTCCTTCCAAGGAGTAAGTGTCTTTTAATTTCATGGCTGCAATCACCATCTGCAGGGATTTTGGAGCCCAAAAAATTAAATCAGTCACTGTTTCCACTGTTTCTCTACCTATTTGCCATGAAGTGATGGGACCAGATGCCATGATCTTAGTTTTCTGAATGTTGAGCCTTAAGCCAACTTTTTCACTCTCTTCTTTCACTTTCATCAAGAGGCTCTTTAGTTCTTCACTTTCTGCCATAAGGGTGGTGTCATCTGCATATCTGAGGTTGTTGATATTCTTCCCAGCAATCCGGATTCCAGCTTGTGCTTCATCCAGCCCAGCGTTTCTCATGATGTACTCTGCACATAAGTTAAATAAGCAGGGTGACAATATACAGCCTTGACATACTCCTTTTACTATTTGGAACCAGCCTGTTGTTCCATGTCCAGTTCTAACTGTTGCTTCCTGACCTGCATACAGGTTTCTCAAGAGGCAGGTGAGGTGGTCTGGTATTACCATATCTTTCAGAATTTTCCGCAGTTTGGATCTTGAATTGATCCTGCATTTCATAGATGAAAAACTTAGGCTGGAGACATACAGCTAATTCACTGTTAGACTGAAGACTCTTACCTTCATTATCAGATTCCCTAAAAGGGCACTTGACCGAGATCTTGCTTCCAGACACCTCTGCTGCCCCCAGACAGATGGGAGTCACTTTACTTTGGAAGCCTCCACTTTCCTAGAAAACATAGAGAGTCTCTATCACAACCAATTGGATGTTCTGGATGTTTGTAGATTTTGAGTGAACAGAAAGAATATGGGAAATAGGGAGGACCATCAGGAAGCTCCTGGAGTAAACAGGAACCCTGAGAACAACACTTCCTGGGGGGCAGGCCAGAGTCTAGGATGGGATAAAACGAAAGCAGGAATTCAGGTGAACCCTGCAGTTCTTGCTAAGCTAGAGAAACACCCCAAAGTAAAGACAGCTCTCTCTCAGCTATTTCTTTGTTGCTACTCTTTTTTATTTTTTTTGAACTTTTTGTATTGGGGTATAGCTAATTAGCAAACAATGTTGTGATAGTTTCCGGTGAGCAGTGAAGAGACTCAGCCACACATATACACGTATCCATTCTCCCCCAAACCCCCTCCCGTCCAGGTTGCCACACAACACTGAGCAGAGTTCCCTGTGCTATCCAGTAGGTCCTTGTTGGTTATCCACATACAGCAGTGTATACATGTCTGTCCCACACTCCCTAACTAACCCCTCCCCAGACAACCATAAGTTCATTTTCTAAGTCTTTGAGTCTCTGTTTTGTAAGTAAATTCATATGTATCATTTCTTTTTAGATTCCACATGTAAGGGATGTCATAGGATGTTTCCCCTTCTCTGTCTGACTTACTTCACTCAGCATGACCCTCTCTAGGTCCATCCATGTTGTCTCTCAGCCATTTTTGAATACTTGACTCTCAAGGAATCACCAGAGTCTCCTTCAAGGTGTACAGTGTGTGTCTACAGTCAATAGTCAGGACCAAACTGTATGTATTTCAACAATTCCTCAGGTCCAATCTGTTTCTAAAAGGAGCTGTTGGCGTGTGCCGTGGAAATCCATCCAACTCTGAAAAAGTCAATGCTGTTCATTTGGATGGAGGCAGTTCTAGCTGTGTGTGTAAGGGAGAGAGAGAGAGAGGAAAACTGCCTGCAAAAATCAGCAGACACATATCCACGCACCAGTCTCCTGTTACCAGCCTTGAAAAGCTTTACAGGTAATATAAATCAATCCCATTCAAAATGGCACGTTATGAAATTGACCTTGTCCATAACCCTTTTGTCCTTGAGATGCAACAGAATTTCATCCTTTGTAAAATTGTTCTCCTTAGTAGCAACCCTGATTTTTCAGCCCCCATTGAATTTGTGGCAGCTTTGTTTTAACTCCTGGTTGGATATCAGGAAAACACAGACTGTTCATCTGTCACCGAATTATAAAAACCTTTAAACTCTTCAGTTTGAAGGAAGCTATTTAAAAAAAAACAAAAACCCACTGATAAGTCAGAGGTAGAGCCTTTAGGATAACTTCCCTGAATTTTTCTTTCTGAAGTCAAAGCATGCCCATGCTTTTAAATCGTTTGGGCACAGCTCCTGAAAGTAGCAAAGACCATTGCCCACACATCTGCTTAGTTAGTTGCAGGGAATATTCCCTTAATCCACATGCCCGTTTCTACAAAATGCAGAGAAGCAGATTTCTTATGGCCAGCACTCCACACAGGCCCCTTCCACAGTCACTGAGCAGGAAGTGGCAAGAGAACCACTGCAGCAGGCTGGGCTTGGCTTTCTCATTCTGTCCGGGCCAGCCAAGTGGTGGTAAAGATAAGCCACTTTACCTGGTACATCAGCCCCCACGAAAGTTTCACCAAAATAAATGCAGAGAGTGGGGGAGTGAATTGGGAGCCCCTAGTTAAACTGAGCCCTGCTACTAACCAGCTTTGCAACCCTGGACAGAACTCATCACCTCTGTGCCTACCAGCATGGACAGTCCAGTTTTACAGTATCCCCTCGCTAAATTTTCTGGCAGCATAAACATACTGATGTTGCCAAATATGCCGAAATATCACGAACTGAGTTGTGGTCATTTATTCACCAGTATATGTTGAGTCAGGGACTGTCCTAGATCCTGACAGACACAAACGAGACTAGTGAAAGTGAAAGTCGCTCAGTTGTGCCCTCTCTTTGCGACCCCATGGACTTAATTCATGGAATTCTCCAGGCCAGAATACTGGCGTGGGTAGCCTTTCCCTTCTCTAGGGGATCTTCCCAATCCAGGGATCGAACCCAGGTCTTCCCCATTGCCGGTGGATTCTTTACCAGCTGAACCACAAGGGAAGCCAGGTTCCTTCATCGTGGAAGAAAGCAGTGTTCAGTTGGAAGAGGTGGTGGTCGTTTAGTCACTGAGTCGTGTCCGACTCTTGCAGTCCCGTGGACTGCAGCCTGCCAGGCTCCTCTGTCCATGGGATTCTCCAGGTAAGAATACTGGGGCAAGTTGCCATTTCCTTCTCCAGGGGATCTTTGCAAACAGAATTACAAAACCTTGGGGAGATGTGAGGGAGCTGACACAGAGTTTTGTGAGGGCAGATTTACAGGGTGCTGGGCGGAGCTAGAGGTGGAAGAGGAAGCCCCGGGTGAGGGAATGCCTGGCAGCTCTGTAAAGGAGGTAGCAGTGGCAGGGTGTCTCTGAATTTCTGAAGCCCATGGGAACCAAGTTCAGCGCAGTACAGAGAAATGCCTTGATTTCTAATAAGGCAGGACCCTGCCTCTGAGCTTTGCTGTCCTGGCCAGGTCCTAGGTCTGACTTCCTGCAACCATCTTTCAAAGACAGACCATCAGGACAAGATATTGCTTATACTCCTCTGGGAAAGATCCAGGACATCAGAAGATACAACAGGAGCAACAAAGGGACTAAAGTCAAGCTAAAGGTCTTTTGGAATTCCATAGCGTAATATAATGGCCCCACTGTACCACTGTTGCATCTCTGTGGGTGGATCTGTGACACAGCTGTATGCAGTAGCTCGCTGTACATTGCATTAGTCCCTTCAAAGCTTGGACACCGAAGACTGCCATTCTGGACACGGACCAAGTGCCATTGGCTTTCACTGTGTCAGAAGCAGAGAGCACCCCAGTCATTGGTCCAGCCCCGAGTCTCAAGCCTTGGACTTTCCATTGCCAAGATGGGAGACAGGCAGGGCCAGAGGGAGAGATGCTCACCCAAGGTCTTCAAGAAATTCCATTAGATTTTGGGAGTATCTGCCAGTCGTCTCTCCACATGGGTAGAGTCCTAGGTCCCTGAAAGGTGGTGTGGAAGAGAGAAGTGAGCACACAGGCTCGGTTGGTGAGCAAGGCTTTTTTCTTGTTGAACAGTTTTTATAAACTTCTTCCTCACGATGAACTAAATGGGCTCACTCTGAAGCCCCAGACAAATAGCCACCCGTTGGGAAGAAAGCCAGGCCAGCCAGCAGGTGAATTCAGGCATCGGTTGCAACTGTGGGGCCCAGTTCGGGAGTCCAGCAGGCACCATCAGATACATATCACCCCATCCTCATGAAGTTTAAGCCTCAACTTCTTTTTGATAACCAAGGAAATGTCCACAGATCTGGTATGGCTTCTCCACTGTGGTAAAAGTGCTGTTGAGTCAGGTGTTATAAAAATATATGTCTGGTTTAAGTCTCGACAGCTTAGTGAAACTCAAAATGAATCTTTACTGAAGGGCAGCAAAATAGATGCAGAAGCTCAGGGGCTTCCCTGGTGGTCCGGTGGTTGAGAATCCACCTGCCAGTGCAGGGGACATGTAGATAGATAGACGATAGACCAGGGTTCGATCCCTGGCCCAGGCAGATCCCACACCCTCGGAGTAAGCTCTTGCACCCCAACTACTGAGCTTGCGCTCTGGAGCCCGTGAGCTGCAACTGCTGAAGCCTGAGCGCCCTAGAGCCTGTGCTCTGCAGCAAGACAGGCCACTGCAGGGAGAAGCCCATGCACCACCACTAGGGAGTAGCCCCAGCTCAGCAGCTGTTATTTTCTGAGACCCATTTACCAAGTGCTGGGTGCTGTGGCCCTCAGCTTCACAGCAGGATGTGCTTCATTAATGCAGTACACGGACGTTTCCTGAAGCGCTGGTCCAATCTCAGGGCTAACAGCTCTCTTTAGAGCCCATCTCCAGCTTGCCTCCTACCAGCTCAGGAGAGGCATCCTGTGCTACAACAGATGGTCCTGCGATGTCTTCCTGCTACAGGAAACCACGTGTCCAGTCTCACTGGGTGAAGTGGACCACAAGCCAAGGTTCCCAGGGCAGCTTTCTTCTGGGCACAGACATTTGAATGAACTCCTCGAACAGGCAGAGTGGTTTCTGATATTGAGAGGCTGTTTCAGATTGGGAGGAAATGCACGCCAGTTCTGGGGGCTTGTCCTTCCTAAGTGGCCAGAGGACTCCAGCGGGTACTGTAGCCTCCACATGTAAGTGGAAACTGTGGGATCTTGCCCACCCAGAAACTGAACCCAGGTCTCCTGCATTCTAGGAAGATTCTTTACCATCTGAGCCATCAGGGGAGCCCATCATTCAGTATATTAGAACCCAATTTTGATGCTGGTGGTAGCTGGTAGAAATCAACCTTGTGGCCCGAACTATTCATGTACTTCTTCGTTCATATCCTCAATGTGGTACCAGAAGGACTTAATGCTTTTCATGAAATGCACATATAATGTGGATGAGGGTCTATCCTCCTGCCCTTGCCTGGGAGGGCAGGGATGATGGCTCCTCTGGGAGATGTCTGTTACCTGGGGAGACCTGGCAAAGAAATAAGTTGTTGTATTTTTGAATACCATCCTGTCTTTACTGTTTCTGTTTTCACCTTTGGATGGGACACAGAATTGCTTTTCAGTGACCAGCAGTTAGCCAGGATCCCTGTGGACAGCGGGGGAGGCAGTCTCCCAGTACTTTACAGACACTCATGCTGTTGGATTATGCATGCTAAACCCCGAACAGTGAACAGATCCCTGTGGAGGAGGCTGTGAAATTCCTAGTTAGTGGGACACGTATGCAGCCTGTGCTTCTTAAATGTTCCCTCTCCAAGACGTGCTTAAGGCTGGTTCATTCCCAGGGGAAGATCTCGGGGAACAGAATTCTTTGTACACAATGAATGCCCTTTGTTTCTCTCAGACCCTTTCTAAGAGTCCTCACCACTAACATCATGGAAGACCTATTCTTTTCTGCCTCTAACTGTCTCAGGCATGTGTTTTATGAACAGATCAATAGCAAGATAGATAATAGATTGGTAGATAGATAGATAAATGGATGATTTATAGACAGAGACAGGTGCATGCAATTACAGACAGACTCAATTTCTGGACTTACAGCTAACAGAGCACTGAACTAGTTGCTCAGAAAACCTACAGTGTAGAAAATTATTTTGGTTTTCTACACTGTAGGTTTTCTGAGCAACTAGTCAACATCACTCATTATCAGAGAAATGCAAATCAAAACCACAATGAGATATCACTTTACACCGCTCAGAATGGCTGCAATCCAAAAATCTACAAGCAATAAATGCTGGAGAGGATGTGGAGAAAAGGGAACTCTCTTACACTGTTGGTGGGATTGCAAACTAGTACAGCCACTATGGAAAACAGTGTGGAGGTTCCTTAAAAAACTGCAAATAGACCTGCCATATGACCCAGCAATCCCACTGCTGGGCATATACACCGAGGAAACCAGAATTGAAAGAGCCACGTGTACCCCAATGTTCATCACCGCATTGTTTACAATAGCCAGGACATGGAAGCAACCTAGATGCCCATCAACTGATGAATGGATAAGAAAGCTGTGGTACATATACACAATGGAATATTACTCAGCATGAAAAAAACATTCATTTGAATCAGTTCTACTCAGATGGACGAAACTGGAGCCCATTATCCAGAGTGAAGTAAGCCAGAAGCAAAAACAACAATACAGTATATTAATGCACATATATGGAATTTAGAAA
>ML663567.1:18247959-18386639 GCA_007570785.1 Antilocapra americana | reverse complement strand
GGGGGGTTCTGGAGGGGAAGCATATGTAAACCCATGGTGATATCATGTCATTGTTTGGCAAAACTAATAAAAAAAAGAAAGAAAGAAAACCAAAATAATAATTCAGTATGTTTGTTGTGCTGTAGAAGTCCATCTTTTAAATTGTTTAAGCAAATCTTTATAAATTGATTCTAAGGATATTTGGCTAAGCCTGGATCTGCTGTGGAATGTGTAACATTAAAACACACTCCTGGGAAATGCAAACACATTTTAACCTACTTAGGAGCCGTAGTGGCGCATAGTAAAACCCATTTTACTTAAAACTTCCCCAAAGATGTCTTAAAACGTTCAAAATAAACTGAAGCCTAAATCATAAGTTTAGTTAAACGGTCTCTGCTGCCTTTGTCAGCTTAAAGCTCTGAGTGAAGGCAAAGGCAAGAAAAAAAGAGGGGGGTCGGGGGTGGGAAATAAACATTTACCCAGTAGTTCACAGCTTGTAGTGGATGCTACTCTGACTTTTGCCTGGTAGAAAGGTTTTATTTTCTTTCTTTTTTAAATGTTTATTTATTTACTGACTTAGATAATAACTAAGACCCAGCCATGTTGTGTCTTAGTTACAGCATGCAGATCTTCGTTATGGAGAGCCAGCTTACTTACCCTGTGGCATGAGGGATCAGACGGTAAAGAATCCACCTGCGATGCAGGATACCTAGGTTCCATCCCTGGGTCAGGAAGATCCCCTGGAGAAGGGAGTGGCAACCCACTCAGTACTCTTGCCTGGAGAATCCTGTGGACAGAGGAGCCTCACGGGCTACAATCCAGTTCAATTCAGTTCAGTCACTCAGTCGTGTCCAACTCTTTGCAACCCCATGGACTGCAGCATGCCAGGCCTCCCTGTTCATGACCAACTCCCTGACTTATTCAAACTCATGTCCATTGAGTCAGTGATGCCATCCAACCATTTCATCCTCTGTGATCCCCTTCTCCTCTTGACTTCAATCCTTCCCAGCATCAGGGTCTTTTCCAAGGAGTCACTTCTTCACATCAGGTGGCCAAAGTATTGGAGTTTCAGCTTCAACATCAGCCCTTCCAATGAATATTCAGGACTGATTTCCTTTAGGATGGACTGGTTGGATCTCCTTGCAGTCCAAGGGACTCTCAAGAGTCTTCTCCAACATCAATTCTTCAGTGCTCAGCTTTCTTTATAGCCCAACTCTCACATCCATACACGACGACTGGAAAAACCACAGCCTTGGCTAGACAGACCTTTGAGGCAAAGTAATGTCTCTGCTTTTTAATCTGCTGTCTAGTTTGGTCACAACTTTTCTTCCAAGGAGCAAGATCTTTTAATTTCATGGCTACAATCACCATTGGCAGTGATTTTGGAGCCCCCCAAAATAAAGTCTGTCACTGTTTCCATTGTTTCCCTACCTATTTGCCATGAAGTGATGGGACCAGATGCCATGATCTTAGTTTTCTGAATGTTGAGCCTTAAGCCAACTTTTTCAGTCTCTTCTTTCACTTTCATCAAGAGGCTCTTTAGTTCTTCTTCACTTTCTGCCATAAGAGTGGCATCATCTGCATACCTGAGGTTACTGATATTTCTGCTGGCAATCTTAATTCCAGCTGTGCTTCATCCAGCCCGGCATTTTGCATGATGTACTCTGCACATAAGTTAAATAAGCAGGGTGACAATATACAGCCTTGACATACTCCTTTGGCTATTTGGAACCAGTCTGTTGTTCCATATCCAGTTCTAACAGTTGCTTCCTGACCTGCATACAGATTTCTCGAGAGGCAGGTCAGATGGTCTGGTATTCCCATCTCTTTCAGAATTTTCCACAGTTTGTTGTGATCCACACAGTCAAAGGCTTTGGCATAGTCAATAAAACAGAAGTAGATGTTTTTCTGGAATTTTCTTGCTTCTTCGATAATCCAGCAGATGTTGGCAATTTGATGTCTGGTTCCTCTGCCTTTTCTAAATCCAGCTTGGACATCTGGAAGTTCATGGTTCATGTACCACTGAGGCCTGGCTTGGAGAATTTTGAGCATGGCTTTGCTAGTGTGTGAGATGAATGCAATTGTGCAGTAGTTTGAACATTCTTTGACATTGCCTTTCTTTGGGATTGGAATGAAAACTGACCTTTTCCAGTCCTGTGGCCACTGCTGATTTTTCCAAATTTGCTGGCATATTGAGTGCAGCACTTTCAAAGCATCATCTTTTAGCATTTGAAAGTTAGAGATACCAAGGGAACATTCCATGCAAAGATGGGCACAATAAAAGACAGAAATGGTATGGACCTAACAGAAGCAGAAAATATTAAGAAGAGGTGGCAAGAATACACAGAAATGTACAAAAAAGATCTTCACGACCCAGATAATCATGATGGTCTGATCACTCACCTAGAGCCAGACATCCTGGAATGTGAAGTCAAATGGGCCTTAGAAAGCATCACTATGAACAAAGCTAGTGGAGGTGATGGAATTCCAGTTAAGCTATTTCAAATCCTAAAATATGATGCTGTGAAATATGCCAACAAATTTGGAAAACTCAGCAGTGGACTACAGTCCATGGGGTCACAAAGAGTTGGACTAAGATACAAACACACATATACACATGTGAGATCTTAGTTGCCCAGTCAGGAATTGAACCATACTCTTTGCACTGAAAGGCGGAGTCTTAAGCACTGAATCACCAGGGAAGTCCCCTTAAAGTTTTATTTTCTAATCTCAGAATCTCAAAGTTGAAAAGCATTCAAGTTTATGAAGTCCAACTCCCCTGCTAATGCTGGAGTGAATATCTTTTATAACTAGTTTATATCTGCTCATCGATACTCTGAATCAAGATGCTGCGTGGCACAGGGCTCTATGAAAATGCTGTGCATCTTAGCTATTCTGCCATCGATCTTTCAGTAAAGTCCTTCAATATGTGCTGAAGTCTAAAGAACCACCCCTTGGATGTGAAATGAGCCTCCAAATACACCTCCTCCCCCAGGGGTTGGAGCCTAATTCTCTCCATGGCACCTATTTTTTTCATAATACAGATATCTCCTATCATGGGAGTTGGTAGAGAATTTAAGCTAACACTTGGGTCGTCATTAAACCTGCTCACATTCTATTTGAATGCAGTTATTTTTCAGGAAATTTTTCTAAAATGTATAGAAAACTGTAAGAAGGAAGGTATTTGTCACCTTTTTATTATAATAGGGGAAAATGTATGTAATATAGTGTCCAATAATAGGAGGATAGCTGAAACTCTCACAGTGTAATTCATCAGCCTTAAATCTATGCAGAATATTGCAAAATATCCATGCAGGTATCCATGCGGAATAACACTGTCCCAGAGCTACATAGATGAAACAAAAAATAACTCAGTAAGTAGAAAACCGTGTAACATCAAGGGCACGTTCTTAGGAGATGTCATCAGTTAAAAAGCCCTATATGGGCTGGCGTGATGCTGTAATCACATCTATGTAAACACGTTTCGCAGAGGAGGACCTGAAGGATTATCTCGGTCTGTTGGAAATTTATCCTGTGTGTCTGTGCCTCTGCCTTTCCCCAAACCCCCTGTTACTGCACTATTGATTTACCAGTTTGATTTTTCAGAATCTGTTTTCTGATTTTCTTTTTCCTTTTGCTGTCTTCTGAGGCAGAACCCACACATTTAACTTTCTTTTGTGTATCCAATGTACTTACACGATATTTTCTCTTTTTTTGCCATGCTGCGTGGCATGTGGGATTTTAGTTTCCTGACCAGGGATCGAACCCATGCCCCCTGTGGTGGAAGCATAGAGCCTTAATCACTGAATCACCGGGGAGGTCCCATCAAATGGCATTTAATATTAACTGGCCTTAAGACCTATGAAAGGAAGGAGATCGAAGGGTATAACTGTGGTTGCAGTTCTAATTTTGCTATGCTTATATTTCCAATCATGATTTTTATTTTCAGTAAGTGTAGTTTGTATTTGCAGCAGAAAGGAGACCCAAATTAAACATTTCATTTAATTATAATTTTTATTTCATACATTAGTCAGTCTCTCTTTTTTAACCTATTGACCTACCTAAATCTATATATTTTTGATCTTCTACTATGTGCATATGTGTGTTTCCCTGAAATTGGATAACATATTTTATCTCCATCAATATATATTAACATGAATGCAAGCTTATTTAAGTTCAGCTGTGGACAGGGATGAAGTGAAGTGAAGTGAAAGTCACTCAGTCATGTCCGATTCTTAAATTGCAGGCCAATTCTTTACCAGCTGAACCACACGGGGGGCAGGGGTGAACAGGGATGGTCGGGATCAAAAGCATTGTCTGGTGGATTTCTTCCAATTACCCTGATAGGAAAGAACCTAGTACAGAGATTTGAGCCACAAGTACAGAAGCACACCAGAGCCTAGCAAGATAAGCAGATCCAAGAAGAAAATCGGTAGTCTTCATCCTAGCGCTCAACACTGGATTTACTCTTAGGGATCTAAGGCATGTCCTGAGCTCCCTGCCCTGGCACTGAGTTGCATCCCCCTGGCACCACACTGCACTCAGTGTGGGGGATCTCTGACTGAAATCAGCTGGGGGTGTCCTGCGTGTCCTCCCAGACATAACACATCACCATGTTTTTATTGGGAAATAGTAAGATGACAGAATTAAACCTAAATGGAGCATTAATTACATTAAATGCAAATAAGGTCTTGATTAAAAGACTCGTGGGAGTATAAACTGGCACAACTATTTTTGAAAACCATTATTCGTATGTGTGTATCTATGTGTATGTATGTTAAGTCGCTTCAGTCTTGTCTGACTCTTTGCGACCCTGTGGACTGTAGCCTGCCTGGCTTCTTCGTCCATGGGATTCTCCAGGCAGGAACACGGAAGTGGGTTGCCATGCCCTCCTCCAGGGGATCTTCCCGGCCCAGGAATCAAACCACATCTCTTATGTCTCCTCCATTGACAAGTGGATCCTTTACCACTAGTGCCATCTGGGAGTATATCTATATACAAGTATATAGATACCCTCGGAAACTTCATTTCCACTCTGTGATATATATTCAACATAAATGCATTCAGGTGTGCCAAATATATGTAAACATTCCTCATAATCCACACCACTCAATGTCTGTCAACTATAGGGTGAATAAATAGTGGTACATTCATAAAGTTAGATGCTACATAGCAAGTGAATTACTTGTATTTACAACAATATGGATACAATCTCTCAGACATAATATTGAGTAAAAGAAACTAGACACTAAAGAGCAAGATGAAAAAAATAAATATTTTTAATAAATAAAAATCCATACTGATTGTATAATATTTCAGGGGGTAGATAATGACTAGCAGAGGGCTCAGGGGAAGCTTCTGGTGTGTATCTTGGTAGAGATGGTGTAACATGTGTGTTTTACTTTATAAAAATTAAACTGTATGTTTTACTTTTTGTGCACTTAAATATATGTTGTATATTTTAAAAGGTTTTTCTAAAAAAGAAAAAAGTAAAATACTTTATTTACAATATTGTCAAAAATAATATTAAGAGTAAACATAACTAAGGAGATGATAGACTTACATATAGACAACTACAGAATGTACCAGAAAGAAATTAAAGAAGACACAAACAAATGGAAAGACATCCAGTGTTCATGGATGGAAGACTTAATAGTGATAAGATATCACTGATCCCCAAAGCTATCTACAAATTTAATGCAATCCTTATCAGAATCCCAACAGCATGTTTTCTCAGAAATAATAAAATCTATCTTAAAATTTATACAGAATCTCAAGGGACACAAAATAGCCAAAACAATCTTGAACAAGATTGGAGGTCTCACACTTACTGATTACAAAACTTATAAAGCATAGTCATTAAAACTGGCTCTAAGTGTGGTACTGGCATGAAGATAGATACACACACCAACAGAACAGAATAGGGAACCCAGAAATAAACCCTCACATATATGGTCAATGGTGTTTACACAGGGGCCAAGACCATTCAATGGGAAAAGGACAGGCTTTTCCACAAATACTGCTAGGAAAGCTGAATATTGACATGCAAAAGAAAGAAGTTAGATCCTAACTTTATACCTTATACAAAAATTAATTCAAAATGAATCAAATTTCCAAGCGGTAGCACAATAAAACTCTTAAAAAAAAGCATAAGGGCTTTTGTGGCATTATATTTGGAAATGATTTCCTGGGTACCACACTGAAAACACAGGCAACAAAAGTAAAAATTGGATGACACAAAATTTAAAATTCTTTTGCATCAAAGGGTACAATCAACAGAATGAAAAGGCAATCTATGTAATGGAAAAAAATTGCAAATCATTGATCTGATAAGGGGTTAACATCCAGAATATATGAACTCCTACAGCTAGACAACAAAAATAAACAATGAAAAAATTGTTAAGGACTTGAATAGACATTCTCCAAAGATGATACATAAATAGCAAATAAGCTTATGAACATCTGCTCAACATCACTAATTATGATGGAAATGCAAATCAAAAGCACAATGAGGTCTCACCTTATATCCATTAGAACAGGTGAAATTAAAATATTTTTAAAAAACAGAAAATAATTAATGTTGACAAGGATGTGAAAAAAATGGAACTCTTGCGCACTTTTGGTGGAATGTAAAATGATATGACCACTAGGCAAAACAGTGTGATAATTCCTCAAAAAAAAATTGAATTATAGTTTCCAGTAATTCTACTTCTGAGTTATTGTTTTTGTTCAGTCACTTAGTTGTGTCTGACTATTTGTGATCCCATGGACTGCAGCACACCAGGCTTCCCTGTCTTCCACTATCTCCTGGAGTTTGGTCAAATTCATGTCCATTTAGTTAATGGTGTTATACAACCATCGCATCCTCTGCTGCCCCCTTCTCCTTTTGCCTTTTGCCTTCAATCCTTCCCAGCATCAGGGTCTTTTCCAACAAGTTGGCTGTTCGCATCATGTGGGCAAAACATTGGAGCTTGAACCTGAACTTCAGCATCAGTCCTTCCAATGAGTATTCAGGGTGCAGTTCCTTTAGGATGGACTGGTTTGACCTCCTTGCTCTCCAGGGGACTCTCAAGAGTCTTCTCCAGCACCACATTTCAAAAGCATCAATTCTTTGGCACGCAGACTTCTTTATGGTCCAACTTCTGGGTTATATACCACTTTTGGGTATATGTAAAAAGGGATTGAAGTCAAGGTCTCAAAGAGATATTTGTATATGATGTCCATAGCAGCATTATTCACAGTAGCCAAGAGGTGGAAGCAACCAAAATGTCCATCAATAGATGAATGGATAAACAGCATGTGATATATACACACAAAGGAATATTTTTTTACACAAAGGAATATTATTCAGCCTTAAATGGAAGGAAATTTTGACACGTGCCACAACATGGATGAACGTTGAGGGCATTATGCTGAGTGAAATAAGCCGGTTACAGAAGGACAAATACTGTATGATCCCCCTTATTTTGGTACCTATTAATGCAATAGAGAGTTCATAGAGACAGAACGTAGAATGGCAGTTGCCAGCAGCTGTAGGAGACAGGAATGAGTAGTTGTCATTCAGAATATGAAGTTTCAGTTTTGTAAGATAAAAAGGGTTCTAGAGATTGGTTAGCTAACAGTGTGAATGTTTTTAAGGCCACTGAACTATATAATTAAACACAGTTAAGATGGGGAACTTCCCTGATGATCCATGGCTAAGACTTCACACTCCCAATGCAGGGGACTCAGGGTCAGTTCCTGTTCAGGGAACTAGATCCCACGTGCTGCAGATAAGACCTGCCACAGCCAAATAAATATTTCTTTAAAGTATCTAGCACTTTAAAGATGAAAGTGATGTGATGAAAATTAATTGAATCAGCATATGGGAAAAAAAAGAGGGTAAATGGTTAAGATGATAACTTTTGTTATCTGGATTTTACCATGATTTTTGATTTTTTTTTTAAAGAAAGAAAGCAAACAGAGGAGGGAGAGGAGAGACAGCATGAACTTTGGGATCCAAACTTAGCTGCACCTGGGAATCATTTGGAAATTTTAAAAAATACAGCACAGACTCATTTTAATGCAAATTTGCAGTAACAAATACAGGTATGATTAATGTTTCATTTATGCATAAAACTTCAAATAATGTGACTCCCTTGAGATTTTAAAAGTTAAATAAGAATCACAGTTTCCACTCGGAGGGGATGAGGGAACTATAAATGCCAGGTGGCAGTGTTAACATGAGCTGCAAACAGAAACACAGTACTACTGTGGGAAATACACCAAGAAATATACATTTTGCATTATGGAACGCTGTCAGGAATGTTACCCTCATATAAACTGCACCGTTCTCTACTGAATCCTAGGCTCCTCGAGGAACAGTATGACCGGATATGTTTAGAGGTGAATCCAAGCAATTTGTATTTTTAGAAGCTCCCTGAGATTTCTAAGACTAATGCTCTGTGCATCAGTGCTTGAAAACCAGTGGTCCTCCAGAAAGGAATAAGCACATTCATTCTGTTAAAAATAAAAAAAAAATTGTTTACACATATTATGGGCTAAGTTCTGGGGTATAAAGTGAAGCAGAAATACAGTGACCACATGGACCTTACATTCTAGTCAGGTGATTAAATAAGCAGTTACAATAAAGGATCCTACACCTCTGATGAGGCTTCCAGGTCATTGGGAGCATACATCAGGCACTTCATTGAAGAGGGTATATAAGCTGATACCCAGTGGTTGGAAAGAAACCACCTAAAGGAGGAGGAAGAGTATTTTGAGGGAATAGAGAATCCAGTGAGACCCAGAGCAGAATAAAGAGCATTGAACCCAAGTGACCGAAATGAGTTCAAAGTGGCTTAAATTCCGAGTAACGATGGAGACGTGATGGATAAAGCTATGGGATGGGCAGAGGCCAGTTCAGGAGGGACCTGGTAAGCCTATGGGGAGCTTGGCCCTCATCCTAAATAAAAGTGAGGGAAGAGAAGGATATCTCTCTGATTATAGTATGGAGTATGGAAAGGGTTGGCATTGGAGGAGAGGCAACCGTGAAGAGAAGCTTCCGGCAGCTGTGAAGGAACAGAGAAGGAACAGAGGCAAGTGTGGTCACAACAATAAGAAACTTAGGAGAAATAAACCTGGGTGATGAATTAGATGTGAAAGGGGAAAAGGAGATGATGAAAGTGATTCCCAAGTGTCTAGCCAGTAGAAATATGAATTGTGGTACCTCATGGTGATTATACAGTGGAAGTGACAGATCTGATAGAGTGCCTGAAGAACTATGGACAGAGGTTCGTGACATTGTACAGGAGGCACTGATCAAGGCCATCCCCAAGAAAAAGAAATGCAACAAGGCAAAATGGTTGTCTGAGGAAGCTTTACAAATAGCTGAGAAAAGAAGTGAAAGGCAAAGGAGGAAAAAAAAGATATGCCCATCTGAATGCAGAGTTTCAGAGAATAGCAAGGAGAGATAAGAAAGCCTTCCTCAGTGATCAGTGCAAACAAAAAGATGAAAACAACAGAACGGGAAAGTGTAGTGATCTCTTCAAGAAAGTTAGAAATACCAAGGGATCATTTCATGAAAGATGAGCACAATAAAGGACAGAAATGGTAGGGACCTGAAAGAAGCAGAAGATATTAAGAAGTGGTGGCAAGAATGCACAGAGAAGCTATACAAAAAAGATCTTCATGGCATAGATAACCACGATGGTGTGATCACTCACCTAGAGCCTTAGGAAGCTCACTATGAACAAAGCTAGTGGAAGTGATGGAATTCCAATTGAGCTATTTCAAATCCTAAAAGATGATGCTATGAAAATGCTGCACTCAATATGCCAGCAGATTTGGAAAACTCAGCAATGGCCACGGGACTGGAAAAGGTCAGTTTTCATTCCAATGCCAAATAATGTTCAAACTACCATACAATTGCACTCATCTCACAAACTAGCAAATTAATGCTCAAAATTCTCCAAGCCAGGCTTCAGTAGTACATGAACCGAGAACTTCCAGATGTTCAAGCTGGATTTAGAAAAGGCAGAAGAACAAGAGATCAAATTGCCAACCAGAAAAACATCTACTTTTGCTTTATTGACTACACCAAAGCTTTGGACTGTGTGGATCACAACAAACTGTGGAAAATTCTTCAAGACATGGGAATACCAGACTACCTGACCTGCCTCCTGAGAAATCTGCATGCAGGTCAAGAAGCAACAGTTAGAACTGAACATGGAACAACAGATGGGTTCTAAACTGGGAAAGGAGTACATCAAGGCTGTATATTGTCACCTTGATTATTTAACTTATATGCAGAGTACATTATGCGAAATGCTGAACAGGCTGAAGCACAAGTGGGAATCAAGATTGCCGGGAAAAATATCAATAACCTCAGATATGCAGATGAGACCACTCTTATGGCAGAAAGCAAAGAACTAAAGATCCTCATGATAAAAGTGAAAGAGGAGAGTGAAAAAGTTGGCTTAAAACTCAACATTCAGAAAACTAAGATCATGGCATCTGGTCCCATCACTTCATGGCAAATAGATGGGGAAACAGTGGAAACAGTGACAGACTTTATTTTGGGGGGCTCCAAAATCACTGCAGATGGTGACTGCAGTCATGAAGTTAAAAGACACTTGCTCCTTGGAAGAAAAGCTATGACCAACCTAGACAGCATATTAAAAAGAAGAGACATAACTTTGCCAACAAAGATCCATCTTGTCAAAGCTATGGTTTTCCCAGTAGTCATGTATGGATGTGAGAGTTGGACTATAAGGAAAGCTGAGCCCCAAAGAATTGATGCTTTTGAACTGTGGTGTTGGAGAAGACTCTTGAGAGTCCCTTGGACTGCAAGGAGATCCAACCAGTCCATCCTAAAGGAGATCAGTCCTGAATATTTAGTTGAAGGACTGATGCTGAAGCTGAAACTTCAATACTTTGGCCACCTGATGCAAAGAACCAACTCATTGGAAAAGACCCTGATGTTGGGAAAGATTGAAGGCGGGAGGAGAAGGGGACAAGAGAGGATGAGATGGTTGGATGGCATCACAGACTCGATGGACATGAGTTTGAACAAGCTCCGGGAGTTGGTGATGGACAGGGAGGCCTGGCGTGCTGCAGTCCATGGGGTCGCAAAGAGTCAGATACGACTGAGTGACTGAACTGAACTGACTATGATGATTGAGGATTGAGGGGAAAGATGGGGCATTCATTAGGAAAGGCCAAATATTCAGTGTCTGGTGTCCCGGATGCAGATGGTACCAGATTGGAGAAGTTTCTTCACTAGACAGTGACTGGCCGGCCTTTGAGACCTTGCTAGTAGATGAGATTGCCTCAGCCATTTGTTTGCAGGGTAATAAGAGAGTGAACTAGAAGAGAACCCTGGAAGACGCAAAGCAAGCCTTGGGAGGGTATGGAGAGGTGGGAGGAAGCCCAGAGGAGTGTGCTGAGTTGGGAGCCGAAAAGGGTGTTTCAGGGAGGAACAGTCAGTGATGGTTTCCAAGAGGAAGATGAAGACCTGAAAGTGCCTTGGATTTAGCAACAGAAGTGGATTGGATTTAGCAACAGAAGGTCTCGGTAACCGATCTAGGGGGTTGGGTGAGTGGTGGGAGCAGACGTTGAATCAGAGTGAGCTAAGAATGACAGAGGTGGCCGGGGGGACATGAGTGCCAACGACTCTTCTAAAAGCTTGGCTCTGAAAGAGAGCTGGAGAGAGGAAAAGGGGTTGACGAGATGCTTGCTCTTGCTTTGCGGGAGGCTGGGGGGTATTTTGTTAATACTAAGCTTGGTGAGGCTTAGACATGTTTAATGGTGACAGAAAGGATCCAGAAGCGAAAGGGGATCATCGGGAGTGTTCACTGAGGAGTGAGCCCAGGCGCAGTTCAGTCAAACTTGAATTTGACAGCATCACTTAATCTGAGTTACAGCATCCTTTTTTTAAAAGGAAAAAAAATGTATTTCCTTAAATATAAAGAGACGGGGAGGCCTGGCGTGTGGCAGTCCATGGGGTCGCAGAGTCGAACATGACTTAGTGACTGAACAACAACAAAAACTTGATTGTGTCAGTTTAAAAGTCCCATGCCATCCCACCCTCATGTCATGTCTGTGCAGTGGGCTGGCTCCACCGCACACCCTGAGGCTGGGGGTAGGGGTGGCGTCAGGCTAGCCTTCAGCAGCTAGCCTTCACCTCCCCCTACTCCAGGCCCCAGCCCACCCGAGTCATGTCAGCAGTGCCTGGGGCAGCATCTCCTCTGCTGGGGTATGAGACAGGTAGGGAACTCGATGGTGAAGAAAATGAATATATCCCCCTTCTTGATGGCTTCTCTTGCAACAATATCCCCTTACCTGGTACCTTCTTGTAGTTCTTGGGTTGGACCCCGTTACCAGTGGGGATGCCGAGCAGATAGTCATCTAGGGTCTTCACCGCCACGGAGTAGTGGGTCAGAGGCTTGCTCAAGGAGATGGAGATCACAAAAAAGAGGTTGTCGTTCTCCCTGTGGAAGCAAGGGTGGAGTTTCTCCTTTACGATGAAGGTGATGCCAGCTGAGATGATGTTGGGATTCTGGTCCCCCTTCTTCTTGAAGGTGATGTGTGTGCCCTGCCTTCAACCAGGCTTTCCGTCATCCATGAGGACCTTGTCCCTGATGGTAGAGGAGTACCCATCCTTGGTCAGCACTCTTTGGGAGCTCTTAATTTTCTGAGTTCAGTCAAAGAATAGGGTAAGTTTTCTATCTATGGTTTTCAAACTGCACCCCTCAAAGCTGTCTGGGGGGCACTCATTGTGGCAGCTTCAGCCACAGCAACCTCTCATGTTTTTAAACAGTTTTTAGTTTTTAGCAACTTGATACTGATACATGTACATACCTTGGACATGCAAAATAACAGTAAAAGAATCATCATAAAAATAGCAACTCCTGCTCCACACCTGCTCACTCTCACTCACTCCCAGTTCTTATGGGTATTCATGACAGTTAAATACATTGATTTCGGTTAGACCCCATCCCCTCTTCACCTGAGTCTGTTCTCTCCTAATGCTATCCCAGTGTTTGGCTAATTATTAGTGGGCAAATTAAACTAATCAACTGTCTCCTTTTACCAGGAGCTCCTGTTTCTCCTGCCAGCAGTATTTGCCTCTTTTTGTTTCCTTTACCTTGATTTCCATTAATGCCTGCTATTTTTTGAAAATGTTCCACCACCTCAAAAACCTGTCAACATGTTCCCTGTGCTTATTTAATCAGGGGCCTCCCCTCCCAGAGCCTGTGTGACTCCCTGGTCTGCCATCCCTGGACCAGTGTTCAGTCCTACCTGTGTTGGAGCCTGTCCCCTGCTGCCTTGTCTTCCTCTTGCTTGGTTTACACCCTGGTTTTAGTGTAACCCAGCCTCCTGTAGCTTGCAAGACCATGTTTTGAGCACTGCCTAACTGAGGATATGTCTATTTCACTCTCACATTTGATGGATGGATGTTTGACTGATTTTAGAATTCTGACTTGAAAAATATTTTCCTTGAAAAATTGTTTAGGCCATTATTGCCTGGCTTCTGTCTTTATTGTTGAGATGTCTGATGCTATTATGATTTCCTATCCTTTAGCCCCAGGACTTCCCTGATAGCTCAGTTGGTAAAGAATCCTCCTCTAATGCAGGAGACCCCGGTTTGATTCCTGGATTGGGAAGATCCCCTAGAGAAGGGATAGGCTACCCACTCCAGTATTCTTGGGCTTCCCTTGTGGCTCAGCTGGTAAAGAATTCACCTTCAATGTGGGAGACCTGGGTTAGATCCCTGGGTTGAGAAGATCCCCTGGAGAAGGGAACAGCTACCCACCCCAATATTCTGGCATGCTGAATTAGTTTCAGGCATATGGGCTTCCCAGGATGCACCATGATAAAGAATCCACCTGCCAATGCAGGAGACACAAAAGACACTGGTTCTATCCCTGGGTCTGGAAGATCCCCTGGAGATGGAAATGGCAACCCACTCCAGTATTCTTGCCTAGAAAATTCCATGGACAGAGGAGCCTGATGGGCTACAGTCCATGGAGTCTCAAAGGGTCAGACATGACTGAGCAACTGAGCACATCCTTTGGCCAGTTTTCTCTAGGGAGCCTGAAGTCTTATCTTTATCCCTTTTTTGCCATGAGTATATGCCTTGTCATGGTTCTTCATTCATTTTGCTTGGTACTTGATAAGCCTTTTCATTATGAAGACTCACATCCTATAGTTTTAAAAAACTTTTCTTGAATTATTTATTTTGTAATTTCCTCCATTTCATTTTTTCCATCTTCTCTAATGTTCTTTTCAGTTCAATATTAGACCTTCTAGCTTGACCTTCTTATTTTATCTTTGTTTTTCTCTCTCACTCTCACCCTCCTCGAGATTAATCAACTTTATATTCTAACTCTTCTGTTATTTTTTTAAATGTGGTTACTCTATATTTAATTTGAAAAAATACTGCCATTATAACCATTTATTATTGTGTCATGGATACAGTTTCTTCTCTTCTCTAAGGACGTTACCTCCTCCCTAACCCAAATTGTATAAATCCTAACTATCCTTCAATTTTGTTGTTGTTGTTATTTAGTCACTAAGTCATGTCCAACTCCTTGTGACTCCCTGGACTGTAGCCTGTCAGGCTCCTCTACGCATGGGATTTCCAGGAAAGAATACTGGAGTGGGAAATCCTTACCCAGGGGATCTTCCCACCCCAGGGATCAAACCTACTTTTCCTGCCTGGTTGGTAGGCAGATTCATGATCACTGAACCACCTGGAATGCCAACTATCCTTCAAGGTTTAGCTCAAAACCTTATCTTTTATGAGACCTTCTCCAATCAGTCCAACTCTTGCCACTAGATACGAATTCTATAGCACTATTATATTCTATACTACTTAATAGGTAATTTTATTTAAACTTGCATTACTTCATTTTGAAGAATCAGTCTTGTCTCCCCAATTTTACCATAATCTTTCAAAAAGAGGGACTATTTACTTGTTTTGTATCAATGACAGTGCCTTGTCTAGAATGACTTGTGACTATAACAAGTGATAAACAAATGCTTATTGATTTGAATTAAACGATAAGCCATCCTTATCCCACCAAACCAACCTATCCCAGTGAGAGTTCTTTAAAGAGCACCAAGAACATAGGTATTTTTAAAATTATATAAGTATAGAACTTACAGATTTTTATAGCTTTCCCTGTCTTTCATGGCGTTTCAGTTCAGTTCAGTCACTTAGTCATGTCCAACTCTTTGCGACCCCATGAACCGCAGCACCCCAGGCCTCCCTGTCCATTACCGACTCCCAGAGTCTACCCAAACCCATGTCCCTTGTGTTGCTATCTAACCATCTCATCCTCTGTCGTCCCCTTCTCCTCCTGCCCTCAATCTTTTCCAGCATTAGGGTCTTTTCAAATGAGGCAGCTCTTCTCATCAGGTGGCCAAAGTATTGGAGTTTCAGCTTCAACATCAGTCCTTCCACTGAACACCCAGGACTGATCTCCTTTAGGATGGACTGGTTGGATCTCTTTGCAGTCCAAGGGACTCTCAAGAGTCTTCTCCAATACCACAGTTCAAAAGCATCAATTCTTTGGTGCTCAGCTTTCTTTATAGTCCAGCTCTCACATCCATACATGACCACTGGAAAAACCATAGCCTTGACTAGATGGACCTTTGTTGACAAAGTAATGTCTCTGCTTTTTAATATGCTGTCTGCTGCTGCTGCTGCTGCTAAGTCACTTCAGTCGTGTCCGACTCTGTGTGACCCCATAGACGGCAGCCCACCAGGCTCCCCCATCCCTGGGATTCTCTAGGCAAGAACACTGGAGTGATTTGCCATTTCCTTCTCCAGTACATGAAAGGGAAAAGGGAAAGTGAAGTTGCTCCGTCGTGTCTGACTCTTAGCAACCCCATGGACTGCAGCCCACCAGGCTCCTCCGTCCATGGGATTTTCCAGGCAAGAGGACTGGAGTGGGGCGCCAGTGCCTTCTCCAATATGCTGTCTAGGTTGGTCATAACTTTCCTTCCAAGGATTAAGCATCTTCTAATTTCATGGCTGCAGTCACCAACTGCAGTGATTTTGGAGCCCCCCAAAATAAAGTCAGTCATTGTTTCCACTGTTTCTCCATCTATCTGCCATGGAGTGATGGGACCAGATGCCATGATCTAGTTTTCTGAATGTTGAGCTTTAAGCCAACTTTTTCACTCTCCTCCACTTTCATCAAGAGGCTCTTTAGTGCTTCTACACTTTCTGCCATAAGGGTGGTGTCATCTGCATATCTGAGGTTATTGATATTTCTCCTAGTAATCCTGATTCCAGCTTGTGCTTCATCCAGCCCAGCATTTCTCATGATATACTCTGCATATAAGTTAAATAAGCAGGGTGACAATATACAGCCTTGATGTACTCCTTTTGCTATTTGGAACCAGTCTGTTGTTCCATGTCCGGTTCTAATTGTTGCTTCCTGACCTGCATATAGGTTTCTCAAGAGGCAGGTCAGGTGGTCTGGTATTCCCATCTCTTTAAGAATTTTCCACAATTTGTTGTGATCCACACAGTCAAAGGTTTTGGCATGGTCAATAAAGCAGAAATAGATGTTTTTCTGGAAGCCTCTTGCTTTTTCAATGACCCAGTGGATGTTGACAATTTGATCTCTGGTTCCTCTGCCTTTTCTAAAACCAGCTTGAACATCTGGAAGTTCACGGTTCATGTATTGCTGAAGCCTGGCTTGGAGAATTTTGAGCATTACCTTACTAGCATGTGAGATGAGTGCAATTGTGTGGTAGCTTGAGCATTCTTTGGCATTGCGTTTCATTGGGATTGGAATGAAAACTGACCTTTTCCATCCCCGGGGCCACTGCTGAGTTTTCTAAATTTGCTGACATCAAAATGTATTAGACGTACCCAAGAAATGAATGCCACTTCCTGATCACAGAGACAACTTCATTTGAAGGCAAATTTTTAAAAAGTATGTTTTGGGGCGTTCTCTTTGAGTGTCCAGGCCCCTGAGAAGAAAGGCCTAGAGACTTCCTGGTCTAGAGACTTCCTTCTTTTACTAACCAAGTAGCAGAATCCCTTAGGTGGTCACCATGGAACTGGGGCTTCTTCAGATCAAATGGTCTCACCATGACCTTCTCCGAAACCAACCATTCCATACTCAACATGGACCAAAGGAATAATCGACAGTGGCCAGTCCTTGTGCTGGGAGCCTCGTGCAATGCTTTCTTCAGTGCACTAGATTGAAGGGCTTTGGTAGAAAGACATTGCTAAAATATAATCATAAATGAAAGGACTCCACCCCTTCCTGCATCTGCTAAAAACAAACAAACAAAAACTGGGTAGAGGGGGATAAAAATGATCTGTCTCAACCCCAGAATATAATAACACTGCCTCTCTTTCCTTGTTTTAGGGAATGCTGTCGATTTTTTGGAGACAATGGCTTGACATTGAAGGTGTTTTTTACTAAGGCAGCACCGTTTGGTGTTCTTTGGACACTCACAAACTACCTGTACTTACATGCAATAAAGAAAATAAACACTACGGATGTCTCCGTTTTGTTCTGCTGCAACAAAGCTTTTGTGTTCTTGCTCTCATGGATCGTTCTCAGGGACAGATTCATGGGAGTGAGGGTAAGTTTCTGATTCTCTGTCTTCCTCCCTGCCTCAGTCATGCCAGCCAAAACCTGCCCATCGGCTTGCTTAACTCCATGTGCCGGGCTGTTCAGCCTAAGCTGCTAACCACTCTCCTTCCGATTTGCAGCAGAAAAGGAGCCCAGCCAAGGGCCAGGCTCCTGGGGTGCCTTGCAAACCTTCTTGCTTGCGAACCGCTCTAGACAAGCGTTCATTAAAGCACCTTTCATTTCAAGCATTTCAACAAGCATTCCCTAAAGTGTGTGCCAGTTGGGCCCCCCACCCCGAGGGAAGGGGTGATGTATTCAGCCTGTCTCTCACAGTCCCTGCAGCCCAGAGCCCTCAGTTAACACTGCCGCAACATTGATGTCTAAAACTAAATGTCCTCATCCACGTGGACATGCCCTCTTGGTGGGCCATTTATCTGGATGGTGTGTTCAATGCCTAGGTGGGCCAGACACACTTAGAAAGTGAAAGTGAAAGTCGCTTAGTCATGTCCGACTCTTTGTGACCCCCTGGACTGTAGCCCCCCAGGCTCCTCTGTCCATGAGGATTCTCCAGGCAAGGATACTGGAATGGGTTGCCATGCCCTCCTCCATGGGATCTTCCCAACCCAAGGATCGAACCCAGGTCTCCCGCATTGCAGGTGGATTCTTTACCAAATGGGCCACCAGGGAAGCCCAGTTCGAATTCTGAACACACTTAAGACACACTTAAGTCAGTTCAAATTTTGGAGGGTTTCACTTCCTTCAACCCCAGAGGAAGGGAGAATGAAATGATACCCCTTGAATTACCTCTCGTTGTCACCTCTGAGACTGAGTAAATTCCTTTAAAATAGAGTCAAATTTAGGTAGTCATATTTTAGAAAAATTATGTGAAATATGCTAAATGCGCTATCAAACATGAGCCTACAGATAGAGGAGTCCACCCAGGATGAAAGGAATGGTGACATTTAGCCTTGGGAAATGGCAACCCACTCCAGTATTCTTGTCTAGACAATTCCATGGATAGAGGAGCCTGGCAGGCTACAGTCCATGGGGTTGCTGAGTCAGACATGGCTAAGGAACTGAGCAGGCCTGGTGACAGAATCCTGTTGCCTTCTGCTTGTCGCCCTCTGGCGGCCAGGAGCTGCCACTGCCCCACCATCACTCACAAACAGGGACAGAAAGGATTTGACCAGGCTAGATCTCCAGTAGTCAGAATGCATCACGTACTCCTTCCTGCACCCCCAGAACATGTAAGAAGGCCAGGAAGCTAACAATCCTTTTGGACAGCAGTCCCGTTAGAGGGAACCCCACTGGCACCCAGCAAGGGTGCAGGTTCCAGGCTCTCTACTTGTGTCCTTGGCTCACTGACCTGGGAACAATGACATCGCCTTCATGGTGGCTTCACGCCCACCTAGTTTCTCAAACAGCATTGGGGACGTGAGTCAACTGCTGAGTTGTATTTTTAGCTTGCAGTAGGGGGAAATTTTGTTTTGAGGCTTCGTGTTAATTTTGGAATAAGAACTCAGCTCACTGTGCTACCACCCAGAAAAGCTTTGAGCAAATAAACTATAGAATACATCTCCACAAGAGGTACAGCCAGCAGCAATCTGTCCAACAGCCTGCCTGACTGGATACTGAAGGCTCAGATGTCCTGGGGCCTGTGGTGGCTTTCTTTTGATGCCAAGAGCCAAAAAAATATGCGTGGCGGAGCACTCTTGGGACATGACTCTAGAAGTCCAAAGCAGATTCCAGATGAGAACATTACTGGGAGAAGATGCTTCAAGGTTCATTGTGCATCGTGCAGAAGAAAAAGTTTTTGAGGTTAAGGGAAGGAGGTGTGAAAATACTGACTCACAGAGACAGTGACACACCCAGATCTTTATCTCATTGCTATGCAAGAGAATTTCCCCCTCACATCCCTGAGCTGTGATTCCGTCCTGCCATCCTGGCCACTTGCTTGGTCTGCACTGACCACTGTAGACTGAACAAATTTTCATATCAAGGCCTTCGGCACAAGGCCAGCACTGAAATAAAGATCCAGGAGCCGGTATTGGGGGTGGAATTTAGTAACCTGTAAAGCACCATGCAGTTCTAAGTCTCTCTGATAATCATCACCCCTCCTAGAAGTAACTGACGTGTCCTCTAAGATCGTCCCACTCCAAATCAAGGTGGGGCGCCCTCTTCCCATCTTCAGGAGTTCAGAGAGCATGAAAAAAATATGTAAGATGCCAGCATCTGGGCAGAGTGACAGAGGTCACCCTGGGGAAACAGATGGAGATGTGAGCCCAGGATGAGGCCTAACATGCACGCTTCTCTGAGACTTCTCTCAGACTGCTAGGTTAGCCGACCACCTTATGCTGGCTCATCGCCAGAGCTGAAGGGCGCTGACACTCATTTCCATCCTGATGGCTGTGCACACTGGCCTGAGAGTCACCCAGACATAGAGAACAGGTTTGTGGAGCAGGTGACATAGAGGGCCTGCATTATTAAGGCAGTGACTCAAATCACAAGAGCTGTGGTTCCTGGAAAACAGCAGCAGGTCTGGGCCAGGCGGACAGACCAGGAAGAGCACCAGACCAGGAGGTTGTGGCCACATGTGGCTTCAGAGGCTAGTGTTTGAGAGGAGCCCAAGCTGGTCCCCATGTCACCCCTTGACTCTGCGCTTGGAAATGCCTTTCACATGTGCCCTGGCTCTCCAGGCTCAGGGGTCATAACTCAGCAAGGAGGTGCTATATCCTAGAGCTGAGAGACAAGGGTTTGGGGCCACTCCCATAAGCTGTTGAATGTTAAGCTAGTTACTTAATGTCTCTGAGCCTTAATGACCTCATTTTAAAATACAGTCATTGGCGACTTCCTTGGCAGCCTGGTGGTTAAGACACCACCCTTCCAATGCAGGGGACACAAGTTCAATCCCTGGTCAGGGTATGAGGAACCCATGTGTGGGGTGAGGCCAAGAAATAAAATAAGACATTAGTACTCATCTTACAGAATAGTTGTAAGAATAAAATAAAGTGATGCATGCCTGACACATGAAAGCCCATAAACGTTTTCTTCTCTCACTGTTATTCTTCTTATTTTTTCTCAAGTAGAGGGGTTTGATGGCCCAGCCTAGTTCTTTGGGTGATAGTGTCAGAGGCTGACAGACACTTAGGAAGGCAGCTTGGTGCAACGAAAGCAGCGGGAGAATGAGAGCAAGTAGAATTCCAGAGATAGGAGAGATGGCCCCTCCTAAGCCAGAGCCCACCCAGCTGTACTCAGCAGCTAAATAAAGGCCATGCCACCCCCAGCCCGCATCTCAGAGGAGAGGGAAGATGGCATTCTCAGCTGTTCAGAACCACCCTCTCCAGCTAGAGCATGCAAACCAGGAGGACTGGAGAAGCAGCAAGGAGGGCAGCTAAGAAATCATCTGAGTGGCCTCAAACCCCAGCAGCACGGTGCTGGGGAGCCTGGACCTTTTCCAAGAGCAGGTCCCATCTCATTCTGACCCCAGCTGATGTTTTTCATAATTAACCCACCTGCAGCCTTTGGTTCAGTGCCATCCCTGAATGGTAACCCCTAGTGCTGATCTCAACTCCAGCTTCTGTTTGGGAGGCTGTCCCCCGCCACCCGAGCACAGCCTGGGGAAGGGCACAGGGCACACAGAGTGTGGGGGAGCATGGGGTGGGGGGCTCACAGCCCAGACACCTTTCCAGCCTCTGAAACAAGAGGGGTGAACTAGAGGGTCTGCTAATTCCTCCAGACTCTCTTGGCATCAGTGAGGGCAGTGCAGGACTTGGGAGGGAAAGCGTTGAGGGAAATATCCATAAAAATTAGCCTGTCCTTTCCCTTTTGTAAGCTTCTCCAAACTGTACAAATCTAAAACCCTCACAAACGAGGCTCTGCTTGGCAGAGGGCACGCAGCCCATCACATTTCTAGTAGGAGTGGGAAGCAGTGCTGGTCTGAGAGGCGTGCAGACTCCACCAAGGGCTACATCTGCCTCATCCCTTCCATGGTGCCCCTTTCTTCTCAGCCTGACCTCTGATGGTGAGCAGTGTGGCTGTGGGGGGTACGGGTGCATCAGTGAGTTGCTGGAGCCCTGAATCCAGAGCCCTGGGGTGGGGCAGGGTATAACCACACAGGCAAGACCATCCTCAAGAGGTTAAACGGTAACATGCTGGCCTCAGGGTCTCCCACATCCACGCTTCTTCCTCTTCTCCAGCTCATTTTTCCCAGTCAAGTAGAGATGGCGGCTCCCCTCCTCTTGGTCTCAGGCCACTGTCAGCCATTGTCTGGATCCCCAAGTCTTTGTTCACTGTGATACACTGGGGATGCAACAGGAAAGGGTGAGAAAGCAGGGATGAGGGGAAGTAAGGAAATCCACTTTATTCCATCCTGAGACGCTGCATTCTCCCTCAGCGAGGCTTGGATCTAGAAGATGAGGACCATGTGAAACCACACAACACTCAGGACCAGCCTTACTGGAGAGTTCCTCTTACAACAGGAAATAGGCTGGGAAACATTTCCAGGTGTAAACCAAAAACCAGATATTTTAGAGTATAAAGTGTGAACTCCGCGCTTATTTTTTTTAGAGATCTGGCATCTGCAAAGGAATTTCAGACTTGGGGAAGGATGCTCAGGTCTTCCCCCAAGATCCGTAGTGTATGTTTCAACTCTGCTCTGCTTTCAGAGACATCAGATGCAAGGAAAACCACCGGCTTCCCCTCTGGCATGGAGGTCAGGGCCCAGGTTTAGGGTCAGGGGTCCCAGGGAACTGCCAATGCCCAGACAGTATGCCCTGAAATCAAGTTGCTTAAACCTGTGACTCATGGAGAGGACCTCCAAGAGGAGATGCCCTGGATGTGAGCAGCTGGGGGATGAGCACTGTCCCCCGTGCCACCTGCCAGAATGAACTCGCTGGTCTGAACTTGGCAAGTGTTGACCAGGAAGCCAGTGGCCACCCATACTCTCTATTTCCTGCCCCTTCCCTCAGCTCTTCTGCACAGCACAACTCAGATGGAAACTTTCAGGTCTTTATGATTTGATCAATAGAGAAAGGAGAGTGAGGAGGTCCGAAATCTGCTCTCTAAATCTTCAGGGAAGAATAACCCTAGTCCTCCTTCACTTCCTTAAACTTCATCTTTATGTTTGGGAAGACTCAGGTGCTTTTGGAGATGTGCCACATCACCTGGATTGGGAGCTGTGTTCTCCCCACCCCCCCGCCCCCCCTTCCTTCGTTTTCTAGTTAGTTCTCTCTCTGTTTACCCAGCTGCCTAGCCAGGTCCAACTGCCCTGTGCTGCATTTTCATACTGTGCGAGCCCTCTGGAGCAGAGCCACACCCCTTGCCCTGCCTGCTTTGTCACATATCCCTGTTCTCCTGGGGGGGGGGCGGGGGGAGGTCCCTTACTGTTCTTGTACCTCTTCTTTCTTAATGAAGAGCCATACACAGTACATGCAGCATCTGAATATAAAATGTATGCATTACGTGATGATGAGTGGTAAACGTGAAGCACTAAACCAGAAAGAGCTGGTAGACAGAGCAGGCTGGCACTTCTCCAAGAAAGGATGACCACTTGCTCTCTCAAGGGCACGTGTGAGGGCGGGTGTGTCTTTATACCGCCTGAGGAATGCACTACAGCTCAGAGTGCTGAGCCCTGACACAGTACCTTTCACTAACCTAAACATGACATGATTCAACCCTGCAGGAAACCTCACTTCAGATATCAGAGTAGAAATGGCAATGGCTTAAGAGGTGAATCCTACTTTCTATTTATATATAGAAATACTGACTTTGCAGTTAAGCCAAAAATGTGTATCCCAGCCTTATGACTTCCAGCAAGTTACTGAGCTTAAGTGCCCATGTCTATAAACTGAAATGAATGGTAATATCTACCTAGTCTGAGGATTAAATGAGAAAGTACACAGAAAACACTTATCCCCTGGTCACTCTGTAAATGTTAGCCACTGGATATTTTTGCAGGGAGCAGAGGTCATTTGAACAATCTGTAAGAGAGAGAAAACTCCAGGAAATCCAGCTGTCAGAACTTGCACCGCCCACGTTTATTCTGCCTACCCCAGCCCCTCCCCGCTTGCCGCCCAGCGACCTTTATGTAGCTCCAGGACCACCTCTGGTTAGAACGGGTATTGACCCAGTGCTAAAGCATTTCTCCTTTAGGAAATGTTACCCCAAGTTTCTCTCCTGTGCACTCTGACGATTTGATTTTGCACACAGGAATGTGTGAGGATCCCTGGAGCCCTTATTCCACCTGAGGAGTTTGGAGGAGAACAGGGCTGGGGACGGGGGCAGGGGCAGGAGCCTGGGCTGGAGTGTTGGGCCCTCCAGTAGCTGAGGAAAGGAACTGCAGGGGCCAGGGTTAAGACACTGCATGGAGCTCTGATGGGCCAGTGACACACGCCCTTCCAGAAGGTTCTACTGCGGGTGTGCAAAAGAGGGCCACGGTCCGTGGTGTGGTCACTCTGTGTTGAGATGTGAAATACATAAGAGCAGGACCCGGAGAGGTACCTCCGGCAAGCTGGGAAGGAACTACGGGGGTCTTAGCCGTGACCGAAGAGCCAGTCGTTGCGACCGTGACCATCTCCTGCGGCGGCCCCGGGAGTCACATGGCCCGCCCTCCCCCGACTCGCCGCCAAGCTCCTCGCCGTCAACCGTGTCCGGCCCTTGGGTCACGCCCGGCCTTGCCGAGTGCCCCCTTCCGAGCAGGGACAAATATTCAGACAGGAGGGCAGCTCTGCGTGGTCTGCAAAGGGCTGAAAAGGACTGCCGCCCGCCACGGCAGCCTCCAGACCTCCCCAGCCCTGTCGGCACGCAGGGGCCCCTCGGCCTCCCCGCCGCTGCCCTGACCGCGTGTCTTCCTTCCTTCCAGATCGTGGCTGCCATCCTCGCCATTGCCGGGATCGTGATGATGACCTACGCGGACGGCTTCCACAGCCACTCGGTCATCGGCATAGCCCTGGTGGTGGGCTCGGCGTCCATGTCCGCCCTCTACAAGGTAGGTGCGGCGAGGGGGCTCTCTGGCTCTCCCGGCCTGGCTGGCTCGGTACTTCGAGGGGACCTTGGATGGAGCTGGTGCTTGAGGATGAGCACCGGGCGTACCCAGCCTAGCGGTGCAGAGGCTGCAGCAGCTCTTGGCTCTGGCTCTCTAGACATTTCCATCGGTGGCCACACTTTTGCAGCATTGGGGATAGAAGGTGTGGAAGGACAGGTGGATTGACTGAGTTCCGTGAGTGACTTCCTTGTTTGGCCAGACAAGGAAGGATCGGGCTTCCCAGGCGACACTGGTGATAAAAAACCAGCCTGCCGATGCAAGAGATATGAGAGGTGTGGGTTCAGTCCCAGGGTGGGGAGGATCCCCTGGAGGAGGGTGTGGCAACCCACTCCAGTATTCTTGCCTGGAAAATCCCACAGAGGAGCCTGGCGGGCTACAGTCCATGGGGTCACAAAAAGTCCGACAGGAATGAGGAGACTTAGCACCCAGGCACACAGAAGAATCGAGGGCCCTAGGAGCATGCTTCTGCGTTTGGTCAGATAATTTCCCATCAGACTGGACATGAAAATTGGACTGTCTCCTGCAGCTTTGAAATCTTTCATCACATGGTTTTTGAGGCCACCAGGACAACATGAATCCATGTGCATTTCAAGTAGTGCTTTGGACTGAATAAAGAGAAGCACAATTACTGTCATGTGGAGTTATAAAATATTTTTGACAAAATTCTGGGAACCATTGGAGGTGTGTGTGTGCCAACTGCACGTCTAGAGAAGACAATTATTTCCCCCACACTTACCTCTTACCCTCTGTGCTCCATCACGCCTCTCAACTGCTCTCCCACTTTGCTTCCCCTTTTCTTTGGATCCCTAGTCAAAAATGCAAATATTTTCTGGTCTCCATGTTGGGAAACTGACCTGGAGGATTCAATGAAAAATTACATTTTAGCTTTGAGACTTAATGGCCCTTTGTGGATCCAGACAGTCAGATAGACAAAATAAACAACTGTAGGAAGTTCTAAGAAAAGGAACTTTTCCAGCATGGGGAGGAACACATTTATGCGTTTGTAGAATGAAATAACTGTACCTTTTTTTTTGGCCTTGGCCTGAGGCTAGTGATATCTTGGTTGCCTGACCAGGGATCAAACTTGCACCCCCTGCCATGGAAGCTTAAGAGTCTTAACCACTGGACAACCTGGGCAATCCCAACTGTACCTTCTTATCCTTCATCAGCTCCCTGCCCTTTTCCCTCAGAGAGAGAAACACAGCCCATGAGGAATACATCTCACCCAGAGGATGTAATAGTCTAGCCCCATTCATGACTCCAGAGCCGCTGTCCAAACACAGAAAATACTTAAATACTCTGCTCTCTTCAATGAGCTGCATGCTAATGGGAAGCAGAGTGGATAGATACTCTGTCCACCACAAATACAAATATTCTGATTTAGACTTACATTTCCAACTCCTCCACTGGCTGGTCTTTAGCCAGAGAGCTTGTTGGGCAGAAGGGTAAAAGGACTTGACTTCATTTCCCTTTGCATGCTTCCTGCCCAGAAATATCCAGAGATACCCAAAAAAGAAGTGAAATGACTGGAAGAGGAAGAAGGAGGAACAAAGCAGAGGCTGAAATTGGACCATCAGTTCTGTAACTGTGAACAATGTAGTAAACACGGAGGCTAGACGGGGGCCTGCTTCCTCTAGGAGCTCAGCTTCCCGGCTTCTCCAGCCACCTTTGTCCCTTTCCTGGCTTTTCACGCATCTGAGATGTGTACACACAGGGGCAAGAAATCCATCGGGAGTGTTCCACCAAAACCCCGTGCCGTGTCTGGAATGGGGGTGGTGGACTGGAGTACAGGTAAGCTGTGAGTGTTGTAAAACCTCTCCATTTGGTTTACAGGAAATGCTTTGTAGCCAGATCCCTTTTTGGGGGTAGGGCAGTGGTTTTCCTACTGCTCAGGGATGAATGTTAGGGGTCGCTGAAAGGAATGTTTAACTGTGGCTTTCATGTGTGATAAGTCGCGCCAATCAAGTTTGACTCTTTGCAACCCTATGGACTGTAGCCCTCCAGGCTCCTCTGTCCATGGGAGTCTCCAGGCATGAATACTGGAGTGGGTTGCCATGCCCTCCTCCTGGGGATCTTACCAGCCCAGGGATCAAACCCCAGTCTCTTAGGTCTCCTGCATGGCAGGCGGCTTCTTTACCACTAGCGCCACGTGGAAGCCCATGCCATCATGGCAGATACTTCTAATTTAAGTGACTTCTAATTTATGTGGCTTTCTCATCTTCAATGCCATGAGGCTGGTGTCATGGATACAGCACAGAGGAATCAAGCCTGATGTGAAAACCCATGATTCCTGAAAATGCTCTCTGTGTACCTGAGGAGTAACTCTCCATCGCCACATTACTGAGCATGGAGGAACCCTACCACCCTTCAACTGAAGGCCACGCGAGATGGAATTTACCATCACGTGGCTGTCGGTCCGTGGTCCAGCCCCAGCTTACCAAGTGCATTCTCTGCTCTATGGCAAGCTGGAGTCCGAGGCAAACTGTCACCCCTCCTCCTCTGCTCTCTCCGGCAGGTCCTGTTCAAGCTCCTCCTGGGCAGTGCTAAGTTTGGAGAAGCCGCCTTATTTCTTTCCATTCTGGGTGTGTTTAACATCCTCTTCATCACCTGTATTCCTGTCATCCTCTACTTTACCAAAGTGGAATACTGGAGCTCTTTTGACGACATTCCATGGGGAAACCTTTGTGGATTTTCAGTCCTCCTATTGAGTAAGTGGCGACTACCCTGCCAGAATCCCCAGAAAGCAGGGACTGACCGAGTGGGATCTGGAAAGCTCCAGGGCGTGGAAACCCATGCCCTGAAGGAGAAAAGCAAGTCTATTATGATCCTTAAGTTCTTCAAGGTTTTCTAGGTCATTGTGTCACAAAAAAGAAAGCCTTTGTAATGATGACACTGGTTCTAATTCCAGGACTGTGGTCGCTGTATGGTCCTGACTGCTCTGAACAGTGAACTAGTGGCTAAGGGTGATAGTAGTACATTACTTATAGGGCTGGTTTGTCTTCTTGTTCAGTTGCCAAGTCACTTCCAACTCTTTGCAACCCCATGGACTGCAGCATGCCAGGCTTCCCTGTCCTTCACTGTCTCCCCGAGTTTGTTCAAACTCATGTCCATTGAGCCAGTGATGCCATCCAACCATCTCGTCCTCTGTCACCCCCCTCTTCTCCTGCCCTCCATTCTTCCCAGAATCAGGGTCTTTTCCAGTGAGTTGGTTCTCCACATCCGGTGGCCAAAGTATTTGCTTCAGCTTCAGCATCAGTCCTTCCATTGAATATAGGGCTGGTTAGAAGTTGGTAGATTGATACTATAATAGGGAAGAAACTTTTGTATTCTATTACAAGTTTATCACTAAAAGGATGATGCCTACCAGCTTAAATTATACATAATGCTCCCCAAGTAATGTGCATTAAGCTAAAATACCTTTGTTTAGCTCACAGGAAATAACCTGACTAGACCTGCTTGCGAATGACTGTAGAGAGGAAGAAATTAACACATCCTCTCTGGAGACCGATGGGAACCAGGAAGTGTTTGACTCTACTCTCTCCCCTTTTAGTATAAAAGGAGTCTGAATTCTAACACAGACTAGATGGTTCTTTGGGACATGAACTCACCATCTTCTCAGTTTGCCAGCTTTATGAATAAAGTTGTTATTCCTTGCTCCAGCAACTGACCTTTCAGTTATTGGCCTGTCCTGCAGCAAGCGGTACAAGCTTAGAGTTGGTTAACAATCACACAGAGCGCTTAGAACACCGCCTGATGATGTTCAGTAAATATTATCACTGTTAGGGTTATCATCACCATTATTTCATCATCATCATCATCCTCATCACCAGTAATTGCTGTAAGGCTGGTCCTAAGCAGGGAGGCATCTAAGGAGGAGCTTCACCCATTTCTGTCTAAAATGTGCATCCCAAAGCTCCTGATCATAGTCATCCCAGAATCACTGCCATCAGCAGAAAAAAGCAAAGTTAGTTAGATAAGTAGGATAGTCCCATCCTCTTTTCTAGTGCCTTCTCTCTCACTGGTTAGCTTTTTAAAATTTCTTTCTTTTTCTTCAGAGCTCAGGGAAGAGAAGAGACCTGAGTAATCAGAATGTTCGGCCCTAATCCCCAGTCCTAGAGCCCGTGCAGGAACTCAAGTCCCCTGAGTCAGAATAAAGAGCAAAACACCTAGACTCCAGCCTCCCCAGAGAAGCTGGGGTTGAATAGGCCAGAAGGATGGAACGTCAGGGCTGGTCATGCATAACACCTATCTTTTTATTCTTTATTTCAGCATTCAATATTGTGTTAAATTTTGGAATTGCTGTTACATATCCTACTCTGATGTCTCTTGGAATCGTCCTCAGCGTACCTGTGAATGCAGGTAAACTTCTACGGCTTTCTGCATCTGTTTGTAAACACACACAAGCACACACGTGCACACACATACTCACATATATTCTTCCTTGCCTGGGACGGTGTGCAGCAAGGTTTAGCCTCCTATGTAGAAAGAAACCACTTGGGCGAAATGCTGACGTTTGTGACGCACGCAGTATTTTCTTCAGAGTGGATTGATTTTCACATCTAACACCAAGGTACAGAGAGTCTAAAATCATCTTTATTTGAGCTAGTGTGGTAATCAGAGATGAATATCATTGATATTATTAATAAGTAGATACAAACAGGTAGCAGAAAAAAGTTTTTTTTAGTTTTCATAAGCAGCTTTCTAAAAGAGAATGTTAGCTCAGGGTATGGAGGGCGTGAGATAGAGACACGTCCACAACTACAGAAGTGTAGACATTGCTCCCGGAGTCCCAGAAGAGAGTCCTTCATCCAGCTGCTCAGGACCTCGCTTTTTCACTGGGGACTCACCAGCACACTCAGTGGGCAGCTCTTCTAAAGCGTGCCATCACCTGCCCTCACCTCCTTTTTCTGGCTCATTCTGCTATGAACTTTGGGTTTTCCTCCCAGAATCTCCCTGAGTCACACCCAACCTCCCTGTAGAATCTGCTTTGAGTCACTTCCCAGAGCACTCACCCCCTTGACCTTGGCACAGCTCTTGCCAAAGCCATCTCCTGACCTGCCCACTTCTGGGCCATTAAGAACTGGGCTCCCAGGGAATTGCAACCCCATATCCTGTTCAGTCTGGTGATAATAAGCCTGGAAGCATAGGTAGAAGCACAGTCAACTTCCAGAGGTCTTCCTTGTGTTGCATTCCACACGGTCTATATATACCTTACCCTGGGCCCAGACTCCTTGGGCCCAGCACCTGCCCAGAGGGAGGGTGACCAGTCCCCTCTCATAACTCTCTGGGCCCTTACTTGTCCCCTAAAAATGAAGGTTGTCCCTGAGTCATCATCTTGGTTGATAGGAGAACCGCATGAAACGATTTATGAGGCAGAACTTTCAAAGGCAGGAAGCCCCTAAGCAGCTGGAGAGCTGGTAGAAAAGTGGTCCAGCTTGTCTGTGTCCACACACCACAGGCTTCAGAAAATAACTCATCAACATACCCCCACTGCGTCTTACTGTGTCTTTATAGTCACAGAACATTCTTATTTCAAGGAGGCATACTCCAGGTGACCCTTGTATAGAAGCTACTTGGACTGTATCATACAGCCAGTGTGTGAGAGGTTAACCAGAATCCTCTGCAATGTAAGAGGGTCAGCAGTGTGTCGGAGGAAGCAATGACAGTCAGTCCTCCAGGGGAGGAGGAGCAGAGTCGGTGGTTCTCCAACCTGTTAGAGCAGAGCCCTTGCTGGGCTTTCTGACACCTCTCTAGCATAGCTCGTGGGACTGGCTGACTGGTTCTGCTGGCTCCCTGTAAAGTATCCGCCTGCCATGCAGGAGACCTGGGTTCAATCCCTGGGTTGGGAAGATCCTCTGGAGGAGGAAAAGGCAACCCACTCCAGTATTGTTGCCTGGAAAATTCTATAGACAGAGGAGCCTAGTGGGCTATACAGTCCATGGGGTCACAAGGAGTTGGACACGACTGAGCAACTAACACTTTCACTATCTTTCATTTGTAAATTAACAGGCTGTTCTGCCAGTATTAAAAATTAAAGTGTTTCTGAATTAGAGATAAAAGAGGTGCTTTAATTCCACAAAAGAACTTGCTAACACAATGTTTTTCTCGGGTTTACCTTTTACCTCTCTGCCCACCCTCTAGATGGAGGTGAGAGGAGCAGGAAGAAGGGGTGGGGCAAGAGGACTGGAGGAACAGGAAGGGGGGTGACAGAGGAGCCTCCTCGTGTGGCAGACGAGGAGGGGTAGGGGGCACAGGGAGGGACAGCACGGCAGGTTTCAAAAGCTGCACGTGCTAGTCAAAAAAACCTTTCACAGACTGAGTTTTTCAAAAAAAACCAATCTGATTCTCCCTTGTGTGGAGTTCAGTTCAGTTCAATCACTCAGTCATGTCCGACTCTTTACGACCCCATGGACTGCAACACACCAAGCTTCCCTGTCTATCACCAACTCCCGGAGCTTGCTCAAACTCATGTCCATCAAGTTGGTAATGCTATCCAACCATCTCATCCTGTCGTCCCCTTCTCCCACCTTCAATCTTCCCCAGCATCAGAGTCTTTTCCAAGGAGTCAGTCTTTGCATCAGGTGGCCAAAGTATTGGAGCTTCAGCTTCAGCATCAGTCCTTTCAATGAATATTCAGGACTAATTTCCTTTAGGATGGACTGCTTGGATCTCCTTGCAGTCCAAGGGACTCTCAAGAGTCTTCCAACACCACAGTTCAGAAGCATCGATTCTTCTTTATGCTCAGCTTTCTTTATGCTCACATAAAGAAACAACTCTCACATCCATACATGACTGCTGGAAAAATGATAGCTTTGACTAGATGGACCTTTGTCAGCAACGTAATGTCTCTGCTTTTTAATATGCTGTCTAGGTTCGTCAGAGCTCCTAGGTTGTCAAGGAGCAAGCGTCTTTTAATTTCATGGCTGCAGTCACCATCTGCAGTGATTTTTGAGCCCAAGAAAATAAACTCTCTCACTGTTGCCACTGTTTCCCCATCTATTTGCCATGAAGTGTTGGGACCAGATGCCACGATCTTAGTTTTTTGAATGTTGAGTTTTAAACCAGCTTTTTTCACTCTCCTCTTTCACTTTCATCAAGAGGCTCTTTGCTTTCTGCCATAAGAGGGTGTCATGTGCATATCTGAGATTATTGATATTTCTCCCAGCAATCTTGATTAAAGCTGTGCTTCAACCAGCCCAGCATTTTGCATGATGTACTCAGCATATAAGTTAAATAAGCAAGGTGACAGTATACAGCTTTGATGTACTCCTTTCCCAATTTGGAACAAGTGTGTTGTTCCATGTCCGGTTCTAACTGTTGCTTCTTGACCTGCATGCAGATTTCTCAGGAGGAAGGTAAGCTAGTCTGGTATTCCCATCTCTTTAAGAATTTTCCACAACAGTGATCCACACAGTCAAAGGCTTTGGCATAATCAATAAAGCAGATGTTTTTCTGGAACTCTTGCTTTATCAATGATCCAACAGAAGTTGGCAATTTGATCTCTTGTTCTTCTGCCTTTTCTAAATCCAGCTTGAACATTTGGAAGTTCTCGGTTCACATACTGTTGAAGCCTAGCTTGGAGAATTTTGAGCATTACTTTGCTGGTTTGTGAGATGAGTGCAATTGTACAGTAGTTTGAACATTCTTTGGCATTGCCTTTCTTTGGGATTGGAATGAAAACCGAACTTTTCCTGTCCTGTGGCCACTGCTGAGTTTTCCAAATTTTCTGGCATATTGAGTGCAGCACTTTCAAAGCATCATCTTTTAGGATTTGAAATAGTTCAGCTGGAATTCCATCACCACCACTAGCTTGGTTCATAGAGATGCTTCCTAAGGTCCACTTGACTTCGCATTCCAGGATGTCTGGCTCTAGGTGAGTGATCACACCATTGTGGTTATCTGGTTAACTTTTTTGTATAGTTCTTCTGTGTATTCTTACCACCTCTTAATATCTTCTGCTTCTGTTAGGTCCTTACCATTTCTGTGTTTTATTGTGCTCATCTTTGCATGAAATGTTCCCTTGGTATCTAATTTTCTTGAAGAGATCTCTAGTATTTCCAATTTCACCTATTTCTTTGCATTGGAAATATGCTAAGGAAGGCTTTCTTATCTCTCCTTGCTGTTCTTTGGAGCTCTGCATTCAGATGGGTATATCTTTCCTTTCCTCCTTTGCCTTTCACTTCTCTTCTTTTCTCACCTATTTGTAAGGCCTCCTCAGACAACCATTTTATGTGGAGGCCTGACTCCAAATTTGCTTTGTTTGATTTAGTTAAGAGAAGAGAAAAATAAAGCAAAAAAAGGAAAAGAAAACCAACTTTGGAATGCTTTTGATCTTTAGTAAGAAGAGAATGATCATCCATATTTGTATGAACTGATGTGAATCCTGTTCTCATTTTGTTCCCTCACCTCGTCAGTCAGAAATGAGCTTCTTGGGCCTTTAATAAATGTTCATAATCAGTGATGATATAGGTGGCATTAGAGGCTCATGCTAATAATACCCTGGAGTGGAATAACAGTTCGTATCTGTTACCTTTGAAGAACCAGGTTGAGTTTGGTCTTTAGAACATAAAAATATGGGACTTCCCTGGCAGTCCAGTGGTTAAGACTCTGCACTTCCAATGCGGGGGGCACAGGTTTGATCCCTGGTTGGGGAGCTGGGATCCGACATGCCACGGGGTGCAGCCAAAAATATAAAAATAAATAAAATCTTTTTAAAATGTGAAAAGCACCAAGAATAGAAAGAAGGCAATAACATTTTAATGGTCCTGGCACCCCAGAGGTGGCCACGATTAATTCTGGTATATACTGGATTGGCTGAAAGTTCACTGGGGTTTTTCCAGGAGAGCGTATGAGAAACCCAAATGAACTTTTTGGCCAACGAGTATATATATACACACACACACACACACACACACACACACACACACACACACACACACACACACACACAGGGCTTCCCAGGTGGCACTAGTGGTTAAAAAAAAAAAAACAAACCCCGCCTGCCAATGCAGGAGATGCAAGAAACATGGGTTCGATCGCTGGGTCAGGAAGATTCTCTGGAGTAAGAAATGGCAATCTACCCTAGCATTCTTGCCTGGAAGATTCCATGGATAGAGGAGCCTGGACAGTTACAGTCCAGGGGGTCGCAAAGAGTCAGACACACTGAGCAACTGAGCACACACACACACTATATATATACACACACACATATCTCTAAGTGCCCTTGTGTTTTGTTTTGTCTCTCACACAAATCAATGTCCAAACTAAGGTGCCAGGTCAAGTCAGTCTGGGAAAGTGAAACATGGTGCAAGGCCTCCCACCAGACAGTGCTCCTAAAGTCAAGGGGGATTTGCTGGCGGCAGCTCTGCCCACCTGGTCTAGGGAGCACAGCTTCTGCCCCACAGGAAGGGCTGCCCCAGGCCCTGGCCTGGCGCGGGTCTCCCACCTCCTGATTGCCCAGAGCTGTCGGCCCCTGGGTAACCTCCGTTCTCTGTCTCCTGCAGTGGTTGACCACTACACCAGTAAGATCGTTTTCAACGGCGTCCGGGTAATTGCCATCATCATCATCGGCCTGGGCTTCCTCCTCCTCCTCCTGCCTGAGGAGTGGGACGTCTGGTTGATTAAGCTGCTCACTCGCCTCAAAGTGAGGAAGAAGGAGGAGGCGGCTGAGGGTGGAGCGGACCTGGGCTTGGGGCTTCAGAGCAAGAACAGAAGGGCCCGGCCCTCCTTCGCCCGCTGACCATCTGCTCTAGGACTCTGCAGCAACCGCTCACGAGGAGGGTTTGGAATCTCTTCCTGACAGGGGGAACCTCAGCTTGGTGAGGTGTACATACCTGTACAGTTTTGGTAATCTGCGGTAAGTTATATGGTATTTATTGGCATGTCCAACTTGCTTGCACTTTTTTCACATCAGATCTTTCACTTAAGGGTACCGATTCAATACAGGAGAGAAAAGAGGAACCTCTCCGCTCTTTTTACATGAATGTAAAGCAGCTTAAAATGATCCTTGCCTAGATTGCTTGGGATGACAGGTGTTCTCGACATGGCAGGGCAGGTGTTTCAAATCTTTGCAACTGAAAATTACATTGCACACTGTGATTATTTCTCAGCGATGGTAGGTCATATTTTGTTTTATACCAGAGATGCACTCTTAATTTTAAGGAATTTCAATGAACCAAAAGATCACTCTGAGTTAACTGGGATAAACGGATTTCTGGATGGGTGGGTAGATGGGATGTGAAGAGCTGGAGCAGAAAAGGAAAATGGACTTGGAAAACCATCGACTGTGGCTAACCTGGGGGTGGTGATTAGAGGAGGACAGGCTGAGCTGGGTACCAGAAAGGGGAAGTTAAGTCTTAGCCCCAGCTGGCTTCCCCTCACGTGTCTGTGTAAGATCATGCAAGAGAAATTACAGTGCCTTCTACAGAATTTTTGTCTTTACCTATGTGAAGCGAGGTGACATTATAAGTCACTGGCGCCGTCTTATCATTTAGATGTAGAAATCTTTAGAAACAAACAAAATACTATATATATGTGTGTGTGTACAAAAACGGCAAAGCTGATGACCGGTGTCATAGAACACAGGTCACGGTGGGCATATGAGGCAGAGTCGGCAGAAGATGAATCGCTGGTTGCTTTTACTTCCTAAGACCGAAAAATTATTTACTGAATCTGCAAACCTTTTTATGAAACTTTTAAGCACCAGGCTGTTTACTTCCACATTATAGGTCTGCCAGAAAATTCTATCTGTGATAGATCTGTAAAGAGGGATGAGGGGGTTAGAGTTTACTATTTTTGAAGTTTACATTGTTACATATCGAAACGGAAACCTTATTTTGAAATGTTGTCATAACCCAATGGTGCACTCTGTAACCATGGAGTCTTTTGTTTCCTAGGGGAAAGGGGTACTCATGACCTGAACTTTTTAGCAAATTATTATTCTCAGTTTCCATTACCTGTTTGGCCAAACAGATGAATAAACTATTTAAAAAAGAAGCATTTTGTGCTGTCTTGGCGGCAACTTTGTTCCTTTCCCACTAGGTAGGTCTGACTTTCAGGCTTCCTTGCCTGATATTCTTCTCCCAGCGAGCTCCATCCTCCTACACCCTCAGGGCACAGAAAACCATCCTGCCACTTTAAAGGGAAGAAGGTTCTTAATGCAGACAGAGTTGCTTTCACAACTTCCCTGGTGGCTCAGATGGTTAAAAAAAATCTGCCTGCAGTGCAGAAGACCTGGGTCCCATCCTTGGGTTGGGAAGATCCCCTGGAGAAGCGCATGGCAGCCCACTCCAGTACTCTTGCCTGGAGAATTCCATGAACACAGGAGCCTGATGGGCTGGAGTCCATGGGATCACAAAGAGTCAGACACAACTGAACGCCTAACACACTTTGCTTTCACAAAAGTGAAATGCAGGGCAAAGGGCCAGCCCTGGAAGGAAATGTCTCGAGGCAGGGTTTCCCTCCTGTCCTCCCCCGCCCACCCTCCCCTCTCCTGGGGTGCCTGCCTCCCCAACTGTGCATCTCTGGTATGGCCTCTGCCTCCCTGTCCTGTGTAACCCAGTCCCTTGGCTCCCTAACACTTGCACCTCAGAGTGGCAGCCTCAGTCCCTAAATTGACGTGGTTTTTTCAGCTCTGCTCCCACACCTGACTTCTGCCTGGCTCTAGAAGGAATTTAATGTAACGCGTGTGTCACCGTTCCAGGCCACTGCAGCCAGGGGCTCTGAGGTCTTATATCTCCCATCCTCCGGCCACAGAGGGCCATGTTCTCTAAGAGGGCATGTGAACCGTGAAGCAGGCTCGGCCCTGAGACCTTTGGCTGAAGTGCCTACACTTGGACAAACCTCTCCTCCAGCAACAAAATACAAAAAAAAAAAAAACCCAAAAAACAAAACCATGTATGGGACTAAAAATAACTGCACACACGCACAGTTAGGGTAAAATTATGGACGGAGAATACAAAATAAACCAAAAAACCCAATTGCCATTTTTGAAGAGCCTGGAGCAAAAGTGTCATGTTAGGAGGAAAAGCAGTGTACTGCACATTGACCCCTGCACACAGCGCCTCCTAGTTCAGTTCAGTTCAGTTCAGTTGCTCAGTCACGTCTATCGCTTTGCGACCCCATGGACTGCAGCACGCCAGGCTTCCCTGTCCATCACCAACTCCTGGAGCTTGCTCAAACTCATGTCCATCACATCAGTGATGCCATCCAACCATCTTGTCCTCTGTTGTCCCTTTCTCCTCCTGCCCTCAATCTTTCCCAGCATCAGGGTCTTTTTCAAGGAGTCAGTTCTTCACATCAGGTGGCCAAAGTATTGGAGTTTCAGCTTCAGCATCCATCCTTCCAATGTATATTCAGGACTGATTTCCTTTAGGATTGACTGGTTGGATCTCCTTGCAGTCCAAGGGTGCAGTTCAAGCTTTGCCTAAGGGGTGGGCACACCATTGAAGCCACTCCTATGGCCCCTGGACATACTCCTTCCCTCAGCCCATGTAAGGAACAAGCTTGCCCAACCTCAGGGAGCCAACAAGGAAGAGAACCTGCTGTTTGTTCCTGCTTCCCTTGGCTGCATCAAGTGCCCTGGTAAACGCCTTGACTGAATTCTTGTCTGGCCTCTAGTCAATTTCTATTGATTAAGGAGGACAAGAACTCTGGTTGGTATCAAATGGAGAGGAGATGAGATACCTTGTCCCACCACCCACACATACAGCATCTACACCAGGGTCCTCGACCTCCAGATTCTAATGCCTGATGATCTGAAGTGGAGCTGATATAATAATAGGTGAAATAAAATACACAATAAATGTAATGCTTGAATCATTCTGAAACCATCCTCCTTCCCCAGTCCATGGAAAAACTGTCTTTCAAGAAATCAGTCCCTGGTGCCAAAAAAGTTGGGGACTGCTGGCACATGGGGTCAGAACCTGGAGAGTGTCGCTGTCTAGGACAGGGCTGCCTGCCCGTGTCTCCCCTGCGTGCTGTGAGCCCCTAGGAGTCACCTCCATGACTTCCTGGGCTCCCACCCCCTCCAGTTACACAGCCAAACATTTCCTTTGTAAGCCATAATGTGAAAAACTGGGAAACCCTACACACGACAGAGTCACCTGAAGACCCAAAAGATGTGAGAGTAGGGACTCAAAGAGATATTTGTAAACCTATCATCAGAGCTGCATTATTCACAGTAGCTAGTGGGTAGAAGCAACCCAGGTGTCCATCAATGGATGAATGGCTAAACATGGTAAATACATATAGTGGAGTATTATTCAGTCTTCAAAAAGGAATGAAATTCTGATATAGGTTACAACTTGGATGAACCTTGAAGACATTATACTAATCAAAAAAGCCAGTCACACAGGACAAATATTAACTGATTTCACTAATATGAAGTACCTAGCGTAGTCAGACTCAAAGAGACAGAAAGGAGAACGGTAGTTATCAGGGACCAGGAATGAGGAGTTATTGTTCAATGGGTAAAGAATTTCAGCTTTGTAAGATTAGAAAAAAGTTCTGGAGGTTGAAGGTGATGATGGCTGTACCACAAGGTGAATGTACTTAATGCCACTGAACTGTGCACTTAGAAATGGTCCAAATGGTACATTTTATAATATGTGTAATTTACTCCAGTAAAAAAGGACTATGAAGATTAATAAATATGTGAAATTAAAAGGTTAAAACTTTCAGTAGATGTAATGTTTCTTCCAGAACATTATAAACATGAGTTGGAGTGGGGGTTGGAGGATTTGAGAGATTTTTTTTTTTTCCAGAAAGAATACAAACTACAGCTTGTCCCACCCCCTCCACCCCTACCATGCAGATTTCAAGAACTGGGATGAGCTGTGACAAACCAAGGAAGGATCCATGAACAGAAACTCTTGGGAAGGGATTCTTCCTAATGGAACCGTGGGGTGGCTTTGGTAAACAGGCTCCATCTTTGCTCTCACTGGGGGATTGTCTGCCCTCTTGAGGACAGTCTGGAAAGAACTAAAGAATTCTTCTACCTTTGCTCCTTAAAGGAATAAAAGTAAAACGAAGATGGAAGGTACAAAGAGGATATGGGGCCTCCACTACTCCAGCCCATCCCTCTCAGAATGGGGACATAGGAACCCACTTGCAGTACAGATCTGGAGCTCCTCCTTACTTGGGCTCTCATGGATAAAGAGAATCCAGAGACAGGAAGTTGTGGTTAGAGACCTACCTCCATAGAACAAGGGTGTTTCCAGATCTAGCCAATGATATACAGCATGGAGTTCTTTACCTTCAGTTTTGAATATAAATGATTTATTTTAAAAATAGAATGTAGTTGTAGTTGTACAATTTTACAAATATGCCAACATTTCATAAATTGTATACTTCAAACAGGTAATTTTATGATATGTGAATTACATCTCATTTGAGTAGTTTATGAAATGGTTGCCTCATAAAATGATTTAAAATTTCTTTGCCAAAATCTTACAAGTATAAAGGACATTTGAGGGGTGGTTGGCTTGGTTTTGGCTGCCCAGCATCTGATCCTTGTTGGAAGCAGCATTTTGCTATTGTTGCAGAAGCTGAAGGGAGCAGAGTCTCCATCTCAGACGCCAGCATCTGGTGGAAATGGAGAGGTATGAACTGAGCTTGGCCAGTGGGCTGCAGTCTCCCAGGGCTTGGCCAGACCGCAAGGAACAGCCCAGGAAAGGCTTGCTGACCGGTCAGTCCCCAAGTCCCTCCTGTTCCTCCTTTTTCCAAACAGGTCCTTTGGATACATACAGTCCCAAAGAGCCTTCCAAAAATTCTCTTGTTTAAGACAGCAAGACGCAATTCTGTTGCTTGAGTTCAAGAACTCTGAATAATATGTGGGAGAAAAGTAGAATATTCAAAGAAAAATTGGACTTTTATTTAGGGGTTGTTTGTTTGTTTTGACCTTCTGGTACTCACATTTCTTAAATCTGGGCTCATTACAGCCAAGCAGGACTCCTTGGTCAAACTGCTGTAAAGAATGGATGAGAATGATTCATAAGAAATATACCCACAATATATAAACAAAGAGGGTTTTAAAGTTTTTCACAGGGCTTAAAATACATTAAAATTTTTTTTAAAGAATAGTATTTGTCTTACATATTTTTTTATCTATTTTAGCATTGTCAAAATCTTGAGAAAGTCATTATCTTGAGTTAAAATAGTGGTAAACTTCAGCTAAGGTAAATCTCTAAATTATAAAAAAGTGTGGTTATTAGAATCATAACAAATGAAATTTTATGAATACAATGTATTATGATGTATTGTAAATTTTAACTCTCAACAAAAAGAAAATGTGATTTTTTTTCTCTTATTAAAAAAAGAATAGGTTTTCTGTAAAAAACGAGGAATACCCATGGAACCACAAGCCAGCAAGAAGCACCTGTGCACTCCAGCAGCACTGGCGGTTCTGGTAGTGGCCTCCGACGCACGACAGTGAGCTCAGAGGGAACCACAGGCCCAGCAGCCTCACCAAGAAGGGCTAGAGGGAGCCCCAGGCACTTCCTCTCTGAGAGTGCCAGGCACCCCAAAGAAGGGACTCTTTGCCTTAAGAAAAAAATTAGAAGAACTTAAAAAAAAATCCCCTGATGGAAATTTCAGGAGTTCCCAATGTTTATACCCCATCTATTAATAGTAACTCCACAAAAGACCTGCTGGCCCCCTAATATTTTTAGGAACCTATGCCATGCTAATGACATGGAGACCCTCAGAGGCTAGGGACAGACAAGAGTTAAAGGCTGTGCTTGTGTTCACGTACAGCAGTGCCTGTGAGGGGAAAATCTGGGTATAAAGAAAAACTGTTGTTATATCACTATGGTGTTCTTTTTCAGCATACATATGATGCATTATCAGGGATTAGAGTTTGAGTTTTTTATGCCCCTGACCACTCTTTTGTGGTACCTTCCATTTATGGGAACTGCAAACTCAGTTACACCAAGGAGATGTACTTATATTCACTCCTCACTCTCCCTGTTAGCTGATTTCATGCCATTAGTGAGAAAACTGCATTTATGATGTGCCTTCCTTTATAATCTGGAGTGTGCAGAGCGGGCAGCCTTGTGGGGATGCTGATAGCGTGGCACTTACCAAGGATTTTGAAAAAATATCTATACCGTGTAGGTAGCCCTGCTGAATGGTACTTCCTGAGATGTTGGACCTCCTCAAGGACCTCATGTGTGAGTGTGCATGCATGCAAGCATTTGCCACATTTACTGTGGGCTTTTGATTAGCACATCTTTCTAACCAATTAGGCTATTTCTATTTTGTTTATTTAAAATATTCATGCAAACTAATCACTACATAATAATCACTAATTTTTTAAAATGATACCATTTAGATTAGACATATACTTATTCACCTGGGCTTCCCTGGTAGTGCAGAGGTAAAGAACCTGCCTGCCAATGCAGGAGACACAAGAGATGTGGATTTGATCCCCAGGTTGGGAAGACTCCCTGGAGAAGGAAATGGCAACCCTCTCCAGTATTCTTGCCTGCAAAATTCCATGAACAGAGAAGCCTGGTGGCTGACAGTCCATGGGATCACAAAGGGGGTTCATGACTGAGCACATACTTACCTACCTATAGCCTGATGACTTTCTTTAATCTTTTATTGCATGCAATCACCATTTAGTGTGGATCTGGTGTCTTTCTCTAAAGCTTAATTTTTAAAAATACATTCTTACCATTAGCACTGATTTAAAGTCCAGAACACGTTTGGACATTTAGCTACTCCAAGGTCTGGCTTATCTGAGGGTATTATTGCATCAAAAGCATTAACACATTACTTTCGCCTGGATTTTCTTATATTTTCTAACATTTAATTTCCTGTTTTTTAGCAGAGAAAAAAAAATGCTAAGTTACTGTTCAGTCTCAGCTACCTATTCTTCAGATCCTTTATTGTCTCTTGCTAATGAGTATTGAGTGAAATGAAATTCTAGTGAATTCTAGGCTTTTTTCTGTTGTATTTTGCTTGGTGTTTCTATAAAAAAAACTTAGAGAATAACCCATGTTTTGCCATCTTTTCCCATGTGGGACAAATGCTGCTAGGATTTCTGATGCCAAGAGGTCACTTAAAGAAAATCTGACCAGGACTTCTGAGTAGAGGATGAATGAAAAGACTCTGAGGTTAGGGACAATGAGAGGGCCATCTGCTTCTTAAACGTCAACTGCTAAAATCAATCGTAATACATAAACTGCAATGAAACCTGGTCCCCAGGGTTGTCAAGGATATGTTTGTGAAAGTAACTTATAACCTTCAGAATGTTCTATGGCTTTATTAAGTAATTATCAAGGGACTTTCACAAGACCATATGGCTGGGAGGGGCCAAGCAGATTGCCTTGTCCCCCAGGACCTGCTTGTGGGGAGACTGCTCAGAGAGAAAGGCCCTTAGGACAGACTTCTCTGCTGAGTGACTCTGTCTGCGGCCCTTCTGGAAGAAAAGTCTCCTGAGTCTTTCAAAGACTTCAATAAGCATGAAAGCTCTGTAGACTAAACATTATCTACATAAGTTTCCTTCTGATATTGCTTTCTAATTAAAGTCAATGATAGGGTTTTTTTTGTCTCATCTCCAAATACAGTCACTCCTCCTAACAGTAGTAGAATACATGTTCTTCCTCAATGCACGTGGTCCATTCTCCAGGACAGACTATATACGAGTTCATATACAGACCACAAAACAAGTTTCCATAAATTTAAAAGATTAAAGTCATACAAATTATCCTTTCTGACCACAGTGGAATGAAACGAGAAATCAATAACAGAAGGAAACTTAAAAACTCACAAATTTGTGGGAATTAAAAAACACAATCCCAAACAAGCAATGCATCAAAAAAGAGATCACAAAGGAAATTAGCAAATTAGAAACAAATAAAAACAAAAAATACCATACCAAAACTTTTGGGATGCTGCAAAGGCGATGCTCAGAAGGAAATTTATAGCTGCACATTCATTCATTTAAAAAAGAAAAACAGATCTCAACTCAATAACCTGACTTTAGTCAAGGGGGAACAATATAAAGAAGGGAAACTAAACCCAAAGCTAACAGAAGGAAGGAATAATAAAGATTACAGTGAAAATAAGTAAAATTGTTATTTGCTATTTAGTCGCTAAGTTGTGTCTGAGTCTCTTACGAGCCCCTGAACTTAGACCACCAGGCTCTTCTGTCCATGGGATTTCCCAGACGAGAATACTGGACTAGGTTGCCATTTCCTTCTCCAGGGGATCTTCCTGACCCACGGATCAAACCTGCATCTCCTGCATTGGCAGGCGGATTCTTTACCACTGAGCAACCAGGGAAGCAATAAATAAAACAGAAAATATAAAAGCAATAGAATCAACAAAACTAAAAACTGGTGTTGTGTTTTTTAAGATCAATAGTGTTAAAGGATCTTTAGCTAGACCAACAAAGACAAAAAAGAGAGAGGAAACTCAACTAAAATCAGAAATGACAGGGTGGTACTGACCTTATGGATATAAAAGGAATTATAAGAAAATATTATGAATAATTGTGTACCAATAAATAAATTAGATAACCAAACACATGCAAAAGAATGAAGATGAAACCCTACCTTATAACATATATAAATATTAATTCAAAATAGATTCAGTTCAATTCAGTTCAGTCGCTCAGCCACGTCTGATTCTTTACGACCCCATGAACCACAGCACGCCAGGCCTCCTTGTCCATGACCAGCTCTGGAGTTTACCCAAACTCATGTCCACTGAGTCAGTGATGCCATCCAAACAGCTCATCCTCTGTCGTCCCCTTCTCCTCCTGCCTTCAATCTTTCCCAGGATCAAGATCTTTTCAAATGAGTCAGTTCTTCGCAGCAGGTGGCCAAAGTATTGGAGTTTCAGCTTCAACATCAGTCCTTCCAATGAACACCCAGGACTGATCTCCTTTAGGATTGACTTGTTGGATCTCCTTGCAGTCCAAGGGACTCTCAAGAGTCTTCTCCAACAACACAGTTCAAAAGCATCAATTTTTCAGCACTCAGCTTTCTTTATAGTCCAACTCTCACAACCATACATGACTACTGGAAAAACCAAAGCCTTGACTAGATGGACCTACCTTTGTTGACAAAGTAATGTCTCTGCTTTTTAATATGCTGTCTAGGTTGGTCATAACTTTCCTTCCAAGGAGTAAGCATCTTTTAATTTCATGGCTACAGTCACCATCTGCAGTCATTTTGGAGCCCAAAAAAATAAAGTCTGACACTGTTTCCCCTTCTGTTTGCCATAAAGTGATGGGACCAGATGCCATGATCTTAGTTTGCTGAATGTTAAGCTTTAAGCCAACTTTTTCACTCTCCTCTTTCACTTTTATCAAGAGGATCTTTAGTTCTTCTCCCCTTTCTGCCATAAGGGTGGTGTCATCTGCATATCTGAGGTTATTGATATTTCTCTCAGCAATCTTGATTCCAGCTTGTGCTTTATCCAGCCCTACATTTCTCATGATGTACTCTGCATGTAAGTTAAATAAGCAGGGTGACAATATACAGTCTTGACGTACTCCTTTTCCTATTTGGAACCAGTCTGTTGTTCCATGTCCAGTTCTAACTGTTGCTTCCTGACCTGCATACAGGTCAGGTGGTCTGGTATTCCCATCTCTTTCAGAATTTTCCACAGTTTATTGTGATCCACACAGTCAAAGGCTTTGGCATAGTCAATAAAGCAGAAGTAGATGTTTTTCTGGAACTCTCTTGCTTTTTCGATGATCCAACAAATGTTGGTAATGGTATCATCTGCATATCTGAGGTTATTGTTATTTCTCCTGACAATCTTGATTCCAGCTTGTGCTTCCTCCAGCCCAGTGTTTCTCATGATGTACTCTGCATATAAGTTAAATAAGCAGGTTAGAACCTAAATATAAGAGCAAAAACAACAGTACTCTTAGAAGAAAAGACACATTTCTATAAATACACAGTTACCTTCACCAACTCAAAAAGGAACAGAAAATATCAACAGAGATTGAATTAAGTAATCAAAAAGCTCTCAGCAAAGAAAAGTCCAGGACAAGAATGGCATCATAGTTGTAGTCTACCAAACATTTGACAAATACCAATCTTTATCAAGCTCTTCCTAAAAATAGACAAAATGAGAATACATCTTAATTTTTCTGAGGCCAGCATTACTCTGATACCAAAGTCAGATAAAGCTATCACAAGAATAGACGAATATCTCCTAGAATATTCATTCAAAAATCTTCACAAAATACTAGTGAACCAAGTCCAACAATACATTAAAAGGATTATACACTATGAACAAGTGAGATTGACCTTTGGACTACAAGGATAATTCACCATAAGAAAAACAATCAATGTGATATATCACATTAATAGAACAAAGGAGAAAAATGCACACAATCATCCCAATTGATGCAGAGAAAGAATTTCACAAAATCTAACACCATTTCATGATTAAAAAAAAAACACTAAGAAAACTAGGGATAGAAAGAAACTTCCTCAGTATAATGAAGGTTACTTATGAAAAACTCATGGCTAACATCATGCTCATGGTGAAAGACTGAAAACTTTCTTCCTAAGATCAGGAATAAGACAAGGATAACTGCCTTTGCCACTGCTATTCAACATTGTAAAGGAATTTCAAGCCAAACTAACTGGACAAGAAAAAAGAAAAGATGTCTATATTGGAAAGGAAAAACTAAAATATCTCTATTTTCAGATGACATGATCTTATATACAGAAAATTCTAAAGAATTCACAGAAAAGGTATTAGAGCTAATAAATGAATTCAACAAAGTTTCAGGGTACAAGATCAACACACAGAAATCAACTGTGTTTTGATTTCTGCAATAAAAAGCCCATGAGAGAAATCCAGAAAGCAATTCCATCTACCAATGACAACAATAAATAAACAAAATACCTAGGAGTAAATTTAACCAAGGATGTAAAAGACTTGTACGTTGAAAACTATAAACATTGCCCCAAAAAAGTTAAAGAGACCTAAGTAAATGGAAGGATATCATATGTTCATGGATTGCAAGACTTAACATTGTTTAAAATATCAGTACTATCCAAAGTGATAGACAGATTCAAGCCAGTTCCTATCAAAATTGCAACAGCCTTTATTTTCTGCAGATTTGAAAAAACAAATCTTCAAACTGTTATGGAATTTCAAAAGACTAAAAAGCCTAATTTCAAACAGCCAAAACAATCTTGAAAAAGAGAACAAAATCAGAAGACTCACACTTGCTCATTTTAAAACTTACTTCAAAGCTATAATTAAAACAGTGTGGTACTGGCATGAGGATTGACATATAGACCAACTGAATAGCAATGAGATCCAGATAGAAACCCAAATATTTATGATCAATTAATTTTTGACAAGGATGCCAAGCATCCTATTGGCAAAGATCAGTCTCTTTGGCAAATAGTCCTGGGACAACATGCAAAAGAATGAAGTTCTAACTCTATCTTATGCCATACATGAAAATTAGCTCGGAATAGATCAGAAGCCTCAACAGATGAGCAAAAAGATCTTAAAAGTCTTAAAAGATGAGAGTAAATCTTCATGACCTGAATTTGGCAATGACAGCAAAAGCATGAGAAACAAAAGAAAACATGGTAAGTTGAATGTCATCAAAATCAAAAACTTTGTGCACTAAAGTACATTATCAAGAAAGTAAAAAATACAGCCTACAGAATGGGAGAAAAACATATTTTTCTTGGTCACACTGCACAACATGAGAGATATAGTACCCCAAGCAGGGTTCAAACCTGCATCCTTTGTGGTGGATGCACAGAGTCTTAACCACTGGACCACCAGGGAAGTCCCCAAAATGGGAGAAAATATTTAAAACTCACATAGCTGACAAGGATCTCATAATCAGAATATTTAAAGAACTCCTAACACTCAGTATTAAAAAGATACAAATAACTAATTAAAATAAGCAAAGAGGACTTGAATAAACATTTCTCCAATGAAGATATACAAATGGTCAATAAGCACATGAGAAGATACTCAGCATCATTAAACATTAGGGAAAAGCAAGTCAAAAGTAAGGTACCACTTCATATCTACTAGCATGACTATAATAAGTATATGTATGTATATATATATTTTTTTTTTCTTAAATACAAAACAGAGTGTTGACGAGTATGTGGGGAAACTGAAACTCTTATACACTGCTAGTAGGAAGATAAAATGGCACAACTGCTATGGAAAAGTTTCCCAGTTTCCCAACAATCTAAACATAGTATTACCATGTGTGTGTATGTATTAGTTGCTCAGTCGTGTTTGACTGTTTGTGATTGCATGGACTGTAGCCTGCCAGGTTCTTCTGTCCATGGAATTCTCAGCCAAGAATACTGGAGTGGGTTGCCATTTCCTTCTCCAGGGGACCTTCCCAACCCAGGGATTGAACCTAGGTCTCCTGGATTGCAAGCAGATTCTTTTTCATCTGAGCCACCAGGGAAGCCCAAGAATTACCAGATGACCTAGCAATTCCGCTTCTAGGTATAGATTCAAAATAACTGAAAACAGGAATTTGAACAGATTCTTGTATACCAATGTACACTACAGCATTATTCACAATAGTCAAAAGGTAGAGGCAATCCAAGTGTCTATCAAAATATGAAAATGGATGAACAAAATAATATGCAGACATACATTATGTTTTATGATAATTATTCAGCTATTGAAAAGGTATGAAGTTCTAATGCATGCTCAATTTGGATAAATGTGGGAAATATTGTGCTAAGTGAAATAAGCTGGTCACAAAAGGACAATACTGTATTATTCCACTTTATAAGGAAACTGGAATACTAGGTATCCCAAAGACTTACTGTCATAAACTTAAAAGAAGACTGGCAATTATTAGGGCCAAAAGTAGGGCCATTAGTCAGTTATAGTCCCAAAAGTAGATTGGTGATTATTAGGGCCCAGAAGGGAAAGAAGGAAATTGATGTGTTATTGTTTAATAGGTAACTTTTGTTTGGAGTGAAAAGTTTTAGAAATACTGGTGATGATGGTTACAGAAACACAGGTGGTATTTCTGGTGGTGATGGTTATGGAACAATTTGAATGCAATTAATGACACTGATTTGCTTGGATAAAGTTGAAAATTTTATGTTATATTTATTTTACCACTTAAAAAAATCATTGAGCTATGGATGGAGACAGAAAATAGAATCTGGTAAGTAATATAATGGTTATATACCCAAGGATAGATGAGGTGGGACTAGAACTGACTAATGGCCTAGAAAAGAAAGAGCCCAGGGAGACTTCAGAGAGAAGATACCACTTAAGTGGGCATTTTCAAGGTAAATAAAGTGGGAGAGGACTGACTACTAAAAGCAAAGGGAAGAGCAATACTTATAGTAGAGGACAATGTTGGAGAGGTAGGGCATAATCATGAGTATTCAGTTCAGTTCAGTCACTCAGTCATGTCCGACTCTTTGCAACCCCATGAACCACAGCACACCAGGCCTCCCTGTCCATCACCAACTCCCTGAGTCCACCCAAACCCATGTCCATCGAGTCAGTCCACAGCCATCTTATCTTCTGTTGTCCCCTTCTCCTCCTGCTCTCAATCTTTCCCAGCATCAGGGTCTTTTCCAATGAGTCAGCTCTTCGCATCAAATGGCCAAAGTATTGGAGCTTCAGCTTCAGCATCAGTCCTTCAAATAAATGTTCAGGACTGATTTCCTTTAGGATGGACTGGTTGCATCTCCTTGCAGTCCAGGGGACTCTCAAGAGTCTTCTCCAGCACCACAGTTCAAAAGCATCAATTCTTCGGTGCTCAGCTTTCTTTATAGCCCAACTCTCACGTCCATACACGACCACTGGAAAAACCATAGCCTTGACTATACGGACCTTTGTTGGCAAAGTATTGTCTCTGCTTTTTAATATGCTGTCTAGGTTGGTCATAACTTGTCCTCCAAGGAGTAAGCGTCTTTTAATTTCATTGCTGCAATTACCATCTGCAGTCATTCTGGAGCCCAGAAAATGATGATTTTAAAATCATGAGTATTAATCCTTTCAAATATCCACCTTTACCTGATAATACATAAACTGTGACCAGAAGGAGCTTATGCCAAAAACACCAATGGGGAGATGTCCCTTCTTCACCAAGCACCATGACGGAACTCTAGGAGGGAGCACAGCAGACATCTGCTGAAAACTTACAAAGAGTGGAGCCAGGGGCCATCACAAGCTGTCAGAGCAGGAAAGGCAGACTGGTCCTAGAATCCCATCTGGGACTGTTTCATGGGCGCTGTGCTCATAGAAAGTAGCTAATGGACTTGAGAGTGGCCGCTTTCAACACAGAAATGTGACTAGATCAATTGAGCAAGCAAAGAATCGATAAGGAGCGCAGCTCCCTGGCCAAAGTCTGGCAGAGAGAGTTCCGTGAGGACTTCTGATGGAAAGTCAACAAGCAGAAAATTTAACTAAAAATAGAAACTCTTTTAACTTTTATGGGATCTCGGAAGTGTATACTACATGGATGATTTTATTAACATTAGAATTAATAATAGATGTCTGCAGGAAGCAGGATGTATTTCCAAACAACCCAGCCATAGGGAATCTTGAGACTCTTTTAGGCTTTTACCAGGTTATTTCATACTTCACTTATGATGAAGAAATCAATTCTAAAAAAGTCTGTGTATATGAAAGCTCACATTTACTCTTTCATCTGTACTCGTCTATCACTCTCATGTATAAATCTAGGAACTGTTCTAAACATTTACTAATAAAAACTGGAAACTAAAGTCATACTTCATCATCTATGGTATTTTGATGTAATGCATTACTTTTGGTGCTATGTGCTCAGTCACTTCTGTCGTGTCTGATTTTTATGACCCTATGGACTGTAGCCCGCCAGGGTCCTCTGTCCATGGGATTTTCCAGGCAAGAATTGGAGTGGATTGCCATTTCTTTCTCCAGAGCATCTTCCTGATCCAGGGATTGAACCCAGGTCTCCTGAATTGCAGGCAGATTCTTTACCAACCGAGCCAAGCATTACTTTTGAGGGTCTGTTAATGAAATTCAATATTTGAGACAGCTCCACCTTTAAAGCAACAACAAGAAATAGCAGCAACCACTATACTCATTGGTTTACAGTTTCTGTCTGGTCTACACCGGGCCTCTGAGCACCCCCTACAGTGAGAAAGCAGGAAAAATTCTTCAGATCTGTTTTGGGAACATGTCTACAGCTATTACAACATGTCTCACTACCTTGGTTACTGAAAAACTCTTCTGAGGCAAAGCACACCATCTAAAGAGAGGCCTTTTTGAAACTCAAAGTCAGAATCTGCAAAGAGTCAACCCCTGAGCTCATGAAATGAGAGTGAAAGTTGCTCGGTCCTGTCTGACTCTTTGTGACCCCATGGGACTCTCCAGGCCGGAATACTGGAGTAGGTAGGGCTTTCCCTTCTCCAGGGGATCTTCCCAACCCAGGAATCAAACTCAGGTCTCATGCATAGGAGGTGGCTTCTTTACCAGCTGAGCCTCAAGGGAAGTCCAAGAATGCTGGAGTGGGTAGCCTATCCCTTCTCCATCGGATCTTCCAGACCCAGGAATCCAACTGGGCTCTTCTGCATTGCAGGCAGGTTCGTTACCAACTGAGCTATCAGAAAAGCCAACTGTCAGTAGATTTTATATATTTGTTTTAATATTGAGCATTTTATATGATTCCACTTTCTCTTCTTTCCTAACATATCAGTTATACTTATTTTTTTAAAACTTTTTTTTAGTGGTTGCCCTAGACTCTGTAATATACACTTACAACTAACCCAACCACTTTCAAATAACACTGTACCATGTCACGTGTAGTGTGAGTACATTATAATAAGATAATCCTATTTATATATAAGCATGCATAAACATGGGCTTCCCAGGTGGCACAGTGGTACAGAATCCACCTGCCCCAATGCAGGAGATGCAAGAGACGTGGGTTCCATCATTGGGTCAGGAAGATTCCCTGGAGTAGGAAATGGTAACCCACTCCAGTATTCTTGCCTGGAAAATTCCAGAGGAGCCTGGAGGGCTACAATCCATGGGATTGTAAAGAGTCGGACACAAATGAGCGACTGAGCACACACACATACATAAACATATATAGATACATACACATATAAAAGGTACATAGCATACATAATTGCATGCCTTGTTACTATTTTAATAAGCTTATCTATTAGATCAATTAGAAATAAGAAAAATAAAACTTTTCTTTTACTTTTCCTTATTCCTTTTCCAAAGCTCTTCCTTTCTTTATATAGATGCAAGTCTCTGATCTATTTTCTTTTTCTTCTCTCTAAAGAATTTCTTTACTTATTGCTTGCAAGTCAGGTTCAACTGGCAACAAATTCCCTTCATTTTTGCCTGTTTATTTCTCCATTTTCGAAGGATTATTTTGTGGGATACAAAATTCTAGATTGGTGGGGGTTTCCTCTCAACAATTTAAATGTTTCAGTCCTTCTACTGCCTGCTTGGTTTCTGAGCAAAACAGAAATGATTACAGAAACACAAACTGCCCAGACATAGACGCCTTTCCTTAGGGACCCATAGACCCTCCGAGCCTTCAGGACTGCGGCACTCTGCAGGCTTCTGGCTGCCGCGCCCCTCCCTCCAGCGGTCACTTCACTTGTCGCTCTTGACTTGACCCACACATTTTCAGCTTGACGTGTGGTGGTCATCCTCCTTCTGCCCCCATCCTGATTCATGGTTCTCAGACTGTTCCTGATAGCTGCCAACATTTTTATTTCCCACCATAAGATGAATCCATTCCTTTTTGGCCAGTGTGTTCCCCTTTGAATCACGGACAGAGACACAGGGTTCAAGCTCATTAGTCTCTGTAGGTCTGAGGATGTGGAGAGATCTAATCAGGTTCTGGACTGAGAGATATGCTGTTATTGGCAAGGTAAATGATAATTTACACCCTACAGGTGAAGCCTTTCCCACTACAGTCACACTTTGTAGCAATTCTTTAAGCATTCAACAATCAGAGCTCATATAGAATGATAATTGTTTCACATCTGGTAACACAAAAATTGTTCTCTCATCTGGACAGTGTAGCCTATTGTACATTAGCTTTTAGTACTCACAGTATTTATTTTACTTATGGTCAAGTAGGTCCCTAAGATTTAGTTAGATGCTCATTCCATCCTATTCTCCTGGAATCATTTTGTTTTGAACACAAATAGGATTTCACATTTATCATTTATTTGTTCCACATATACTTTAAAAATGTAATCTGCATAATTGAACCAGCTCTTTACATTAAAAAAAAATTATTGTTTAGGCTGTGCCATGCAGCATGCAGGATCAGAGTTCCCCCACCAGGGATCAAACCTGTGGCCCCTGCATTGGGAGCATCAAATCTTAACCACTGGATGGCCAGGGAAGTCCCTGAACCAGCTCCTATCTTTAAGAAACTTAGAAGTTAAAAATAAGACTGATCAAGGTCACCAAGACCCCTAACATAAGGCAGTGTGAGACAGTTGACTCTCGGGCTGACTTCTTGCTGTTTAGATCTGGAGGGATTGGGAACAACTTCAATAAGGAAACAACTTTTTGAGTTGGTTCTAACAGAATGAATAGGATTTTCAGAAAGAAGTGGATGACAAGGCACTTCAGATGAATGAAAAAGTAGGAAGAAAGGCAGAATGTTAAGGGCAAGATCTGGGGAAAGCAAATAGCTCAGATAAAGAGAGGTAGGGGAGTAGCAGAAGATAAAGTCAGAAAACAAGCTGTCCTAAGATGAGGGTCTTCAGCACCATTCTGGGGTATTAGGGCATTTGTTGGTCAGCAATAGGAAACCACTAGAACTGATTAAGCAGGAGAGTAGCGTGATTCTGTCTTGTTTATTGCAGCCCATCATCCTAGCCTGTTAGTATCCTTGAGTCTTTCATTAAAACTATGAGCTATTCCTCCTTCCTCAGACCCCACCTAGGTTTGACAAGCATCCTTGAGGAGAGTGAAAAAGTTGGCTTAAAGCTCAACATTCAGAAAACTAAGATCATGGCATCCAGTCCCATCACTTCACAGCAAATAGATGGAGAAACAGTGGAAACAGTGGCTGACTTTATTCTTCTGGGCTCCAAAATCACTGCAGATGGTGACTGCAGCCATGAAATTAAAAGATGCTTACTCCTTGAAAGGAAAGTTATGACCAACCTAGACAGCATATTAAAAAGCAGAGACATTACTTTACCAACAAAGGGTCTGTCTAATCAAGGCGTCATGTATGGATGTGAGAGTTGGACTATAAAGAAAGCTGAGCACCAAAGAATTGATGCTTCTGAACTGTGGTTCTGGAGAAGACCCTTGAGAGTCCCTTGGACTGCAAGGAGATCCAACCAGTCCATCCTAAAGGAAATCAGTCCTGAATATTCATTGGAAGGACTGATGTTGAAGCTGAAACTCCAATACTTTGGCCACCTGATGCAAAGAGCTGACTCATTGGAAAAGACCCTGATGCTGGGAAAGATTGAGGGCAGGAGGAGTAGGGGACAAGAGAGGATGAGATGGCTGGTTGGCATCACTGACTCGATGGACATGGGTTTGGGTAGACTCCAGGTGTTGGTGGTGGACAGGGAGGCCTGGTGTGCTGTGGTTCATGGGGTTGCAAAGAGTTGGACATGACTGAGCAACTGAACTGAACTTGACTATGCTTCTCTAAATCAACTACAAAATATGTAAAAGTCATAACCATAGTCACAACTCTAAATGTCATCTCCCACCAGGTTGAGTACCCAGATTCTTTGGGCTAGGCTCATCCAACCATGTGAATACTCATGTATAATGCTATCCAGTTCACAGTTCTTGACAGTAATAGCAGATATTATTGATTGCTTATTTCAGTACACATGATTTACCTTTGACTAGCCCTCTAAGATTAAGCTATTGAAACTTACTGTGCATTCTTTTAAGTTGAAAAGTCTTCCTTCCCCAGACACTTGAATCTCAACCTTGAACTGACTGTTCTTCAATCTCTAGAGAAAATATGGATTTTGTCAAACAGATCCTTCATAAAACCTTTGGTCCACTGAAGTCCTTTAATATCCGTCTTACTAATATAAAGAGTTGTAGAATTCACAGGACCAATTAGAAACTTCAATATTGTTTGTGGTTCATGAGTTTAACTGGAAAGTTTCAAGGCACAAAGGAATAATGAAATAGTTTTAACTTAGCCAAGATGCATAATTTTTATCTAAGTAGGCCTGAATTTCCTGAAAATTTTAAAATAATCTAACAGTGCCAGTATGAGCCCTTAGTTGCCTAGGTAATAAAGCAGGTTTCCGTGGAAACCCATTGGTCTGTATCAAAGAAACACTTTGAATTTTAATAGGATGAAACAGCATCATCTAAGAAAGACTAAGTAGTTATTCCTACCTGAACTGTTCTTGGTGGTGATGGTCTTTTATGTCCATGTTTGTTAATAGCAGGGGTTGTTTCTGTCAGAAAAACAAGCTTTAGGTATGCAAATAATTCTAATAGCTAATACTGTTTCCTTTCCTCTATATACCACAAGAGAGCTTTAATCCCCACATGTGTTTTGACATTTATTGTAGAAAAGAAAAGATTTATTTCCTAATTTTGTTATATGTTTGCATCAGATGTGATGAGTGAAGGAACAAAACTTTTCTTCCCAGTGTCTTACCAATGAAATGAAGTTAGCAACTGGGCCACAGCCGGGCTGTCATCCTATGATCTTTCAAGTACATGAGACTGCCAGTGTAATGAAGGGCTGGGGTCAGTTTCAGAATATGCCTTCTGTCCCTACAGAAGAGTCCTCAGAGTGCTCTGCTCCCTGTTCAGGGGATGTTAACTAAAAGCTTGTCTGTTGATGACTCTTCCTTAAAAGCTAACTGACAAGGGCATAGAGCATCAACTAAATATTTCCTTGCAGACTTGCTGCAATTCCCAGCAAACAGGCATAGAGAGGTGAGTGAATTGCTAAAAATTCTGAAGCTAGTAAATGACAGATTCAGCATTTGAACTTCTAAGCTCTATTATAGAAAATGGGGTAGGGCTTGTTTGAGAGTCTGGAGTAGGGCCATTTGACTTGGTAGGAGTTCAGTTCAGCTCAGTTCAGTCACTCAGTCATGTCCGACTCTTTGCGACTCCATGAACCGCAGCACACCAGGCCTCACTGTCCATCACCAACTCCCAGAGTCTACCCAAACCCATGTCCATCGAGTTGGTGATGCCATTCAGCCATCTCATCCTCTGTCGTCCCCTTCTCCTCCTGTCCCCAATCCTCCCCAGCATCAGGGTCTTTTCCAATGAGTCAACTCTTCGCACGAGGTGGCCAAAGTATTGGGAGTTTCAGCTTCAACATCAGACCTTCCAATGAACACCCAGGACTGATCTCCTTTAGGATGGATTTGTTGGATCTCCTTTCAGTCCAAAGGACTCTCAAGAGTCTTCTCCAACACCATAGTTTAAAAGCATCAATTCTTCGGCGCTCAGCCTTTTTCACTGTCCAACTCTCACAACCATACATGACTACTGGAAAAACCATAGTTTTGACTAGACGAACCTTTGTTGGCAAAGTAATGTCTCTGCTTTTCAATATGCTATCCAGATTGGCCATAACTTTCCTTCCAAGGAGTAGGTGTCTTTTGATTTCATGGCTGCAATCACCATCTGCAGGGATTTTGGAGCCCAAAAAAATAGTCTGACACGTTTTCCACTGTTTCCCCATCTATTTCCCATGAAGTGATAGGACCAGATGCCATGATCTTAGTTTTCTGAATGTTGAGCTTAAAGCCAACTTTTTCACTCTCCTCTTTCACTTTCATCAAGAGGCTCTTTAGTTCCTCTTCACTTTCTGCCATAAGGGTGGTGTCATCTGCATATCTGAGGTTATTAATATTTATCCTGGCAATCTTGATTCTAGCTTGTGCTTCATCCAGCCCAGCGTTTCTCTTGATGTACTCTGCATATAAGTTAAATAAGCAGGGTGACAATATACAGTCTTGATGTACTCCTTTTCCTTTTTGGAACCAGTCTGTTGTTCCATGTCCAGTTCTAACTGTTGCTTCCTGACCTGCATACAGGTTTTTCAAGAGACAGGTCAGATGGTCTGATATTCTCATCTCTTTCAGAATTTTCCACAGTTTATTGTGATCCACACAGTCAAAGGCTTTGGCAAAGTCAATAAAGCAGATGTTTTTCTGGAACTCTCTTGCTTTTCAATAATCCAGCAGATGTTAGCAATTTGATCTCTGGTTCCTCTGCCTTTTATAAAACCAGCTTGAATATCTGGAAGTTCACGGTTCATGTATTGCTGAAGCCTCGCTTGGAGAATTTTGAGCATTACTTTACTAGCATGTGAGATGAATGCAACTGTGCATTAGTTTGAGCATTCTTTGGCATTGCCTTTCTTTGGGAGAGGAATGTAAACTGTGGCCATTGCTGAGTTTTCCAAATTTGCTGGCATATTGAGTGCAGCACTTTCACAGCATCATCTTTTAGGATTTGAAATAGCTCAACTGGAATTCCATCACCTCCACTAGCTTTGTTTGTAGTGAGGCTTTCTAAGGCCCACTTGACTTCACCTTCCAGGATGTCTGGCTCTAGCTGAGTGTGAGTGATCACTCCATCGTGATTATCTGAGTCATGGAGATCTTTTTTGTAAAGTTCTGTGTATTCTTGCCACCTCTTCTTAATATCTTCTGCTTTTGTTTGGTCCATACCATTTCTGTCCTTTATTGAGCCCATCTTTGCATGAAATGTTCCCTTGGTATCTCTAATTTTCTTGAAGAGATCTCTAGTCTTTCCCATACTGTTGTTTTCCTCTATTTCTTTGCATTGATAGCTGAGGAAGGCTTTCTTATCTCTCCTTGCTATTCTTTGGAACTCTGCATTCAGATGGGAATATCTTTCCTTTTCTCCTTTGCTTTTCACTTTTCTTCTTTTCACAGCTATTTGTAAGTCCTCCTTAGACAGCCATTTTGCTTTTTTACATTTCTTTTTCTTGGGGATGGTCTTAATCCCTGTCTCCTGTACAATGTCACGAACCTCTGTCCATAGTTCATCAGGCACTCTGTCCATTAGATCTAGTCCCTTAAATCTATTTCTCACTTCCACTGTGTAATTACAAGGGATTTGATTTAGGTAGGAGTATCAAGGAGTAACTGAAGTAAGTGGTATTATTTCCTTATTTTACAGATGAGGAAACTCAGAGACAAGAAATAGAATAATTTACCTAACATCACACAACCAGGAAGAAGTAAGCTGTGATTTGAAGCGAGGCCACTTGGCTACTTCACACTCAGCCTTTATTATATTAGTTCTCTATTTCCCCACCCCACTCCAGCTTGTATTTCCCTTCATTCCCCTAACTTAATTTTATTTTGACTGTTGGTTAAATGAATAGTTGGTATTTACATCACTGTGGTTATAGCAACCTTGTTCATTTGGCCTTCAGTCTGCTATCTACACTCACTGGGCTTTAAGTGACAGGCTTTACAGTGAGCAAAGATGACTTGGCTTACGGGGAGAGAAGTGAGATAGGAAGTAGAGTGAACATCATTACCCAAGGAGAGCAGGAACTGCTCATTAAGGCTCACTCAGTGACCTTCCAACAAGCAGAGTGCTTTGAGGACTAAGGGCACCTTGTTTGGAAATAAGTTTTACTTTCATCATATTAGTCTGGGCACAAAGCTTTTTGTTAAATCAAAGAGATCTAAGAGTCTACCTTCTTTGCTGCCCTGCCCCCGCCCCATGTCTCTTCCATTTTCATCTTCATATTTTAAATAGCATGCGTATGCTGGCATTTTGGAGAAGGAAATGACAACCCCCTCCAGTATTCCTGCCTGGGAAATCCATGGACAGAGAAGCGTGGTGGGCTACTCTAGTCCGTAGGGTCGCAAGAGTCGGACACAACTTGGTGACTAAACCACCACCACCACCATTGGCATTTTAAACTCTAAGTCAAGTTTAGAGAATACAGATTAGAGAGAGTATAGATTTAAGTTGGACCCTACTTAAGTGACTTAGCACTTAGCACTTAGCACTTCCCACCACAATAGTGTTACTACAATAACATAATAAACCCTCGTTGAGTATTTTTACCAGTACATTTTGTATGCTTAAACTGTATATGGATACACAAACACACACTCAATTTATCCTTACAATAACTGGGGTCAAAGTACCTGGCAGTCCAGTGGTTGGGACTTTGCGCTTTTATAGCTGAGGGCCTGAATTCAGTCTTTGGTTGGGGAACTAAGATCCTGCAAGTCAAGAAGAATGGCCAGAAAACAAAATAAAACCCAGTAACTGAGGTAAGTGGTATTATTTCCTTATTTTACAGATGAGGAAACTCAGAGACAAGAAATAGAATAATTTACCTAACATCATACAACCAGGAAGAAAGTAAGCTGTAGCCATAAAAAGGAACACATTTGAGTCAGTTCTGATGAGGTGGATGAAAACCTAGAGCCTATTATACAGAGTGAAGTGAGTTAGAAACAGAAAGACAAATATCGTATTCTAACGCACATTCTAGAAAAATGGTTCTGAAGAATTTATTTACAGGGCAGCAACAGAGAAACAGACATAGAGAACAGACTTATGGACATGGGGAGAGGGGAGGAGAGGGTGAGATGTATGGAGAGAGTAACATGGAAACTTACCCTACCATATGTAAAACAGACAGCCAATGGGAATTTGCTGTATGGCTCAGGAAACTCAAATGGGGGCTCTGTATCAACCAAGAGGGGTGGGATGGGGTGGGAGATGGGAGGGAGGTTCAAAAGGGGATAGATGTATACCTGTGGCTTATTCATGCTGAGGCTTGACAGAAAACAATAAAATTCTGTAAAGCAATTATCCTTCAATAAAAAAATAAATAAATAAAAAAGAAGCTGTGAAGCGAAGCCACTTGGCCACTACACACTAAGCCTTTATTCTATTAGCTATTTCCTCTCCCCACCCAGCTTGTATTCCCTTCACCCCTCAACTTTATTTTGATTGTTGGTTAAATGAATAGTTGGTATTTACATTTTTGTGGTTATACCAACCTTGTTCATTGCTGAACCATGTAATACATTATTTATATATTTCTTTACTTTTTTCTCCTTCCTTTTTACTGAGGCTTACTACTAGCCCTTTTGGGGGGTCTGAATTTCAAACTCTTTTTTTCTCAAATGTACTAATGTTTCTGTCATATGCATATTAACAGTTGTATTTATTTCCTGAAAATACCTCCCTTCCTTTTGGTATGAAGCTATTGGTTGCTCTCTGCAAAGATATCATTGTGAGATTTCTCTTTGTGCCAGAGATTCTCCTTCCCAGATGCTATGTCATATCTTCCATTTAATTTCTTGTTCTGGGGAAAGGTATTCTCCATAGCTTCCTTACAGAATATATATGAGAGCTTTTTAAAAAATCTGAAAATGTCTCTATCCTGCCTTCATATTTGATTGGAAGTTTTTTTTTTTAACTGGCTCTCAAATTCTAAGCTGCAAATAATTTTCCCTCAGAACTGTGAGGACATTGGATTTATTGCCATCTGGCTCCTGATGCCACTCTTGAGAAGTACAAAGCCATTCTGATTGCCAATAATTTGTAAATAGCCTTCATTATTTTTCTAGAAGTTCCAGGGGCTTCTCTGGTGTTCTGAACTTTCCAAATAACAAGCCTCAATTTGAGTCTCTTCCAGAACTTTTGCTGGGCACACAGTGAGCCATTTCAAGCTAGTTTTGTGTCCTTTGGTTTTGGGAAATTTCCTCCCCTCTCTTCTCTCTCTTTCTTGACCTTTTAGTAGGATACTGGAATTGATAGACTGATCCACTAATTTTCTTCCTCTTATATTCCATCTTATTCTTATTTGTCTTTCAGGAAGAGTCTATTAAATCCTTTTTATTTCTTCAGCTGCATGTAACAAAGACCTGAAGTCATATCTTCAACAAGAAAAGAGTTGAAATATCTCTCTTATGCAAAAGTCCAGTGTTGGCTGGACACTTCTACTCTATGAAGAGGTCCTGTCAGGCTCCTTTTAGGCCAAAATTTGTGTTATAGATCTCACTAGTTATCTTTTTAGGGAAGTTTCCATAGTTGCAAAAACATACTTTTACTAACATGGCAAGAATTAGTCTCATAGCTATATCTATATCTGAGTTGGAGTATCCACTCTGCCACATATTTAATGGGTTTCCCTGGTGGCTCAGATGGTAAAGAATCTGCCTGCATTGCAGGGGACTTGGGTCCAGAAGATTCCCTGGAGAAGGGAATGGCTACTTCAGAATTCTTGCCTAGAGAATCCCATAGACAGAGGAGCTTGGCAGGCTAAAGTCCATGGAATTGCAAAGAGTCTGACATGACTAAGCGACTAACCAACATTTAATGTGTGTCTTAAACAATTCTAACCGTCTGTCATCCATAACTATATTGTCTAATACAGTAGCTGCTGTCTACATGTGGCCACTGAACATTTTAAATGTGATTAGTCCAGATTAAGATGTGTTTTAAGTTAAAATACACACTGGGGACTTCCCTAGTGGTCCAGTGATTAGGACTCCAAGCTTCCACTGCAGGGGGCACAAGTTCAATCCTTGGTTGGGGAACTAAGATCACATATGCTGCATGGTGAGACCAAAAAATAAAAAATTAATTTTTCAAACCTCCCACCAAAATACACACTGGATTTAGAAGACTTAGTATGAAAAAGGAAAAGCAGAATATCTTATTCATATTTTAGGTTGATTAAAGGGTAATGTGACAATATTTTAAATATACTAAGTTAAAGGAACTGTATTATTATAATTAATTTCACCTGTTTCTAATTTACTTTTCTCATATGGCTACTAAAAGTTTTAAATTACATATGTGGCTTGCCTTACATTTATATTGGATAATTTAGTTCTATAAAAACAGGGATAACAGAGGGCCTACTTCAATGGATAAAAGGATTAAGTGAGATCATAAGTATACAATGTTCAGCGCAGTACCTAAGAGTAGTTAGTAATGTAGTATTTCACTGACTCCTTTTTTGTTCCTGCATCTCCACGCCCTGGACAATCAAACGCATCCTACAGATGCCAGACCCCAGTCATAGCAGTTGCCACTACCTGTGTGTGCGTACACATGAAAAGCACGAGCAGCCATCTTTGCAGAGTCGAGTGTCCGTGGCCTAGGAAATCTAGGCAGTCAGAAGGGGGCACTCTTGACCTCTAAGAATCAAAATGTTAAAGGGAGCCAGGTAGTGGAAGGTCACTGATGTATTTACGCAACATTCCTTAAATAGGAGTGAAGAGTAGGCTTCTTGTACCTAATGACAAAGTTGGCTGAATTGTTTTCAGCTCTTCAATGGATCTGGAAAGACAGGAGGAGGGGAGGGGAGAAGATACGCTAAGAGGAGTTGCTTTAAGTGCCCAAAGTGACTGAATCAGAAAGAGCTTCTGAGGACTGGAGCTTAAAATGTAAAGAAGTTTTAGGAATACCTTAGTCAATTTCTGCTTTTCCTTCTTCTGTATTGCTATGATATGATTTTCAAAAAATTCATCCTTCGATGTTTAAATAAGTTTTAGTAAGTTTAAGATAAGAATCTTAGGTAATGAAAAAGCATTGTGCTATAGTTTAATTGACAGTGCTCTTTCCTTTCTTAAGTGGGCTCCCCTAATAGATGGGCTTTGCTGGTAGCTCAGCTGTTAAAGAATCTGCCTGCAATGCAGGAGACCCCAGTTTGATTTGGTCAGCAAGATATCCCGGAGAAGGGATAGGCTACCTACTTCAGTATTGTTGGGTGTTCCTGGTGGCTCAGATGGTAAAGAATCCACCTGCAATGCAGGACACCTTGGTTCAATCGCTGGGTTGGGAAGATCCCCTGGAGAAGGGAACAGCTACCCACTCCAGTATTCTTGCCTGGAAAATTCCATGGACAGAGTACTGTCCATGGGGTCTCAAAGAGTTAGACTCTGAGCAACTTTCACTTTCTTTTCTTAGGAGTACATAAAATAATGGGGCAAATTATAATTAACACATATTAGATTTAATGGAACATAAGAATTTCTAAGTTCAAGATCAAGTGACCTCTAAAACACAGTAATACTAAATAACTAATACTTATCTTCACTTTTTCCTGGAGCACTTATCTAACACACTATATTCAGAATATTTTTTTTTATGTTTACTGCCTATTGTCTCTCTGCTAGATTTCACATTCCACAGAACAGGAATTTTCATCTATATTGTTCTCTGATGTCTCCCAAGCCCCTAAAACAGTGCCCAGCACACAGTAAGTCCTCAATCAACATTTGTTGAGTTAGTGAATGAATGAATGAAATCTTTGCATGTGCTATTCTAAGTGCTTTGTTTAGAATATTCCATTTAACTTTCACAAGAAGCCTAAGTAGACATTCTAAATCATCCACATTTTCAGTTGAGGAAACCCACGTGTATGTAAGTTCAGTAACCTGTCCAAGGTCCACAGCTTGACATCACTGGCAGGGGGAGTGGGTAGGACTCACGCCTAGTCACACTCTTATCCACTGAATTTCTGACACTGTGTTTCCTTTCTTAATTCCTATTCCAGGCTCCCACTGTAGTTGGTGCATGCCTCTACCATAGCTCTTTATTAGAGGGCAGTATGGCTTATGTCCTCCACAAGACCGAGCTTCTCAAGGGCCAAGATCTACCCTTATTTATCTTTGTATCCCAAAGCCAACCATGGTGCCTGGCACTGTGCAGGTGCTTAAAACCTGTGAAGTAAACTGGCTATGCAAGTACAGAGCAAGGAGCGTGAAAGAAGAGTCAACAGTTTCCAACTGGAGGCCAAAGGACTTCAAGAACTGATGAAAAGAACAGCTTATAAGCAGAGGCTGTTCTGGAGAAGGAATACTATGTGTTCCAATTTTAACCTTACTGGAGTGATGGAAGGACAAACAGATGGAGATAAACCTTAGGGACTTGGAAACAGAACTGGCACAAAGGTTCTTTTAGGACTAAAACACAGACTTGCAAGTCTTTTTGAAAAAAAAAAAAAAAGCAAACTAGAGCTATGATCAGCTCACCAAGGAAAACAGAATGCAAAGAAAAGAAAAAGAGAAAAAAAGGCAGTATCTTGGAGCACACCTATAGTTAATAGGAGGAAGAAGACAAGGATTCAGCACAGAGATCTAAAAGAATTCCAAAGGAACTCTGCAGCAACACTGAAGTCAAAGGAATCTTTCTTGTTTCTGTCCTTGAGTAGGTGTCCGTGATGACTGCTTTGTACAACAGTACAGATTATAAATAAAAGTCTGTGGGCAGCAACAGAAAAAACAACACATACGTTTTCAGTGCTCCTGGATCTGTCTGGCCCTGCCCACCACTGGTGTGGGGAGCTACTGAGTTCAGACTGGAGAACACCCACACGAAGCTTCTCTCCATGGCAACACGACAGTGCCTTCTACTTCTTCACCCTGTCTCCTCTTCGCCTCCTCTCTTCTTCGAATGTAGGTTGGAGGTTACACCCGCTGTGGGTCAAAACAGTACATCTGAAATCATTTTATGGCACCCACATTCTGTTACTTGGCCACAGTTTTCAAGATGTTTGTAAGTGAATCTGGCCTCTGCAATTCTTATCCTGCATTATTGTTTTTATTATTTACCATATCAACACCTCAAAATTTCTCTCTTCTACTTGTTTTTGCTCTTGGCTAGACCACAGAACTCCTTGAGAATAAGCAAGGGTGGGGAAAAGGGCATTATTGCAATTCACTGAATCTCTTTGGTAATATTCTCTTTGTCTGTGCACGAGGCATGGACTTCCCAATGTGTTGCATCTGGGAAAGAATCTGCCTACCCATGCAGAAGACACAGGTTCAATCCCTGGGCCGGGAAGATCTGGAGGAGGAAATAGCAATCTACTCCAGTATTCTTGCCTGGAAGATTCCATGGACAGAGGAGCCTGGTGGGCTACAGTCTATGGGGCTGCAAAGAGTCAGACATGACTGAGTACATGCACATGCCCTGTGCCCCAGGCATACTAGCAGGAACTGCTTAGCTGCCAAGTGGCAGGTAGCACAAAAGCCTATTGACTTTTGATCTAGAAGAGCACATAAGGCGGTAAATTCATTAAAAACTTAGTAATCACACAAATGTACTAAAGATGAGATGACCTTTATCTGGCCAAACAACTATTCTATTTAAAAATTATATATGACATATATTCACTCATACTCACAGAAGAGTGTGTAAGATATATTGTACCTTTCAAAGAATAAGTATAAAACAAACATCCAGTTTTAGAAATAGAACATTGTCAGTCCCTCAGAAGCCCTCCCTGGTCACATCCTGTATTTCTTAACAGTTTTACTATTTAATGTATGTATCCTTAACAGTAGAATTGAGTTTTGCATTTTTGAACCTGATGTTAAGTGGAAACATATTTAGTCTTTTGTTGATTTGTCTCCTTCACTCAGCACTGAGATTCATCATGTTATTATAAATGGCTATAATGGTTTTCAATTTTCATTGGTGCATTATATTTCACTGTATGACCACATCACAACTTAGCCATCCTATTGTTGATATGTTTGGATTGTTGTTTTTAGCTATTATGAAGATGCACATATACAAGAGATTCTGAACAGAACTGCTGTCACAGTGAATGTGTGTCTTCAACTTTACTAGATAAAGTCACAGTTTTCCAAAGTGATTCTATCAATTTACACTACCATTAATTAGTGTTTGAGGATTCTCTTTGCTTCATCCTGGTTGAAAGTTTATTACTATCAGACTTAATTATTCTTTGGTCTGATGGGTGCCTATTAGTATGGCATTGTGATTTTCATGTTCATTTCTGTGGCTACTAATATGGATGTGCATACTTTCTATTGTCATTTATAGTTCCTCATAGATGCTGTGCCTACTTAAGCCATTTGTCTATTTTTAGTATCAGGTCATCTGTTTCTTATTGATTTGTAAGTGTCTATATATTTGGGGTACTAATTCCTCATTATATGCTTTGCAAACTTCTCCTATATTGTGACTTTTCCACTCACTTTATGGTGGTATTTTATAAACAAAGGTCCTTAATTTTAATGTAGTTGAATTTATCGACCTTTTTCTTTATGGCTAAAAAAAAAGTTATTCTCAATCCTAAAGTCTTAAAATCACTCTTCCATATAGGTCCTAATTTACCTCAAACACTTGGAGTCAGATGTGTTCTGGAATACAGACTTTTTTGGATGTTGGAAAGGTACCACAGAACATTATATGAGAAGAAATGGGTCAGTACATATGATCAAAAATACCAGTATTTCCACAGCAAAACGTATCATAGGCTAAGTGATATGTAAGTGATTATCATGTCACTAAGTCACATCTTTTTTCACCAAATGAGTTTCAAAGAGTTGGGTTTTCAAGATTTGGAGATTCTGTAATTAGTACCAAAGTTATGGTAGTGTTATACAATAAAAAATGGAATTTTTCAGTCTGGAGGAACTAACTGGTGGAAACATGGACCTGGAATTTGTGTGTGAATTCTTTACTACCGATTCAAATTATATAATGGTTTGGGACTATTCATATTTTCTCCTCTTGAGTGAGCTAGTTGTTTTTCTTGAGATTTGCACAATCATCTAAATTATATTTGCATTAAGTTGTTTATAAGATGTTCTCTTTTGATTTCTAAAATACAGTTTCATTACTGGTATAAGTTGTTAATATCTCTCCTTTTATTGCCCAATCCCACTAAATTTTTGTCAATGTTATTCGTCTTTCCCCCCAAAAAAATCAACTTTGGATTTTAAAAATCTACTGTAATAAGTGATGTGCTAGTGAACTGGCTCTGAACAAAACAAAACACTATCTTGTTTGATTTCCACAGCGTGAAGATTCCCATCAGAGGCAGTTTCAAGCTACCAGTATGATACTATTGATCATGGAATTGGGAAGAGGTGTGCACAGCTGGCTCTCCTGAGGCAGTACAGGCAGTGTCTGACATACCACTATTTTATTTCTCCTTTCTTTCATTCCTGCTTTTAGCATTATTTTCCTCCTGCTTTCCTTAATTTTGTTCTCCTTTTTCTAACTTCTGGAAAGGGGATGTTTAGCTAAAGATCTTTCAGCCTCTTTTCTAGTATACTTACTTAAGATTGTATTTTATTGTTTGGCTCAAAGTATTTTCTCATTATTACCATTATGACTGGCTAGGGGTTACATGGACTTTTTATAATTCTTTATTGATTTCTAGTTTAACTAGAAGATGTGCTTATAAAAACACATGCCGAATGAGGTTTAAAATTTGTTGATAGAGTCACTTTACAGCTAGTTATGTGGTTGATGTTGGTAGTATGTTCGCTTTCCAAAAAACCTATGCTCTGACTGGCTGTTTTTCTAAGAGTACTCACTAGGTCAAATTCGCATATCATTTTATTCAGATTTTCTATATCGTTTCTGATTTCTTTTGCTTAACAGTCACTGGGGAAGGCTTGTTAAAAGTCATCAAGAGTTCAAAAGCCGCAAGAGTTCAAACAAGGAAACGGTGATGGATGCTGTTAAGAGATGTAACAGGATCAAATCTGAATCAGGAACCCGGGAGCTTGGTACCCTGGCTTCTCAGCTTAGCCACTTATCTGCCGTGTGTCCTGGGGCGTCACCGCCTCTTACTGGGCCATTTCTTTTCCTCTTTTAATCTAAGAAGCGAGGAGTTCAGCGCTCACAGATCCTTGAGGTCTCTTCCCCCTCTCGCCTCAGGGGCCAACTTCCACGCGAAGTCGCCGTTTCCGGCAGGGTTCGCACCTGAAATCTTCCGGCCGGCGCTTGGCGCAGTGTGTATAAAAACTTAGATTCACGAAAGGAGCACAGCGCGTTAAAATTACGAAAACCTGGAGGGCGACAGACACGGAGACGTTAGTAGAGCCGAGGCCACTCTAAGGTGTGCCGGGAGCCCACTCACTCCTCACCCCACGACCCCGAGGGCCCGCCGCGCTCGCGGGAGCCGGCCCGGAAGTCACTGCGACCCGTAAGCGAGGGAGCCGGAAGTCCCGCCCCGGAGCAGCCGGCGGCCCGCGAGGGTCATTCGGAGGCCGGCGAGGTCGCCGCGGGCGTCGCTGCCTTGAGGCGGTGGCGTGTCTGTGGTTTGCGCCAGCGGGCGAGGAGACGGTGCGGCGCGCACTCGGCCCCACGCCCTTCTTCTCGGGTTGCTGGACCGCGAGGTTCTTTCCTCCCGTCGGCGCGAGGGGAGCCTGGTTCTGGGCGGGCCGAGAGGTGGGCTTGCCGGCGGGGCCGGGCGGGGCGCGCCCGGGAGGCCGTGGACCCGGGAGGGAGCCGACTCCGCGAGCCCCGGGCTCGGTTCTGCCCGGCGAAGTAGCACTCCTTGTCCTGCTCGGCGAGTTTGCCCTCCTGCGTTTATCTGTACGGCACGTTGGTTCGGACAGCAGCCCTGTGAAATGGGCATCGTTTCACCGACGGGGAGATAGTCCCGAGAGAATACACGCCCTGGTTTAAGTGACAGGCCGTGTGGAGCCATGAGTCTAACAGCGGCTTTCCGAGACCAAGCTGCCACCTCAGCAGTGGAGCAGTTACATGGAGTAAGGGATGAGCTTCCCGTGCGAGTGTTCTTATGATAACGTTCCTGTAGAACTGATTGGTTGCAGTCGCATCATTAAACTCCGGAGGCATAACTTTAAAAAGAAGGGGTCGGAGGGAACGACAATATCTTTCTCTTCTGCTTGCCTTCTCTGGTATTGTAAGTGCGTTGCTAATATCACATATTTTGGTTGACAGCTTGAGCCCGCTAGGAATGGCAGCCCCATCTATGAAAGAAAGGCAGGCCTGCTGGGGAGCCCGCGATGAGTACTGGAAGTGTTTAGATGAGAACACAGAGGACGCTTCTAAGTGCAAGAAGTTAAGAAGCTCGTTTGAATCAAGTTGTCCCCAACAGTGGGTAAGTTACATTTTCACATGTTGCTGTTCTCTGTCAAAAGACATGGAGCTTACAGTGAGTGGTGAACTGTGAAATGAAGCACCCTCTGAGGTGTGTCAACAGTTTCGGCGAGCAGCAGAGAAAACCTTGTCCAGTAATCCAGGGTTGTCTTCTGTACATATCAGGCAGACCTTTGGAAAATATCACCTGACACTTTGACATTCCTTGAAAAATAAACTGGGGTCTGGACTCAAGACTACTGTGAACAATAACCAAAAAATTCTAACCCCCTAAATTGGTAGATTTTTGCAGGATCTTTATTTTTTTAAAAAAGATTTATTTGGCTGTCCTGGGTCTTAGTTGAGGCACGCAGGATCTTTATTTGTGGCATGTGGGATCTAGTTCCGTGTTGTTGTTGTTTAGTTGTTCAGTTGTGTCCAACTCTTAGAAGGAAATGGCAGCCCACGCCAGTATTCTTGCCTGGAGAATCCCATGGACAGAGGAGCCTGGCAGGCTACAGTCCGTGGGGTTGGAAACAGTCCAACACCACTTTACTTTCACTTTCTTCTTTACAAGCCCATGGGTTGTAGCCCTCCAGGCTCTTCTATCCATGGAATTTTCCTCCTCCAGGAGATCTTCCCCACTCAGGGATCAAACCTACATCTCTGCTTCTCCTGCATTGCAGGAAGATTCTGTATCTCTGAATCACCAGGGAAGCCCTCTAGTTCCCTGATTAGGGATCAAACCCAGGTGCCCTGTGTTGGAAGCACAGAGTCTTAGCCACTGGATCACCAGGGAAATCCCTTTCCAGACTCTTCTGAAGGGATAGTGTTTAATCTTGGGCAGGAGTTGGCAGATTCATTGTCCTAGAGCTGCTGTCAGAAATAAAGCTTCCCCTGTTGGCTGCTCAAAATCATGTGGTCATATACCTGAAGCACAAAGGAGTAGATGAAACAAAATGATCGCATGGTGGATTCTGCCACCAGCCACTCCAAACGCCCCACTGATACGTGCTCATGCTCTGTAGGGCCTGTCCTTCGAATGAGAAAGGGTGGGAAAGGCACCTACCATCACCAGGCTCAGCAAGTGCTTGATGCTCTTCACTAACACCCTTTGAGGTGGGTTTTGTTGCTGTCAGTTTCCAGAGCAGACATCAGAAGCCCAGAGCATCGCAATAACTTGCTTGCTCTGTATTGGTCAGTAAGTGGCAGAGCCATAGTTCTGAGTCAGGTCCAGCTGACTGGTGTGAGGTTTGAACTTTGATTTGATTTCTCACCGTCATGCTCCTCCAAACTGTACCAGGCAGTTTGAGAACAGATCATTTTAGAGATGAAGTGGATTTACGACCTTCGCCTTTTCACACCTCAGATTTTTCGATGAAGAACCTGAGGCTTGAAGACCACAAGAAGGCTGTGATGGAGGGTAGGGATGAAGGCATTGGAGAGATAATTGCTTTAGATGAACTCTGTGTGTAAAAGCAGCACAGTCTAACCTGTCCCATGGGATTACTATGACAATCAGATGTCTGACTTGACATATATAAACTGAAAAGGGATAGATCAGGGGCTTGGTGATTGGGTTAGATAAAGACTTAGGCAAATATTATACATTTTTTTTCTGGTTTTCCCGTTAGATAGATGCAGAGAGATTTAACTCTTGGTTTACAAATTAGGTGGAAAATGGGGGAGTTTGGACCAACGTCAAATTCCTTTAAGGCCTGGATACTGTTCCTGCCTGTGCAGCAGACCTTCTTCTCACTCCCTGCTCACTGGCTCTGAGGTCACTTAGAAACAGGGATGTAGTATGGGAGAGATGAGGTGAGTGTTGGCAGGTTCCATCTCCACCCTTCCCCACCCCACATTTTCCCAGGAGAACCTCTTCACCCTGAGACCTGTCTTTTGACAGCCTAGCCATGATTTTCCAGTCCAGGTTTACAGGTCAGAATCATGTGGAAACGTAAAAAAAAAAAAGATAGCTGTGTCTCAGACCTCATCTCAGATCTGCAAACTTCTGGAAGCTTCTTTTAAAAGGGCTCTGGCTCAACAGGGGATTCTGGTGGATAACCACAGCTGGAGTCACTGTCTTAGCCCCTTTGAAAAGTTACACTTAAGTCTTATTTTTTTTTTTCCTCTTTCTCCCCACCAAAACACACTGCTTTTCCTCCATCCTAATGGCTAACGGACCCTCCCATCTCCCTGATTTCAGGGCAGCTTCTGTTCTCAGCATCATAAAGGGTTTTTACTGTCAGCCAGCGCTTCTCTGTTGATGTCTCCTCCACTCATACATAGGCCTAGAGGTCCACCCTCTCTCCAGGTTCCCGCATGCAGTAACAGCTAACGTTTATTCGTACAGGCTCTAGGCACTTCAGGTGCATCATCTATATAATTTATTCCTCACAGTAGCCCTGTTACCCATTTTACTTCTGAGGGCACAGGTCATGTGTAAGTGCAGAGCCTGGATTCAAGCTCAGTAGTCTTGACTCCAGCCCTCATGCTCTTCTCTGATCCATGCAAGAAAACCCATGGATTGGGCTATGCAAATCTCATGTTCTAGAAACAGTCAGAATGCAGAGTTTTGTATTTTGCATTCTGTATTTTATTTAAATACAAAAGCATTACCTCCTTGGTGGGCTTCCTTTGTGGCTCAGCTGGTAAAGAATCCATCTGCAATGCGGGGGACCTGGGTTCAATCCCTGGGTTCGGAAGACCCCCTTGGAGAAGAGAAAGGTTACCCACTCCAGTATTCTGGTCTGGAGAATTCCATGGACTGTATAGTCCATGGGGTCGCAAAGAGTCAGAGACGACTGAGCGACTCTCACTTCACCTCCTTGGTGGCATTCTTCCTTCATAGTTCACTCCCCTGGTTTTCCTTGTCTCCAGCAGCCATAGCTTTTTGGCAGGCTTTCCTGTGTCTGTTAAATCCATACTCTGTAGCGTTCCCTGCTATGCTGCTTAACTTTCCCAAGCCAGTCTTACCTGCAGCCATGGCTTGAGGTACCACTTAGGTGTTGAGGCCCAAATCTACATCCTCTCTAACTCCAGAGCTCTCTATTTGGATGTTCTCAAGGACCAACCTTGATCTCTGCATATACATGAATGAATTCTTCCTCGTCTTGTATCCAGCAGGCCCCTCCTTCCCTGCTCCCCACCTCAGGCAAGGATACTGACATCAAAACAGTCCCAGAGATGAGAGTGTCAGGCCCCACAGTGGGAATTGTTGAAAGACTGTTCTCAGGAGTGAAGCAGGGTAACATAACACCCCTGCAAGAGAGTCAGGTCCAGTGTGCTCAAGAAACAGCAAGGAGAGAATAGAAGTTGGGATATGAGGTGATGAGAAGCCGGGGATGGTGGCTTTTCCTCTGAGTGACAGGGGAAGCCATTGAAGAGCTTTGAGTTCAGGGTAAGGAGACAAGTGAGGGTATGAGGGGGATGATGGTCAATGAAAAGGTGGTGCCTTCAGTGGGTTGTTGGCATCAGGGTCTTAGAAAGTGAAGCGGGGGCATTTTTAGGACGGAAATGCTCAGAATTGGAGGTATGACAGGGCTATGTTTGTTGGTAAGGATGAGGCTAGGCTTTGATCCTGGCAGTGAGGTAGGTTAGAGGAAAAGATTGTTGAAGAAAGGTCAAGGAGCTAAGAGGCCAGGGTGTTGAGAGGATCAACCGCATGGATACTGAAACTATCTGAGTTATGACATGAGTGTTGTGAGAGAAAATAACAGCAACCTGAAAAGTTGTAGATGCCTCCAAGGAAGAAGGGGTGTGGGCCAAGTATGCACAGTAACTTCTGCCGCGTGTGACAGGGACACGCACCCAGGGAAAACCTTTGTCTTCTGCAGACTCGGTCTGCAATTGAGCTGTCTTTTCTAGCCTGTGCCCTCAGGCTTTTGCTGTCTTTTCACCTTTGCTTTCTACTCAGGACTTGAAGTCTTACCCAATTGCCATAGAATAAAAATGAAAGATATTTCTAGAGATGTGTATGAGAAGGTGGAGAGGGTGATAGGGGTGTCCTCTGAGTGCATTTTATGTGAGATGTTGTGTTTGCGTTTGCTTTAATTTTCATTCAGTCTTGTGATGTGCCATTATATCTCTTTTGTATAATAGGAACTAAGGCTCAGAGAGGTGAAATTATTTGTTCAAGATGAGTTAAGCAGTAAAGTGGTGGGGAGAGGATTAGAACGGAGGCCTCTCTGATTCCAGAGTTTGTGTTCTTTCACTTAGCTGAAGTCACAGATGAAGAGTAAAGATAAAAGTAGAACCAAATAGAGATTTACAGTGAATGCTTCTATCGTAAAACACTAACAATACAGATTTGTTACATAATATGTGGGCCATAAAACTAATATGTCATCACAAAAACAAATTACTCTTCCCTCCCTCCTTGCTTTGGGCTTCCCTGGTGGCTCAGTGGTAAAGAATTCGCCTGCCAAGCAGGAGACTTGGGTTCAATCCCTGGCCTGGGACGATCCCCTGGAGAAAGAAATGGTAAACCACTGCAGTATTCTTACCTGAGAAATCCCATGGATAGAGGAGTCTGGTGGGCTACAGTCCGTGGGGTTACAAAGAGTCGGACACAACTTAGCGACTGAGCGAGCATGCACGCCGCCTTGCTCAGCCCTTTCATCAGTTTGCCTTGTATTATGGTACTACTTAAAGTCTCCTATTGGTTCTTTAACTTAGGAAGGAGCAGGAATCAGGTCTGTCATTCTAGCATCATCCAATGCAGTCTTCCACAGATAGAGCAGCTGGACAGCCAAGATATAATATTTGATCCTGATATCAATTTGGATGGCACCACCAACTCAGTGGACGAGAGTCTGAGGAAACTCCTGGAGATCGTGAAGGACAGGGGAGCCTGGCATGCTCCAGTCCATGGGGTTGCAAAGAGTTGGACATGACCTAGTGACTGAACAACAACAGTGTCAGCTTTGGATACTGTCTTTTCCCGGTCAACCTTTGCAGTGTCTCAGAAATTCCAGTATTCTGGTATTCATGCTACTATACTACATGTCATTTGATGGCTCAGAGGACACTGGCATTGTACGCATACAGTGCTTTCCAAGGAGTGCCTGTTGACTTGTTAGCCTTTCTGGACATTAGCCTCGTAGAGGTGCACATGTTGAGGGCCTTCCACTGTTATCTGAATCAGGTGGTAAAGACTAGAGAGAAGAGATTTCAAGCAGAGCATGGTGTATGCAAAGGCATAGAAGCAAGACGCAGGAGAAATCAGCGCACTGGAGAAATGGGGTAGCTCTGGGTGGCTAGCATTTCAGGGGCTGGTGGTACACCTAGAGGACAGACAGGTGGGCAGAGATTTAGTCTTGAATGACCTCGTTTGCCTTACATACAAGGAGTTTGGATGTTGCCCTTGAAGGCAATAAGGCTACCTTGAAAGATCTTTAAACAAACAGGGCCATGATCAAATTGAGACTTCCGAAAGATACTTGGCAGTGGTGTGGCAGGTGGGTTGAAGGTAGAGAAACCAGTCATAGAGCTGTTACAGCAGTCAAGTGAGAAGTGATGCAGGCCTGCATGGTAGCGATCAGGATGGGAAGAGAGATCGGAGCACTTGGGTGGACAGTGACGCAGTCACTGAACTAGGGGACAGAGGAGGAAGAACATGTCTGTAGAGAAGTAAGTTCCGGACAGGTTGGGAATGAAATCTAAGTAGGACCATAAGATGGAATTAGCCCTTCAGCAGTTGAAAATATAACAGGAGAAATGCAAAGATCTATTGATTTGCCACAGAAATGTTAGGGACATTGTCTACTTCTTCATCTGCTATCCTTTATATATGACGTCCGTCCCAGCTCAGTCTGCCTAAGGCCACCAGAGGTATGTAGTCTGACAGTGAGATTTACTAGCGTGCTGTGACCAGAGAGCCCATGCATTGGAGTTGCTGTGGGCATCTCACCGAGTGGAAGGGAGTTATCAGAGGGCTTGGGGAAGGGTAGGGTTCAGGTGACATTGAAATGAAGTGATGCTGTGATGGGCTCTGTGTATAAGCAGGCCCTCAACTCCGGACTGAGGAGGGGACCCAGGGTCCTATTTCCTGCAAAGATAAATGCTGAATGTCGTATGCTCGGAATTCCCTTACTTGGAGTCGTGCACCTGAGCTACAGTCAGGACTACTGCTTTGTGTCAAAGTGCCCATCAGATCCCCTGGCAAAAGTAGGGGTGTTTCATTTTTACCAAAGTAATTTGAAAGAGCAAATTTCTGATAGTTTGATTTTGGAGAACAGAGTGTTCTGGTGAATAAGAAAGCAGTAGTCACTCAAAGGGGTTTCTTAGGACAGTCTTTGCCTGTAGTATGTCCTCTGGAAGAATGTTAACATCTTTTATCCCAGCTTGAGACAGGGCAGGGCAGATTTTTACATTCTCAGTCTAAGCTCATTTTTACTTACTTGGGCTCCACTGAAATATTCAACAATTAAATCCCAAGAAAAGTTTTTCTAACGGTGAAAATGTGTGTTGTATTCTGCCTTTGCCTTGTCTGCAGAACAGCTCAGATAAAGACACTGTGAGGATTTTGTGGGCTGGCCTTGATTTTCTACTTCTGTGATTTTACTGTTTCAGGATATGGGGCTTTAAGATACTCCAGACTCCCTGTGGCAAGAGGAGGATGTAAATAGAAATAACAAAATAAAATCTTTTAAGTTATTAAAGTTTTACCATCAGTTTCCTTATTCATAGTTCATACATGTAATTTTTAACTATGTGTATATCTCCTTAAATGTATGTTTCTGGATAAGATAAACGTAAAAATATCATGACTGATTGGGAATTCCCTGGTGGGCCAGGGAATTAAGTTAAGACTTAATTAAGTTAAGACTCTGTACTTCCACTGCAGGGGGTGTGAGTTCAATTCCTGGTTGGGGAACTAAGATCCCATATGCCATGTATTGTGTCCAAAAATAAATAGAAATATCATGGCTGGTGAATTATAAAGCTTATTGAACTTTGACAGAAAAAACTTGTACAACATCTAAAATCATGAAGTCTTATGACCTGAGAGTTCTATGGGCCCTCGTGGCACATTTAACATGTCTAAGCACAGATACACTTCTTGAGGAAGGTGCGCAGCATACTCAAATTCTCAGCAGGGTCCATAACCCAAGAATGGTTAGAACTCACTGGTCTATACTCCCTTTAGAGACTCTGGAATGTAAATTATTTAGGCTACTTACATAATTTATATTGAATAATTAATTACATTTAAGTCTGTCCCTTTAGTTTAATCTGTATAGCTTACCCTTATTTCAAACCCTTTTTTCTCAACAGATAAAATATTTTGATAAAAGAAGAGACTACTTAAAATTCAAAGAAAAATTTGAAGCAGGAGATTTCCAGCCTTCGAAAATGACTGCAAAGTCCTAGGCTGTTCCTGAACACTTCAGAAAGGTTGAAATTATTTTTTCTGGATATTCAAAAATGCTTTGACTATGGGACAGTAGTAGTTTGAATGACGGCAGACACCAAAGCCTGTTTCATATATATGGTTCTTAATTTAAATGATCAAGTAGCAAGATTCCATTATTCAAAGTATAAAGAATTGAAATAAAATGATATGAAATATGCTTAATTTAGTAAAAAAATATATATTTTAAGAAAAAATCAAACTTAATTGTAAAAACATGTGTACCTTTGTGCTGTTGGAGGGTGAGGAGTAGACAAATACTGTTACAGAGATATATACTGAAAAGAGTAGAGAGATCTTCATTGTCCTGGGAGTTAGCATTTTAATACAGCCACCAAAAAATGAGGAATTGAAGAAGCTTCAACTTCAGATATACAGGTAAAATAATCAAGACCATCTACAAGAAAACCTTACAGCTAATATAGTTAACGATGAGACAATGGATGGCTTCCCAGGTGGCTCAGTGGTAAAGAGTCCTCCTGCCAGTGCAGGAGGTGCGGATTTGACCCCTGAGTTGGGAAGATCCCCTGGAGAAGAAAATGGCTACCCATTCCAGTATTGTTGCCTGGGAAGTCCCATGGACAGAGGAGCCTGATGGGCTGCAGTCCGTGGGGTTGTAGAGTTGGACATGGCTTAGTTACTAAACAACAAACAAGACAGTGAATGCTTTTTCCCTAAAACCAGTAACAAGGTAAAAATGTGCTATTCAACACTGTATTGGATTCCCAGCTACTTCAATAAGACAAAAAAAGCATACAAATGGGAAAGAAAGAAGAAATAAAACTGGCTCTATTCATGGACAATATGATTCTCTCTATAGGATATACCAAAGAACCTACAAAAAAGCAGCTAGAATTAGTAAGTGAATCTTAGAAAGGTGGCAGGAAACAAGGTCAATATACAAAAGAAAATCATATTTGTGTAGACCAGCCATGAACAACTGGAATCTAAAATACACTGTTTACAATAGCACTAAAAAAAAAATAAAGGAATAATTAGATATAAATCTTAACAGTATGTGTAGGACCTATATCCTCAGAACTTGAAATCAGAGGAAAACAACTTAATTGGAGAGGTACTGTGTTCATGAACTAGAAGATTCAGTGTTGTTAAGAACTGTTAAATTTTCCCCAGTTTATTCTATGGGTTCAAAATAACCCCAATAAAAAATCTCAGGATTTTTGGTATATATTGACAAGCTGATTCTAAAATTTGTATGGAAAGGCAAAATAATTCTGAAAAGAACAAAATTAGAAGATTCATATTAAATGATTTCAATGCTGTTGTAAAGCTCCAGTAATTAAAGACAATATGGTATTGGCAGGGTAGACTCTTAGTTCAACAAACAGAAGAGAGTTCAGAGATGCAGCCACTCAGATCGAGTCAGCTGAGTTTGGACAAGGTGTAAAGGGGATGTCCCTGCACAATGAAATGAACCCTGGTATAAACTGCACTTTATTAAAAAGACACACACACAAAAACCTCAAAATAGATCATAGACTTAAATGTCAAATATAAAACTAATAGAAGAAAATATAGAGAAATTCTACATGATTTTGGGTTTGGAAGTGAATTTTTAGATGATGACCTCAAAAGCACAATCCATAAGAGGAAATAAAGCTAAGTTGGACTTTATCAATATTAAAAATTTCTGCTCTGTGAAAGACACTATTAAGAGAATGAAAAGATAAATTACAAACTGGGGGAGAATATTTGCAAGTCATATATATCAGAGAATTTGTATCCAGAATAATGAACTCTTATTTTAAAAAATCACCCAAGTTTAAAAATGGGCAAATTATGTGTTTTCACGAATCTATTCATAGTGTTATAAATAACATTGTGAAGAAACTCTATATTATTTGTAGACTAATGAAAATTAAAGCCATAATAGTTTATCACTACATACCTATTAGAATGGCTTAAAAAAATTGATAGTACCAAGTGCTGGCGAAGATGCAGAGAAACAGAAACTGGTATTCAATGCTGGTGGAGAAAGAGGTTGCCTCTGAACGGGTCACAAAGGAATTTTTAGGTGTTCAAGCTGCTTTCTGTGGCATCAGGGTGTGCACTTGTCAAAACCCACAAGAATTATACACTGTAGAGAGTGACTTTGTGCACATTAAAATCCAATAGGATTTTGGAAGAATTCTAGTTTGGAATGAAGACTGATAAATGAGTCTAACTATTACAAATATATGACATAAACTCACTGAAAGGAATGGGTAAAAAAGGAACCGCCCCACATAACATTGTCAGACATTGGAGGAGACTATGGAGTAGAACCGATACAGCATCCAGGACGCCAGTACCATGCTCCTGGGACAGAACAAGTAACAGTGGGAGACGGGAAACCTGGACATAGGTCAGAATCGTCTGCTTAGTGAACAGCACCATTTTCAATGTTAATTTCTTAGTTTTGATGAATGTCTGTGGTTATGTAAGATCCTATTAGAGGCATCTGGGTGAAGTGTTGTGTACTATCTTTGAAACTCTAATGCAAAACAAAAATTGTTTTAATAAAGCCACAGAAAAACATATATACAGGCAACAGATTCTGAAATCTAAATATGATTGAAGTTCACTGCTGGAAGCTGATAGTTACCATTAAATGATGACAAAACCCTCAAAAGAACAGAAACAGAAAATCAACCCTTGCGGGTTCCAGTCTACTCTAGGTAACGATGAGCAAGAGTAAGTCACCTCCTCTGGGTCCACGCAGACAACTCTTAAGAATACAGACTACTATCTAATTATTTGAACCCTGAGCAAAGGTGGCATAGGAAAACTTCCTAAAAACTTTATATGAATGGTTATGGCAAATAGATGGGGAAACAATGGAAACAGTGAGAGAGTTTATTTTGGGGGGCTCCAATGGTGACTGCAGCTATGAAATTAAAAGATGCTTGCTCCTTGGAAAAGTTATGACCAACCTAGACAGCATATTAAAAAGCAGAGACATTAATTTGCCAACAAGGGTCCATGTAGTCAAAGCTGTGGTTTTTCCAGTGGTCATGTATGGATGTGAGAGTTGGACAATAAAGAAAGTTGAGCACCGATACTTTTGAACTGCGGTGTTGAAGACTCTCGAGAGTTCCTTGGACAGCAAGGAGATCCAACCAGTCCATCCAAAGGAAATCAGTCCTGAATATTCATTGGAAGGACTGATGCTGAAACTGAAACTAATACTTTGGCCACCTGATGTGAAGAACTGACTCATTTGAAAAGACCCTGATGCTGGGAAAGACTGAAGGAAGGCGGGAGGAGAAGGGGACGACAGAGGATGAGATGGTTGGATGGCATCTCTGACTCGGTGGACATGAGTTTGAGTAAACTCTGGGAGTTGATGATGGACAGAGAGGCCTGGCATGCTGCAGTCCATGGGGTCCCAAAGAGTCAGACACGACTGAGCAACTGAACTGAACTGATGGCCTATTTCATGGCTTTAAAAGTAAATTACGAACTTTACAGGGAAACTAGGTCGACGCCTTGCCGAGCATGTTTCCTCCCTGAGAAATGGATACAAGGCAGCAGAAGGCCAGTGACTCTTCCCCACGGGAAACTTTCCTTCCACCCTTCTGCCCAGCGCCTGTGCTTCCTCCTGACAAGGGAGCAGCATTCATAGGTAACTGCTCCCGCCTTAATCCTGCGTTCTCCCACCATAATCCACGTTTCTGACAGTACTAGTTTCTAGGAAAGAAAAGATCTTTCTAAAATTCATCATTTTATTTCCACAATTAAAATATTTTATTAAAGAAGCAATACAACTTAGCTAAAAATGTTTATTAAAGGGGACAACATATATAGAAATATAGTTAAGGCACATGACAAAGTTTTGGCATTAAAGTGTGAATAAAGAAATCAAATTATCCCAGTCGATGTCAGAATCTATCTCATGAGTCCAGGTAGTTTTAAAACGTTCAGCAGCACCGACAACAGCTCGTCTCAGACGAGGCACGGGCTTTGGGCCTTGGAGCCCCCCTGCTTCAGCAGCTGCTGCCTGGTGTACTCCCAGACCAGCAGCGCCCCACTCACGTGGACGTTGAGGGAGCGGATGATGCCCTGCTGAGGAATCTCCACGCACACATCCAGCTGCTGGATCAGATTCGCTGGAATCCCTTCACGTTCATTTCTGATGAAGAGAAATGGAAAAAGTTAGTTTTCTTGTAAAAAACAGTTTTTTTTCCTTAGACATCCTGGATATTATTGGAAGAGATAGGTTAACAAAATGAAACAAGTCTGTGGTACCAGAAAAATAAACAAGAGTGTAACAAGGTTTATGGGTTGATTCTGTGTTCACCTGACCATCCCCAACAGGTAAAGTAAAAGGAAAACCTGGAGGAGTTGGTGGGGGCGGGGGGCGGCGCTTTTCATAAACCTTTAAGTCAGAAGTCAGGTATGGGTGTAGGATCAGGAGCCCAGGTAAAATTGTAAATCTTCTGAAACATTTTTGAGATAGAGACTCAAGACAAAGTTCTTACCCCAACAAGAGTAAAGACTTCTCAGGGAAGCAGTACTGGGTTAGGTCTATACTTTTGGCAGTCTGTTCCACACCCACGATGGTGTAACCTTCTGCCTTTTTCTGTTGCAGATAATCGATCAGCTGAGGTGGTTTTACCTTAATATTAGTTTAAAAAGAGAAGAATATTAAATCGTTCATTTACAGCCCTGCTGGGAGTAAAATAAGTTAAACTTCTGATGAAACTGAAATTTGTTATCAGGCAAAGGACAGAATTATACACTATAAAAAAGAATTCTCCCAACATCATATACATTTATAAAACCAGAGTGAGTTACAACAGGGCACATTTTGCTAAAAAGTCTACATTATTTCTAAAAATATAATAGTGTGAGAGAGAAGGAAAAGAATGGGAGAATAGAGTGGGCTATATTTTACTTTTTAGATACTATTTTTAAAATATTACAGGATGGACTGCTGCAAAAGGATTGACAGGTGAAGACAGAGTACTAGAGTCTGGTGAATGAAAATTTTAATAATCAACCACTTTCCACCCACCTCCACTAAAGGAAGCCACTGTTCTGCTGAAACACTGAGGTGCTGAAACTGCTTGTCTCTGACACACTGCAGGTTGCCAACGACCAGCGCTGCGGCCCCGAACACCTCACAGGTCCGGCACAGCCCTGCACGGGACAAGCGGGGATTACTGCGGCCAGTCTGAGGGCACGCCCGCCAGGTCCCGGGCATTCCTCTGAGGCTCCCGGAGAAGGTGGAGTGGGGACGAGAGGCCCCAGACGGCACTGCGTTGGGTACAGAGTTTCAGGATCAAAAGACTGTAAGCAAGCCCCCTGGAAAACTGTCTTTTTACCTCCTAAATTGGTTGGCTTATCAATGAGTGAGGCCACTACAATCAGTCTGCTGACTGACTTTCCAAGTTTGGCAGCGCGATCCTGAAATACCAGCTCGAGGTCAAAGTCCGGAACATGGTTCTTCCACGGGATAATCTTCTTCTGAACATCAGTCCACTCTGACTGGTTATCTATTTCACCTGAGTTGGAACCTGGGAAGGAAAAAGAAAATATAAACCTCTTTATTGGCATGCATATATATGTGTGTGTGTATATAAGATCCATTTATTTGTTTCTGGCTGTGCTGGGCACTCTGGCTGCTGCACGCAGGCTTTCTCTGGTTGTGGTGAGCAGGGGCTACTCCCCGTCGCGGTGCACGGGCTCCAGACTGCGCCGGCTTCAGGAGCTGCGGCTCTCAGGCTCCAGGTTGTGGTGCAGGGACCTACCTGCCCCGAGGCACGCGAGATCTTCCTGGATCAGGGATCGAACCCATGTCCCCTGCATTGGCAGGAGGATTCTTAACCACTAGACCACCAGGAAAGTCTCATATATATTTTTTAAGAGCTTAAAAAAACAGTTTAAAATGAGATTTTTAACTAAAGAACTTAAGCTGGATTCAGATACAACTGCCATTTTCAATAATAGTTTCAAATATTCAACTCTACTAAGCAAAATACAACAATTTACGAAAATAAAAATGCACATTTTTTCCATGTTAGCATACCCCAAATTTGGAAGCATCTTAGAATCCATGAGGCCCACATCCATAGTTTGGAAGCGTTTTTTCTTAGATGTACAGAAAACAATGCTACATACTGCAAACAGTGTTATTAGATTGGAATTTTCTGTAGGAGTACTGTATTCCAGAAAACAGCGAGTTTTTATCTTGTTTTACAAGTACTTGGGGGCCCTTTTCTAAAATGAGGACTGTTTTTTGGAACGGTTATCTCTTCACCAACTCGTTGAGTACCAGAATGTACTGACCTGTCTAACTGTGTGTTCAGGACTGAGCTCCTCCTTCCAGGCTCCTCCTCCACCCTGTCCCACCCCGAACCTGACTGAGCAGACAGGAGCACTGAGGTTCCTGGGGATGGAAGAGACCTGAAAAGGACGGCGATGCAGTCCTACACTGACGCCGTGCTCACACAGGGAGGCGTTACTAATGGGCGGAGGGCAAAGAGCGAGACCCAGGAGGGCTCAAGGGAGGGAGTATTGGCCTGCAGAGCAGAGGACTGGGAAGGGCGGTGCAGGCCGTGGACGCCGTACGTGCACGCGGGGTGCGGCAGGACAGGGCTCGGTGGCGGTGCTTTCGGGACTCACAGCAGTCAATTGATGGAGGCACGTGACCCAGACCTGGTCCCAAGGACTTTGTATATAATGATAAAGAATTTATTCTACAGACAGGAGGCAGTACAGGGTTTTAACAAGAGGTTAACAGTACTGGTCTTGTGTTTTAGAAAAATCCTCAAATGTGACATGGAGGAGAAGTTGGGGATGGAAAACCATTGAGAAGCTTTTGTACTAGCACAGCAAAAGATAAAAAGTCTCAATTAAATGATGCAAAAGGGGCTGAAGAGGAAAGGCAGAGTTGCCAAGCTCTTATAATGGATAGACAGGAAGAGAGAAGAGGAAAAGAATGACTTCTGTGAGAGCAAGCAACCCCACTGATAGAAAGGGAACACTGAGGAGGAGCCTCTGGGTGGAAAGCTAATGTGGGTTTGGCTACTGAGTTTAAACAGCTTATAGAAGAGCTGGTGCAAGCATCCAGCAGGCTTAGGAAAGAGGCTGGGAGAGACAAAGATCTGAAAGTTACAGTTACACAGGTGGTGGTTTCCAGCTATAAAAAGTAAAAAATGTGCAAAGAAAGCAAACAGAATGGGAAGAAAAAATGAAAGCTCCCAGGGGATCCTAGCATTTAAGTCTCAGCATAGAAAGAGAAGAGGGGCTAAAAACCCTCTTGATGAAAGTGAAACAGGAGAGTGAAAAAGCTGGCTTAAAACTCAACATTCAAAAAACTAAGAATATGGCATTTGTCCCATCACTTCATGGCAAATAGATGGGGAAAAATGGAAACAGTGACAGATTTTATTTTCTCAGGCTCCAAGACCACTGCAGATGGTAAGTGCAGCCATGAAATTAAAAGATGCTCCTTGGAAGAAAAGCTATGATAAACCTAGACAGTGTATTAAAAAGCAGAGACATCACTTTGCCAGCAGACGTCCACACAGTCAAAGCTATGGTTTTTTCCAGCAGTCATGTACGGATATGTGAACTGGACCATAAAGAAGGCTGAGCGCTGAAGAATTGATGCTTTCGAATTATGGTGCTGGAGAAGACTCCTGAGAGTCCCACAGACTGCAAGGAGATCAAACCAGTCAGTCCTAAAGAAAATCAACTCTGAATATTCACTAAAAGGGCTGATGCTGAAGCTCCAATACTTTGGCCACCTGATGTGACTCACTGGAAAAGACCCTGATGCTGGGAAAGATTGAGGGCAGGAAGAGAAGGGGACGACAGAGGATGAGATGGCTGGATGGCATCACTGACTCAATGGACATGAGTCTGAGCAAACTCAGGGAGATAGTGAAGAACAGGGAAGCCTGGCATGCTGCAGTACATGGGGTTGCCAAGAGTAGGATATGACTTAGCAACTGAACAACATAGAAATCATATTGCAGTATCTCTCTACCCAAAACAAACAAACAGAAAGGCCTCTGCAGCCTTTCCCCATTCAGTAACTCCTCATCCCTCTCCACAGGGGAATTCCAATCAGATGACTGGATGTGCTGTTGCTCCCTTCTCTCCTTCCCAGGAGGCTGTCCCTTCCACATGGAAATGGCTCTTGTGGCCAGTCTTTTGCCACAGATCTTCACATGTGCTGATCTCTATTTTAGGGAAGCTCTTCCTCCAGGCTTAGCCTCAGTTGTTCCCACTTCCTGTCTGCCCCTGCTCAACTTCAGCTCCTTGCTGGTGGTTTAGTCACTAAGTTGTGTCCGACTCTTGCAACCCCATGGACCGTAGCCTGCCAGGCTCCTCTGTCCATGGGATTTTCCAGGCAAGAATACTGGAGTGGATTGCCATTTCCTTCTCCAGGGGATCTTCCTGATACAGGGATTGAACCTGGGCCTCCTGCATTGCAGGCAGATTCTTTACCGACTGAGCTATGAGGGAAGCCTGAAAAAGGTCTTTTTAATCCTCTGTCACACCATTTCTTTACTCTGCTTTATTGTCTCCACAGTACTTTTTTGCTATGACATCTTATCCATTTGTGTAGGGTTGTATAGGAATTAAGTGCCCTGAGGGCAGGGCCTTTGTCTTAACTTTCAGCACGTAGCAGGCAATCAGTAAATCTTTGTAGACTGAGTAAATAAATTTAAGGTGATAGTATTAAAATGCATTCATGAACATCCACAGTATTTGATTAAACAATGTACATTCCCAGAACTGTCCTCCAGAGTTAAAATCTAAGGGCAGGACCCAAGAATCTGTACTTTTAACATGTTGTCCAAAAGATGCTTAAAAATGCTAATATTTTAGAGAAGAATAAATTTAAGGGACAAGAGGAGGAGCTCAAGGCGAGGAAGAAAAGTCAGACAGAAGGAAAATCAGGATAGCAGGAAACAAGCAAATAAATGCTACATAAAGTCAGGCATGGTAAAGAACTAGACAAAGAATTTCTGCTTTTTGGAAAGAAGCTGCAGGGATGGTTCTGGGTCAGAGGAAGTGAAGAGGACAATGTGAGTGACAGAAATGTGAGAATACAGATCACTACTAGGCTCTTAAGGTTCGTTGTGGTTTTAAAAATGGGTGGAGGACTTGACCCTAGGTTTTGGGAGGGCAAGCTTGACCGAGGGGAAGAAGGAGCAGGAGGTGATCAGCAGGGAAAGGCAGGTCCTAGAGAAGCTGCAGGGAAGCCGGGCATGGGTGAGGACTGGAGCCTAGGGGAAGATGTAAGAGATAAGTGATGTCCAGCCAGACAAAGCAAGAGTGGGAACGCAGCGCTCCACTTCATTCCCAAACGGGACAAGAGAAGAGACTGCTTAATTTGGCCCGTAAAAAGTAAAAAATCTCTGTTTTTTTCAGAAATATATAGTAGAAGGCAAAGAAGAGAGAAGCCTTTAGCTTTACACAGTAGCAGATGAGGCTCTTTGGCTTTGAAGAGCAAAACCATTGACACTGGCTAGATTAAAGTACTAGTCAGGGGACTTCCCTGGTGGCCCCTGGTGGCCCAGTGGTTAAGAATCCACCTTCCAATGCAGAGGACGCAGGTTCGATCCCTGGCTGGGGAACTAAGATACCATCTGCCTCTGGACATGGAGCCCCTGCGGGCCACAACTAGAGAGGAAGCCTGAGTGCCGCGGTGAAGAGCCAGGGAAGCCAAACATCATCACAGTCAGTGACTCTAAAAACTGACTTCTAAAGTAAATCAATAAATAATACCATACTTCTAAAAATGAAGCAGAAGCACTAGTCAGAGTAACACCACAGTTTCTGTCTTTCCTCTCACAGGAGGAACTGAGGTCATCACATCAATGAAAAAGTGATCAACTGTCTTTTCTAAGTAACATAAATCAGTGAGCCTCGTCAGGCAACAGGGGGAAAAAGAAAACAAAAATTCTTACCTATGTCCTGCTGGGACCAGTCACTGGGTTTTAGTTCACATAGCTGAGTTGTAGAAAGGTACCACTGAAATCCTGCATCTAAAGGAATGTCAGTGAACCTGGTAAATTTACTGATGGCGATCCATTCATCCTCAATAAGGCCGGAGAGGCGTGGAAGGATGTAAAATATCGTCTGAAAGGAGAATTGTGAAATCTAAAATTTTTGCCCCTTAAAAGTAATAAAGAAATACATGATCACATGTTTCAAGTACAACTTATTATTACTGATGTATTCTCCCAAACTATCATGCCTGATCAGATTACATACTTTCATTTACATCTTGTAGCAACTGTCTTATCTAAATTTACCATCTTCTCTAAGACATTAAGGGACTGCTTTGGAGATCCTTGAGAGCAGGCAGATCTTCCACTCCAGTATTCTTACTCTATGTACTACACACTGTGCCATTAACACAAGCAGAGAGTATTTGGGAACTGGTCACATTAGTGTTGGACAGTATTTGGATAAATACTGTTTACTGACAAATACCTCCATAACCAAACAGATTCAAGGTCCTGTGATGCTAGATCTTTACCCTCACTGTCATTATACAAATTTGGAATCTAGATTTGCATCTTATCTTAGCTGTGTGATGTCAGATAAGCCATTGGCTTAGCTTCAGCTTCCTCATTGATCAGGTTAAAACAGCACATGGAAGTAATTTGTAAAGTACACCCTGTAAACAGCAGTTATTCATTCATTACATAACAATCCTCCTTCCCTTTTCTTACCTATAACTAGAAAAGGAGATCCAGAAATCCTCAAAGGTGACAAGGCGCGTAAGAAGCAGAAGCACAATAGGCAATTTAAAAATGAAATAACAAGCTTATGACATTGTGCAAGTCTTCTTAAAAGCTTTTAGAATGAATATGGTCTTCTTTGTTAGCAATATTCATGCAAACTTAAACTGGCTTGGATGCAACTAAGTGTTTATTAAGTAGCTACTAAGTATAGCTCCAAATGTATAGAGAGACGGAGTTCTCGGGAGCCATTATTTTATTTACATGTACACAATTACGGTTCATATAATTAATGGACAACAAAAAATATTAAATATATGAGGGTGAGGCAGTCAAAATCAGGATAAAGGAAGAGGGGAAGCAAGGGACTTACTCCTGTTGGAGAAGTGAATAGAAAAGGCTGACTTAGCGCTACAGAGTTATTAAGAGTCCTTCAGAAAGATGTCAAACAAAGCATTCTGGGCACTAAAGGACACAGAACAGAGCATGTTAAAATATTTGAAAACTCCTAAATAATTTTTGCAATGAAGCAACAGAAACCACACAATAATGTTCTATGATGAATATCTACAATAAACAAATCTCTATATTTCTTTTTAAAAAGGCCAGCTTATTAGTAGTCCACACACAAAAATAACCCAACAGCAACAACAAAAACTCTTATGCACAGTAGCTTAAGTTACTGATACTTCCAAGTTCCTTAGAGGAAAGGTCCCAGGCTGTGTGTATGTGTGTGCATATATATAAATATATATTTAAATTTAGGTCACATAGTTAAAAATCAAAGGCAGAACATTATAATTACAGTTAAAAAAGAAAGTAGTAATCATTTTAATAATAAATTTTAATAATCTATATACTGTTAATTAATTCACATGCTAACTGTAATAAATAAGTTTATGGTTCTTAAAATTACATAAACACATTATCTATTATGATCAGTGAGGTGATGGGTCATTTGCTATACAATTTCAATCATCCAGAACCTAAAATATGCACTTAAATGAGTAGATCTTTTTGATCTTTCACAGCAATGGGCTTCATACAACAAATCTCACCTGCACAAATGTTTTCACTCATTTCCTTTTAATGTCAGAACAGATTTCTGTTCAGAGTTAAATATTCCCCCTTCCAGTGTTTACAAGCCAGACACTGCCTGAGAAACAGAAAGTGAAAATGACTAGCCAATTTTCACTGCTGAAGAGCGAAGCGCGAGCAAGCCATCTGCACGCGGTGACAAAATAACACTGAGAACTTTACAGTGTGAAGGTGGTGTTGCAGGGAGAGTTAACCTCATTACAGAAGGATGCATCAGGACTAAAGACACGTAAGAAAATTCACACATGCTTTTCTGTGCTCACCTCCAGACAGTAGTCCTTTAGCGGGTGGAACGCTGTGAAAAAGAAATGCTCCTGGATGCGCTGCCAGTTCTTCTTCGCACTCCTAAGGGTTAAAAACACGTCTGAGGAACAGAACTAGTGAATCGACTCCAGTAAGAGTGAAAACCAGTTAGGTCTTTTAAGCAGGCACTGTAGAATTTAGAATGTGTAGAAAATCTGTGAATTCCGCCCCAAGATTTGTACACCTTTATCTTCAAGATTGAAGTCTTTTAACAGCTGATCCTAAATGGGACATTTTGAAATAAAAACTGAAAAACAGACAAAGAAATTATAATATACCTCTCTCAGTCCTACAACAACAATTCAAGAAGAATGAAAACCAGGTCTCCGCTCCCTCAAAGAGATGGTGGTCAGTGACTGGAAAATCGCATAACAGCTACCAGAGGTACACCTCACATGCTGGGGGAAAAAGAATCCTAAAAGGAAACTGTGTAAGAAATCTAGGCTGGGAGTCTTACATCTCCCTCTGGCCATAGAGGCTTTTAAAAAATTTTTCCAGGAGAGAAAATCATTACATAGGTCACTTTTTCTACTCTGAAGATTCATGACACACAGCCAAACAGTAGCAGTGTTCGTAAGTCAAACAAAAATAATACAAGGGTTTAAATTCTTAACTTTAACAAGCACACACACAATACAACAAAAAACCAAAGATGTGACAAGGCTGAAAAAGCAAAAGAGGTAGGAAAAAAATTATAAAACATGGCCACTAGGAGGTTTTGTGTTAAATTCATCATCAACAATCCCCAAGCTAAAGCAGCAATTTGAAGACGCCATCTCCACTCCCACCTTCTTCACCCGAGTTCCAGTCCTTCCTGTCACTGACGACCAGGCCTCAGCATCAGTGGGCAAGAAACAGGAGACCTGAGACGAGAGACCAGCCCCCTCCTTACACAGCTGTCGGCTTTGCCCCCTGGCTTTCAAAAGCTCTTCAAAGGACAACACCCCAGTTCATGTCCTAGCTCTCTTCCCCTTGGTTTGCTCTGCACTGTGCACCCCTACCAACTCCATCCACCGCAGCAGTGCTTTATCTGTTTGATATCAAGCATCTGAGCAGGATTTTGTTTGGGGAACCGAGAAGTTCTCTTAGACAAGAAAAAGGGAAAGCTCCCGGCTTTAGCAGGGACACTGGAGGGGTGATGAGCACATGGCTTTAAAGTCAGACCGTGCTGCTGCTCAGTAGAGGATGGTACCACTCAGCTGCACCGAAGAGAAACATCTCAAGATAAAGATCAAGAATTAAAAAAGGCAAGAAAAAGTCAATGATGGAGCTGATAGCACTTAGAACTGTAATTAAACTGCACATCAAACAGTGAGTGGCTTAAATGCTCCCTGACCCAGGCTCTGCACACCGCAGCCTGTGCTTAAGAGAAGCTGCTGCGGCCGGGCTCCCCTGATGCTTCCCCACATGCTCTGCTGGACCGGGCTCCCCTGATGCTTCCCCACATGCTCTGTCGGACCAGGGGAAAGGACAAGGCCTGCTTACCCTGCTCCATGCGTGTTTTCCACTTGACTCAGACTGGATTCAATAACAGAGGTTAAAGCCTCAAGTTCTTCAATGCATAACCCCTTACACATGCTCCAGATTTTCTTAAGAGCGACTAACGCATACAGTCGAATGCTGAAATTGTGATTGAAGCACCACTGCAGCACGACAATAAGGGCTTGCTTCAGAATTAGTTTCTGAAAAGAAAGAATCATTCTTCATACGTAAACCAGGACCATTAGACCCTCTACTGTAGGACCAAAAACAAGGTTACAGGCAATGAAAACGCTGCGAAGTAATTATCTTTCACTGGTCTTGCATCATCATTCTCAGACAGGTTAGAGATACACTGGCATGGCCCTTTCCTCAAGAGGGAAAGTATCCTCCCAGCTCCTGAGTTCTTCTTTAAGATGCTGCCACACATTTCGCCCATACTCCAGTACCGAGGTCAACCTGAACAAAGTACTTTCATGCTAACTGTAATATAACCTGTATTTAAACAGTCTCCATCACTTACTACCTTAACATGGGCTGAAAAAGTCAGAAATATTCTTTACAAGCTCTACTTCAGGTGAACTTGAAAGTGCTTCTAAGGCAAGCTACCCCATTAAAGTGCTGCTTTCCCCGGTCTTTGGTCTGAAGAACTCTGTTTTCCTTAATGATGACTTTGGACCCACATAACATTGATTGGTGGCAGGAAAAGAAGTGGGGAGAAGAATAGTAAGATAACTTAAACTTCGCTGTAGTCTTTTTTAGTGAATTCACAGATCTTTCCATCTTCACAGCCTAGAGATTTTATGCAATAATAGTCCCTAATCTGTAAAACGACACAGTTCAACAGGTACTGAATGGCAAAGGAAGTGATGTGAAATCATGTGGAAACCAGAGGGAGTCAAACATCTAATAAAGTATCGGGAGCTTCTTTACTGTCCCTACCAAATGGCTCACCTGAACACGCTCCTGGCTGCACCAGTCTAACAGCCCGGCCACAGTGCAGCTTTCGGTCTATCTTATTTCCCTCAACAGACCGTAAGCAAATCTCTCCCCTGCATATATTTAAAGCAGAACGATAACACATGATAGTACCTGACGCTAGAGTTTCTTCCTCTCACCAGAAGGTGTTAGCACAGATTTTCACATGACTGCCATCTGGCTGCCAGACACTGTACCACACCACTGACTTTAAGATACTATCATGGTTTTTTCAGGTTAAAATGTGATATAGAGAGAGGTCTGGCTTAGGATTGATGAAAAAAGGTCAGCAACGAATATTGACTGTTACTATGTTTAAAGACAGCACTTTGAAGAAGTCTAGGAAACCTATTCCCAGAATATCTTCACCTCACTTTCAAACCTACACAACACTTATTTTGGACAGCTGACTGTCGAACAACAGGGGTCTGAACTGTGCAGGCCCACTTACGCGTGGACTTCTTCACTATATGTTTACTACAGTGCCACCCATCAGCAGTGGGTTGAACCTGCAGATGCAGGGGAGTAACCCTGCATTACAGTGACTGTAGAGCTGTGCATGGGTCTGCCACTGGGCAGGGGGTCAGTGCCCGATTCCGGTGTAGACTGAGGGCCAGCTGCATTCTCTCCCAGAGCTTACAACACTGCAGTGCATTCTCTGCAGATTCAGTAATACAGAATCTTGCTCTAAATCTCAGTCAGTCAGTTCAGTCGTTCAGTCGTGTCCGACTCTTTGGGACCCCATGGACTGCAGCACGCCAGGCCTCCCTGTCCATCACCAACTCCCGGAGTTTACCCAAACTCATGTCCATCGAGTCAGTGATGCCATCCAACCATCTCATCCTCTGTCGTCCCCTTCTCCTCCCACCTTCAATCTTTCAAGCATCAGGGTCTTTTCCAACGAGTCAGCTCTTTGCATCAGGTGGCAAAAGTAATGGAGTTTCAGCTTCAGCATCAGTCCTTTCAATGAATATTCAGGACTGATCTCCTTTAGGATGGACTGGTTGGATCTCCTGGCAGTCCAAGGGACTCCCAAGAGTCCTCTCCAACACCACAGTTCAAAAGCATCAGTTCTTTGGCACTCAGCTTTCTTTATAGTCCAGATGTCACATCCATACATGACTACCGGAAAAACCATAGCTTTGACTATGTTGGACTTTTGTTGGCAAAGTAACGTATCTGCTTTTTAATATGCTGTCTAGGTTCGTCATAGCTTTTCTTCCAAGGAGCAAGTGTCTTTTAATTTCATGGCTGCAGTCACCATCTGCAGTGATTTTGGAGCCCCCCAAAATAAAGTCTCTCACTGTTTGCATTGTTTCCCCATCTATTTGCCATAAAATTATGGGACCGGATGCCATGATCTTAGCTTTCTGAATGTTGAGTTTTAAGCCAACTTTAAATCTTCCTGGAAGGCTTCCCTGAATTCTTGACAGTTGCCACAGTGATGGACCAGAATTAGCTAGGATCTCTACTTACCTAGGGAAGATGCTCTAAACCTGAGAAAGATGGAAGAGCTGGCCTTCACACTCTCAATAATGACAGCATTTCATATAAACCTTCAAGAACACAGTGGCTTGTAAATACTCTGACCCTAAGTTTCGTTGTGCAAGCATGTGTTAAATACTCCACTGGCTAATGAACAGCCACCTGTAATGAGGGCAGTCCTATCTAAATACTCTTACACACATGCGTATATAAAATTAAGAGTCCTATCAGTGCGAGTTGCCCTTTACCACGTGCTGAGGTAGACCTCAGTGTGAGTGTGCGTGTGGGCAACACCTCACTGTGCCTCTGTGCCAAAGTGCACGTGTCACTGGTGGGAGTGTGGAAGCAGAGAGGCTGCAAAACACACAAGGAATACCCCACATGAAAAAAGTTCATACAGACACATAAGTTCTATTTTGATGGTCAAGCCGGAGCTCTTCTTATAAACAATTGATACTCACCTTTTCCAGAATATTTTCAGCAATGATGTCCAAGTGTGACAAAACTGATAAAAATGTACAAATGCTCGTTTTAAGGTTTTCTTCACCCTGAAAATATATCAGATACACCGAACAGTCATTCACAGCTGCAGTAAACCCATGTCCCTCAAGGCACCAGGCTGGATGCCATGGGGTTGGTGATGAGAGGCCAGCTCCTCTCTGATGCAGCCACAGCTGAGAGGGGGAACAGATGACACAGGGCCAAATGCCCACAAGCGCAACCCTCAGCAGACACAAGGGCACAGACACCACACCAAGCATTAAGCAAGGGTGGGTAAGAGTGAGCTCACTGCAGAGTCGGAAGGGCAGGGTGTGGCACGGGAAGCAGGAAGGAAAGCGAATAAGCGCAAATGAGGAAGACAAACAAAGACACAGGGAAACAGGAGGCAAAGGTCCCCAAGTGGAGGGGGGGCAACAAGGTTAAACAAGGGACTGTGCAGGCGCTTTAAAAAGTCAGGAGGAAAAACTGCTTGTAAAAGTATGAAACTGGAATTTGGAAACCGTCTTGGTAAGTGATTTGGAATTACACGTTATTTTAGTAATAAAAAACTGACGAACGCCAGGTAGACTAGAGACTATAGACACAGTTCAGAAACTGCTCCAGGGGGAACATTTGATAAAATCCCTTTATGTACGAGTAGTTACTGAATGTCTTCCATGGACCAGTAACTGTTGCAGAAAGAGGGGAAAACAAAAATAGGTAAGATTCTTGCCTTCATGCAGATTAGAGTCTCATGGGGAGGAAAGATAAAATCCAATCAAACAATAAATTAAAATTCCCATTATAACAAGAACTATTTCTGTGCTATAAAAACCCACACTAAGGAGATCCAAACTACTCAGGGAGATAGCTTCCTTTAAGAAAAGACTCAAAGCACATGTGAACTTCAATCTGGAAAACTTCGCTACGCAGGCAAAGATGATAAAGACCATTTCAGGCTGGAGCACAGCACAAACAGCCTGCTGGTGAGGAGGAAAGGTACTCAGTCACCTGGGGTCCCCAGTGAAACAAGCTGCCCCATACTCATGCCCTAACCCAGACCCTTCCCAGGTTGGGAGCTTGGGCACGCATCTGCTCTGGGCTGATGAGCCATCAGAAAGCAGGATGTGGTCAGAGGCTGGGTAAGCGTGAGAACACCTAGACACGTTCTCCTGAAATGCTCCTTCTTGGACTCTTGTGCACCAGAGAGAGGTCTGGCTTCCCAGCTGGAGACATGTTGAGCTAGCACCGCCTGGCACCTCGGCTGGCCCCACGACTGAGGCTTAAGTGGAGACACATGGGGGAAGAAGCCGTGTGCAGTCCCCAGCCCAGCAGACACCACATGCAAAATCACCCAGCCTGGTATTGTCAGGAAAAACAGTAGACAAGTGATCACAGGAGAGGAATGACCAGCTCAGCGTCATTACCAACAACGGATGAGAAATCATTTGGTTAGGAAGGAGAGACTGCGTATAGAAGGGAGACGCATCGTTCTCATCTCTAAGATCACACAAAGACACTGCTCAGTAAACAAAAATATAGAAGGCACCTATTTCCCTCATTTTTTAATAACAAAAGCCTTTTCCATCTTTGCTTTGTTGGAACAGAAAAGCTCTCAAGTAAAAATTATGCTCGACTCGAGATAAATGCCAGAGCTTTCTATCTCCTAAATTAATTCAAATCCTGCAAACACAACTTAGGATGTCAGTATATTAGGGGCAGGGCAACAGAAAAAATCTATAAAGTGAAACAATCTCCCAACATAGCCCAAATCTTTTTTCATTAAAAAAAAAACATGAAAACAATTCCTCTACTTACATAAGAAAAGCAGTTCCAGAACTTCGGAAGAAATTGAGGGAATTTATGAAGAATCAGTATAATAATCCATTCTATAAAATATTTTATGGATGCTTGATTATTTATGAAACCAGCCTGGAAAATCTTGTCAATAATTTTATTCAAGAAATTCTGAAAAAAATAAAGTTGACAAATTAGACTGTTATCATTGTTAATTTTAAAATCTGAGCTATAATTAACATATAACAAGGTGAAGGTTGACAGAATGTTGATGCAATGCATTTATCTACCCCAGTATGACCATCACCTCTGTAGCATTAGCTAATGCCTCTATCATGTCACATAAAGAGTTCCTTTTTTGTGATGGGAACAATTCAAATCTAGTCTCTTATCAACTTGGAAATGGCTATTAATTTTGTTTTGGCCATGCTGCATGGGTTGCGGGATCCCAGTTCCCTGAACAGGGATTAAATTCAGGCCACAGCAGTGAAAATCTGAAGTCCTAACCTCTGTGAATGACTCTTAAGTTTAATTAAGAAACAGTCACTATTAAAAAAGAAAAAAACAGCTTAAATTTTATTGTAGCATATATGTTAAAATGTTATAATAAAATACTAATGGAAAAATATATTAAGGGGACCATTTAAATCAGTTTCCAATTTACTTCCATGACATCTGTCTTAATATTCTTTAGAAAAACTTCTGAATAACTTTAAGAACTGAAATATACATTTTAAGCAGATTACTTCTCAGTTTTAAAGAAGCATATAACAGTTTCCATACGAAAACATTATGCTTAAAGGTACAAATATAATTAATGTTATACCTGATCAAATTTGGGGAAAAGTACGAGCAGAATCTGCCATATTCGGTTTTTCAGTCTGTGCTGTTGAGAGTTCACATAGTATCGGGTTCTTGATTTGGACACCAATTCATCCTGCGAGGGAGGGAGGGAGGGATCGATGTTAAACTGTCTACTGAATTTGTGAGTAATGAAAACAAAATCAATGACAGCTTCGAGTTTAAAAGGTATAAACTGGGCATAGGAGCCTATTATTTGAAAGGTAGAAGGATAAAAAAGACACTTTCTTATGACACTTTTTATTTTTTCTTATGACATTTTTTAAAGCTTCCTTTAAAAACAATGAATTTATCTGCTTTTGTTTTTTTCTTAATTTATCTTCTTTTAAAATTAGAAAAGGAACCATATTCCTGTGCTTAATAAGAAAAATACTTGGAAATATACTTCTCTTCCCTTGTGCCCAGTTAAGGGAGATGTGGGTCACGTGGGTGAGGAGGGACTGAGAAGTCAGCCATAGACTGAAAGGGGAAGTACTGGCTGCTCAGTCGTGTCCGACTCTGCGGCCCCATGGACTGTGGCCCGCCAGGCTCTCTGTACACGGGATTCCCCAGGCCCCTTGGCTGTGGAAGTCTGGAATAATGGGGCCTGCAGTTTGACACAAACAGCGCTCAGACAGGAGTCGATGAACAGCCCAGAGACACGGCAGACGCAGGAGAACTGCCGTACCAGGCCCTCTGCACTGCCAGAGCTCTCTCCTGCTCTGATGGTCTGTTTGGTCCAAACTCAGTCACCTGCTAGGTTTACTTTTGTTAGGTCACTGCCAGCGCTTTAAGCAAGTGAAGATACTTTAAGGTAAAATAAAGCATATTTACTTTATCCAACAGCTTGATTGCAAGATCTTCCATAAACAACTTATGAGACATATCTGAGCCATCTAATAAACAGAGGAATTTGACAGCACAAATTCTCACATAAAGGTCTTCTCTTTTGGTACTAAAATATATAAAATGATAGATGATGTTAATACATCTTCAAAATAAAAAAAACATGTAAGATGTTAGTTTTGAAATATCAAAACTTTAAGTAGCTTCATATTTAATGACAATTTAGGATAAACGTTTAGGATAAATTTAAATTTAGGATAGACAGTGGAAGATAAACAAAATACATCAACAGGAACGCCTGTACAAAAAGTCTGAGAGAACGCAAATTTACCCAGACTTCTGGTAAAACAATGCACACACTAACACTGGGTCAGTAATACCTGTGGACAAAAGAGAGCCCAGCTCAGGACACGGTTCCTGGAGGACCAGAGACACACCCTGCCCAGAGGCAAGAATACACACCAGAGCCTCAATACACACCAGCATCATGCCGTTTGCACTGGGCACTGAGGACGTGTGTCTCTACGTGAATCCCAGCATTTTCAGTCCCCAAATGCGGAAAGGTAAATTCACTGAAATTGTTAATAAGTATTTCCAAGTTCATTAAAACTGTTATAATGTGAATAAATGCTATTTAAAATTAACTATGTCTATCTAGTAGAAATCAAAATATTTTGGAACCATCAACTGAAAAATTTTACTTACTGTTATACTAAACCAGCCAAGAAAACAAAAAATTAATTAAGACAATGAGCAATGACAAATGTATATATTTAATGAAGAATGGCAGATGGTTTAAAACACAGATATGACTCTGAGAATAATTAACACTTTTGGTAACTGGACACAACTAACATTTATTGTCCTAAACTCTAAACTCATGACAATACTATTTATAAACACCTACACACACAAAGTTTTGAAAATTATGTGAGAAAATAAAAACTTTATAAAAACCTCAATGATTTCAGCGGTTAGATCATAGGTTTATCTCAGACATCAAAACTTTAGAGTCTATTCCAACTAATTTCATTTTTGCGTGAGCATAGGGACTGTTAAATAGTGATTTTTAACCAAAAAAGAATAAACCTGTGCTCTGATGATCAATCCTCCACCCAGAAAAGGAAGAGGAAGAGGGATTGTATGCTTCCCATAGTTATTACCTTATTTATGCTGGACTTCTGCACTAACTTTTAAGTTTATCAAATTTCAGTAAACAGTGACAGATCTGAAGAAAATATATTAGCAAGGGAATATAATTTCTAACAATTGTGAAGGCTCGTGCAATATCTTACACAGAATATCTCTTATATGTTATGTTTTTAATATTCCATTTATATCAAGATGTGGAAGACCCACCACACTTACTTTTCAATAACAACATTTGCTGCGCACTCATGTCCAAGATTTTCTATGAACGTCTGTACATCATGAATAAGTCTTTCCATAAAAGACATGCAACAAAGAACAAGTTTTAGAGGAAAAAAATTAAAGTCCCAAATAAAAAGTTAAGTAGTATTTTTCTAATTGAAAGTCTTAATATAAAGGCACAATTCTACCCAAATAGATACTTAATATAAAAAATTATGAGGTTGCAATAATGGCATATTTTACCTTTGATCACGCCGAAACACAGTTCCAAATATACATGCCTCAAGGACAAGTTCACTGTAATTTTTAGCAATTGATAAAGACACATTTGAAGCGGAAACTACCCAAGATCTGCAGCAATAACTTATCAGTATATTGAAGACTCCGGTTTTTATAGCAGACATTTCAATTATCCTATACATAATCTGGAATGAGATACAATAGTTACTTTATCATTTGACCAATTAAGTTTTTTCTTTTTAATCTGTGTTGCCAAAACTTGTTACTTGAATGGCTTCAAATGATAGTTTTAACATAACCATAAATAGTCTAAAAACTTAAAAACTCTTTTATCATTTGAAAGATGAAAACCAATCACAGAATGCTACTTTTTCATTTAATACTAAAAATAAATAAAATGTTATTGATACTGATTTCACCCAGTATCACCCAGAACTTTCCCAGAGGAACAACTGTCCAAAGTGAATAGAACGAAAGGCAGAAAAAACACCTCACCCTTGCCATGTTCAGTTTTCTTTGCACTTGCCAGAGGCTTCCCTTTTCCCAAAGCAAAAGAAGCCCCCATCCCTAAGTGTGTACTGGGCAGCAGGAAGGGCCAGAGGCAGCACGGTGGCGGCAGCGCAATATACAGACTTCTTTTCCATCGCCCCCTTTGGATCGGGAGTGTGTGTGCGTCCCAGGCACGATGCAGACCCACTGCCTTAGTCCCCTCCCGTGGAGCAGTGATGGTAAACACAAACGGCTCCAGAACCCAGAAAGACCTTTCAATAAGGTTGTATTCAAGGAAATGTTTCTCTGTACGAGACCAGCAGTGGCACAGATGCACTGACAAAGGGCCCCTGAATCTGCCCTCAGGGTCCAGAAGAAATCAGGCCACGGCTGGAGTGAAGCAGTGGAAAGGGTGCGCCCACCTGGGCACTTGTTGGGCACTTGATGACTCAAGTACAGTAACACCCAGCTGCCACTCTCACGAACAAATGACCAGAGCTGGCCAATCATGAGATTTTCCAAGAGAAGAAGAAATAGAGATTTTTATGCAAATTTCCCAATTCTTAAAAGCTGGCAACTATTTAAAGATTTTTAATTTGATTAGATGAACCGAATTATTTGGAAGGCAAATATGGTTCATGGGCTACTACTCTGCCCCTACTCCTTTACATTTAACAGATTTTCTTGTTCTTATTTATGACACTAAAGGAGGTTCAAAATATTTACTGACTGAATGAAAAAATAACAAACTAATACAGAGTTACGAATATAACTCTCCTCTTCCTCATGTGCTACAAGCCACACAAATTAAAATGAAAACAAAAAGTTCCCTCTTTTCTCTAAAGTAATTAGATTCATAGAAATCGAAAGTAGAATGGTGGCTTGCCAGGGGCGTGGGGGAGGGATGGGGGGAGGGATATTTAATAGGGACAGAGATTCAGTTCCACAAGATGACAAAGTTCTCAGGATCTGTCATAGCTATGTAAATAAAGTTAACAAAACTGAAAAACAGTACACCTAAAAATGGTTAAGATGCTAAATCTTTTGTGCGTTTTCATCTCAATTTTTAAAAAGTTACCTCTTTTATTTTGAAATATGCCTGGCCCTTGATTTTCGCAGCAATGGTAAGAACTTTGGGATCAAAAACAAACTGAACAAAAGCTTTAAAATTCGACCAGAATATCAGCTGAGTGTTGCTTAAAGAGGCTATGATTTTCCATGCCATGTCAAAAGAGTCTATGCAGAGTGATTCAGAGGTGGTCAGAAGCTGGTAGGGGAAAATAAAAAGAAAGAAACACATGATTATCACAATTTCAGAAACTGATGTGTGTTCCTATTCTTCAATTTATGTCTCGCTATACCTTACCTTGGGAACCAACATTTTCATACAGTGGAACACAGGTGAGACTTGCTCAGAAGGGAGAACTGTGAGGGCTTCCAGTGCAGACTGCAAAGTCCTTACTGCCGCTGGAACGGCAGGCAGAGTGGGTTCCAGAATCTCACCCTCTGAGGCTGGTGTAAGGGTGTGACATTTTCGCAACAAGAAAGAGAGGCAGACCCACTGATCATGAATATATTGTGCAACTATTTTCCCCCATCCTTGGGAAGATGATGACTCTTCAAAAAAACTGAGACAAAAAAGTCAGTCACAAACCCCATCCTTCCTTAGATCTCTCAATTTCTTTTGCATGTGGTAGTACACTCTCCTTACAAGGGGAGAAATTAAACAGTCATTATTAAACTATTCTGTCTACCAAAAAACAAGGAAACTGCAGAAAACTCAATTTCCTAACTCCTCTGAAAGCAGGTGTTTTCACTCACTTTAAATGACTCACTGACAACTAAATGCAGAAAAGTTAATGGGTTTCCAGTAATAGAGATGAATAATGTAATAATAGATTATCACCTGAATGAAGCCTGTTCTCAAATCTTAAATAATTCTTTAACTAAGTACCTCAATGACTGAGGAAAAAGTGGATTTTTAAACATTCGCAAGAGTAAGACTTTTGTGTGCATGCTGCTCTCCAAGGCGGGAACACACCTGCTCTCCCCCGTGTGGGGCTTCTGCAGAGGCTGATTGAGCTGGAGTGAGGAGATGAACGTCTCCGGGGGACCCACATCCAGGCAGCCCAGCTGCAGCTCCGGCTTCTGGCTGGCGACCTCACACACCGCGGCCAAGGCACCCATGCTGACAGCCCTCTGAACCTGCCTACCCAGCGTGGGCTCCTGGGGGGAGACAGGACAGCCTTCTGTAGCCAGCAAGGACGGGGATTCCAGTCTGTGGGGACCTCACGCCCACCTTTCCTGCTTTGTGTCTGCTGCTGAATGTCAGAGGAAAGAAAACGAAATCCAGTATACGGCACTCGGTCACACCATCTCTGTGCAAACGGGTGGTGAACAAACTTAAAGTGGCAATAAAAATCCAGCAGCGAGTGAACCGAGAACTTCCAGATATACAAGCTGGATTTAGAAAAGGCAGAGGAATCAAGAGCTCAAATGACCAACATCTGCCGGATTACAGAAAAACAAGGCAATTCCAGAAAAACATCTACTTCTGCTTCATTGACTACGCTAACACCTTTGACTGTGTGGATCACAACAAACTGTGGAAAATTCCTCAAGAGATGGGAATTCCAGACCACCTTTCCTGTCTCCCAAGAAACCTGTATGCAGGACAAGAAGCAACAATTAGACTGGACATGGAACAACAGACTGGCTCAAAATTGGAAAAGGAGTACCTCAAGGCTGCATATTGTCATCCTGTTTATTTACCTTATAATACAGACTACATCATTCAAAATGCCAGGCTGGATGATTCACAAGCTGGAATCAAGATTGCAGGGAGAAATATCAACAACCTCAGATATGCAGATGATATCGCTCTAATGGCAGAAAGTGAAGAGGAACTAAAGAGTTTCTAGAAAAAAGTAAAAGAGGAGGGTGAAAAAGTTGGCTTAAAACCCAACGTTCAAAAACTGAAAATCATGACATCCAGTGCCATCACTTCATGGCAAATACATGGGAAAAAAGTGGAAACAACGACAGACTTTATTTTCTTGGGCTCCAAAATCACTGCAGACAGTGACTGCAGCCACACATCTGCTCCGTGGAAGGAAAGCTATGACCAACCCAGACAGCGTATTAAAAAGCAGAGACACCACTTTGCTGACAAAGGTCCATACAGTCAAAGCTATGGTTTTTCCAGTGGTCATGCACAGATGTGAGAGCTGGACCATAAAGAAGGTTAAGCGCCAAAGAACTGCTGCTTTTGAACTCGAGTGCTGGAGAAGACTCTTGAGAGTCCCTTGGACTGCAAGATCCAACTAGTCTAAAGGAAATCAACTCTGAATATTCCCTGGAAGGACCAATGCTGAAGCTGAAGCTCCAATACACTGATCACCTGATTCGAAGAGCTGACTCACTGGAAATGACCCTGAGGCTCAGAAAGACTGAAGGCAAGAGGAGAGGGGGGTGATAGAGGATGAAATGGTTGGATGACAGCACTGACTCAATGGACATGAGTTTGAGCAAAGTCAGGGAGATAGCGAAGGACGGGGAAGCTCAGCGTGCTGCAGTTCATGGGGTCACAAAGAGTCGGACACAACTTAGTGACCAAACAACAACAACAACAGAAACTCAGCAATTCAGACTAAAAGACAACCTGGATACAACTTTCCTACGACTGAGTCTTATTGCAACTGTTTGGCTCAAGTAGAATTAAAAATAAAAGGTGGGGGAACTTCCCTGGCTGTCCAGCAGTAAGATCTGCATTCCCATTGTAGGGTACACAGGTTTGATCCCTGGTAAGCGAACTAAGAACCTACATGCCACATGTGCTGCCAAAAGAAAGAAAAGAGAGAGAGACGTCCATTCACTTAAAAAGGAAAACAAAAGGCTCCTTGCAAAGACACACGCAAGTCCTTCAGGCAGCTGCATTCTGCTTCTGGCAAGGTGAGGCAGCACAGCAGCAGTTACTGATGAGAGCTGGATCCACGAGCCGCACAGCCGAGGTCTGACCTTGACTGCACCGACCACCGGCTGGCTGTGAACACACACCACACCTCGGTGTGCTCTGCTGTACAATGGCAACAGTGACAGAATCTACTTCACGGAATTAGTGTGAAAATTAAGTAAACTGGTTATTTCACATAAAGCACTTGGCACTCTACATGTAGGAGCACAAAGGAAGGAGACCAAGACAGCTGGCTTTGTATGTACAGAGAGAAAATGAGTCTCTAGCCAGGAATGCAGGCAAGAACCTGGGCAGGGGAAACAGCTTCTTTGAGAGATCAAAGCTGTTCTCCCCAGCACTTTCCACCACTGACATCTCTACAGAAAGGAACCCTCTGGTACTTATTCCACCCACACCTGCCCCTGCCACCCCCAAAGTAAACTGAGTGTCTCTACAGATCAATTTTACTCTGCAACACCGCCAATACAGGAAATAAAATTCAGGATTACTTTTGAGTCGTATAATATGGCCCCTATTAACCTTCATGTAATTCAGTGAATCACTAAAGAAAGCAAGCCAATCTCTAAAAATCACTGAGGTCTGGTTCACGGTTCTGGCCCACAGTCAGAACTCACAATGTCCCTTCATTACACTAATATGCAGCGGATGGGATACTGAAGGATTAATCAGTCCTCCTTATAATTTTCTTCTAGGACATTTATTGAAAACTACTTCAAAAATTAGATTATTAAAGGAAACAAGGAACTATTTTAATTAGCAGCCCAGACTGAATTATGATTCAGCTCAACTTTGAAAAATCCTTACCACGTGTTAATTGCAAAGAGCTAACATTTACTGAGGACTTTCCAGGTGCCAGGTACTGTTCTAAAGGCTTACCATTAATGAGCCAGCTTTAATCTTCACATCAACCCTATAAGCCTCATTTTGCAGGTACAGTAAATGAAGCAGAGAGAGGTTAAGTAAGTTCCCCAAGGTCACACAGCTAGTAACAATAAAGCCAGGATTCACAACCAGGAAGTCTAATTCTAAAGCCTGTGCTCATAACCACTACATCTTATTATATCATGTTAAGAAATGCCTCTAGGTATGAAAATCTAATGGAGGAGACATATGCACATAAATTATTCCAAAAACAAGTAAAATGGAAATAAGTACAAAAATAAAGGCATAAAAAGCAACAGATAAATGAAGGAAAGAATGACACACCAATCCAAGGCCTTCAAGAGAAAATGTAACTTGAGCCGGGACATTAGGATGGCCCAGCTACTACTGGCAAGTGTATGCTGAAGGGGCGGCATTCTCAGCGGAAGGACCACACAGGAGGCCCGGGTGAGGCAGGCTGCGCCTGTGCTTGTGATCTGGGAAGCCCCGGGTGGCGGCCGAGCAGGAATGCAGCCCAGGTGTCCTGGGGGAAGGAAGGGGAGATGCTGTGCATGACTAGGCTAGAAAACGAGGCAGACAGCTAGGCACGGAGGCTCTAGACACCACACTGGTGACTGTGGACACCTGAAAGTGTCCCTGACTGGTACCTGGGCAAAAGACCTAGTGGAAATCCACTCTCTGTGTCTAAATGATTTTGAGACTGAAGTCACCATATCTTTGCTATATACCTATTATGACAGGAGTTGTTCTATTATTATAATGTTATATCTTATATACAATGTTATATATATGACAGGAGTCTCAATCTTCATCAAACTTTATGAACAAAGGATATTATTTTCAATATTAAATTTTGGCAGATGCTTTTTGTGTATCAAAACATTGTCTAATAGTCAAGTGTGTATTCCATACATGCCTTATTCAACATAGCTATAAGCCTTGAAGCAAAGAGGATTACCTGTTCATGGTCCACCTCCTGAAGATGCCGAATGGATGCATTCTTCAAAGGAGAAATAACTCTCCAAATAGGGTTGCCTCTGTTCCACCCAACATTCAGGTGGAGATTTATAAGCTCAGTTAACACCATCAGGTACAAATGGCAACGATCCAGATCTGAAACCTAAGACACACAAATAAAGCGCTTAACAAGCAGGGTCCACAATTTTCACAAAATCAGGAGAGTTCAGACAGGAAATAAATTAGTGTATCTAAAAGTACTGAAAGATGGCACTGAAGAGAGGAGAAAGCGTCTCCTCCAGGAAGCCTTCCCTCAACTCCCCGGGCAGAGCTGAGCACATCCTCCCCTGTGCTTAGACAGCTTCTCTGCATTCAGCACAGCTACAGTGCACATCTTGACTCTCTGGGCATGCAGCTGGCTCCCCACCTTGATTACGGGCACACTGGCCACCCTCTCCAGTATTCTGGCCTGGAGAATCGCCTGGACAGAGGGGTCTGGCGGGCTACAGTCCACGCAGGCGCAAAGAGCCGGGCACGACTGCAGTGACTTGGCATGGGTGGCAGCAACTACGCCTCCCAGGCTGTGTGAGTGTTACGTCGCTTCAGTCGTGTCTGACTGTTTTGGACTCCATGGACTGTAGCCCGCCAGGCCCCTCTGTCCACAGGACTCTCCAGGCCAGGATACCAGAGTGGGTTGCCATTCCCTACTCCAGGGGACCTGCCTGACCCAGGGGTCGGACCCACACCTTTTACGTCCCCTGCACTGGCAGGCAGGTTCTTTACCACTGGCGCCACCTGGGAAGCCCAGCATACACAGAGCCTGGGGCGCACAGCTCTGCCCCCCACGCTAACACGTTATAAGTGACCGCAGCAGCAACGACAGCAGCTGCCGCGCCCTCTCCTGTAGGCACGTGCGACCCTCCATTCGTACAAGGGGGGGCCGCTGCCCCACTGCCTAAGAGGACTAAGTTCAGAGAGGTTGGACAGCTTCTGCAGCATCTCAGAGCTAGTGAGCAGGGGAAGGGAACTAAACGCAAGTCTCCCACACATAGGCAGGCCGGGTTCAGGCTAGCTCTGTGACCTATGACAAGGGACCTAATCTCTTTGGGCCTCAGATTCCTTACTTGTAAAATGGGGAGGGTGCACCTCTCCATCACAAGGTTTTGGGAAGAATTAAGGGAGAGAAAGCATGCTGAAGAGAGGGGCCCTGAGTGGAAGCCTTGAGTATTATTACAGTGACAAGCACTCTACCCTCAGGCTTCCACGGCACACAGGAAGCACAGAATTCATTCAGTTTATCAGTGTTTACTGAGCAACCACTAGATGCTAGGCACTTTGCCAAGTCCTAGGATACAATGCAGAGAGAAGTGACAACTCCAGGGCTTGGTGACAGATTGAACCCAGGGGGTGAGAGTGATGGATAAAGGCACCAGGGAGGATTCCCAAGTCTTAGGCGTAAAGAAACCTGTTGGTCACACACACAGGGGCGCGGGGTAGGGTGGGTAACCTCCTACAGGGATGCTAAGAGGTTCCACTTCAAATAGTGTACGTGTGGGAAATCCAGCTCAAGTTATCAACCAGCAGCGGGCTGAATGGCATTCGTCCAGAAGCAGTCAAGAGTGGAGACGGACGTAAGGGTGCCTGACGTAACTGAACTTGGGTATGCAGATGAGGTCACCTAGACAGGAGGAAATGAGAAAAGAAGGGGCCCAAACCAAGCCTGAAAAGCTGACTTTCACAGCTACACATCAGAGAATGGACATCTGTGGGAGAGCCTATTGTTAAATACTATCACGCTGCTGAGGGGAAGGAAAGTGGCGAAGAGACTTTTATTAAACTGTAATAAGTTACCAAACAAATGTACTTAATTGGGAATTCTAATTCCAAATGTATTAAAGAATGGATTTATGTAATAATTTAAAATTATTTTGGAAATGAGTTCACTTTTCAAAATCTGAAAGACAAAATCACAGTAACTTTTCCCTTTTTAAAGCTATTTTTAGCTTCAGACTCCCAAGTCTGAAAACTTCTGTAATAAAATGGAAAAGTAATACTGATAACAATAAAGTGATACGAGAACAAAATATGAAAAGTTACTTCTTTATTAAATGTCTTCTTGGAAACTTAGTGTAGCAAAACTACTGTTAACAATTGTTGAATAAGAAAAAGGCTAAAGACAAATACACTGCTCTCCAGAGGAGTTTGTTCCTTGCCTTATCAAAATATCTCAGGTCTTTTGCTATAAAACTTGCCCTTCTGTATTTTCACACCTGCTTATCAGCTATCAAACAAATGTCCTTAATTGGAAGTTCTAATAAAAGTTAAAATAAGTATGCTTGCTCACTCTACTGACAATGTAATGACTATATTTATTTCAACATCTGTCCTAGAGAATGTCAAACCCTTCCAAATTAAGAATTATACATATTTCTATAAAATTAATGTTTTCAAAATATTCCCAAAGAAAAGGAGAAAACTTTATAATTTTTTTTCAGCTGTCCTAGAAAGAACAATTATGCAGTGAGCACAGACAGAGAGGATACCTATCTTCATAGAGCATCCTCCTCTCCTCAGACTGGTTGTTCTCAACTCTAATTTCATCTGAAGATCACACACAGACATAAAAATATATGTGTACCGACACCCAGTCCCATCCCAAACCTGCCAAGATAGAATCTCTGGATCCTGGGGCCAGATACACATTGACTATGCTAAGTACTTCAAATATGTTATACCATTTGGTACTCTCTAAATTCTAGGAAACAGATATCTTATCTCCACTTTGCAGATGAGGAAACTGAGGCTCAGAAAAGCTACATAACTTTCCTAGGATCAGTTACACTAACTGAACTGGAAGTAGGAGACTCTAAAGCTTCATTTTTTTCTGCTCCCCAAGGCCACTTCTCAAGAAAATATCACATTAACTTCTCCTTTCAACTTAATACAGTGCCTACCAGTCAGTAATCACTCAAAATACTGATGAAAAGACTGAAGTTACTCAAGTAAATACTTACAGTACTTAGTTCATTCATAGTAAGTCTTCTGAGAATAAATTCAGAAACGCTCTCTGTAGCAGACATGATAAAGTTCTGAAGAAGGGTAAATACCTCATCTGTATGGAGGAAAAAAAGCATGCAACTAAAATTATAGAAATAAGTTATTTGGAATCACGTATATCATACATTCTAGCAAAAGTTCAACTCTGTTAGGTGTATATGTGAATCACTTACCAAAAATGAATTCTGATAACATAACAGTAGGGCTATCTACAACAAATCTTAAAAATCATTGAAGAGTTTCGGTTCTGGATAAGATGCAGCAAAGGCACATTGTCCTCCCTCACTGAATTCAGCTACAAAGCCTGGATAAGATATCTGAGTCACGTGAAGACTCTCAAAAGTCAAAAGCAGCAGATGGATTTAGCAACTAAGAACCCTGAACAGTGGTGAGTTTGCTTTGGACCCCACTGTAGACTGGACTTCCCGATGGAGGAGCAGTCGGGAAGGTGGGCAGCAGACTGGGCCCCCACTTTCTGGTCAGGAAATTATAAACGGGAAACTCAGAGAACTAGACAGCGAGCAGTTCGGAGATTCCAAAGAGGGACATGATCAGGAAAACAGCCCCAGCAAGTGGTGTATGGAGGATGGCTAGGCTCATCCCTGAATGGCTAGCCCTGGACATGATGCTACTCAGAAGGTCAGACAGACCACCACACAGGTGCCGGCCTGGCCGCGGGATGCCGCACTCGGGGCACCGGTCAAGACAGCACTGCAAAGGCTTGAAAACAAAACTGACAGTGAACCAACACCCATAGAAGCTGGAGCAACAGAAATTGAAGCCTAAACCATCAGGCTGGCTGACCTCCACACAAATGTATCAACACTGTCCACAGACCTAAACAAGACCCAGAGTCTCATAACACAATATTCAAAATATCTGGGATACAATCCAAAATAACTGGGTAGATAAAGTATGAGGAAATTCCTAGCTCATACGGGAAAAGAATCTACAAATGATAACACCAAGATGACAGGGATGTTAGAATAATCTGACAAAGGCTTTAAAGCAGCTATTAAAACATGCCTGAACAGTCAACACTTATTCTTGAAAGAAATGGAAAACCAGAAAGTCTCACCAAAAAAAACAGAAGACTTATACAAAAACCAAATAGAAATTTTATAATTGAAAGTACAATAACTGAAAATTTAAAAACTCAATGGATGGGATCAATAACAGAAAAGAAATGGAAGGGAAAATAATCAGTGAACTTGAAAACAGATCAGTAAAATATGCAAACTGGGGAATGCCCTGGCGGTCCAGTGATTAGGACTCCACACTTCTGCTGCAGGGGACACAGGTCCAGTCCCTGGTCGGGGAACTAAACTACTGCTTGTGCAGCTTGGCTAGGTTTAAATAAAAAAAAAAGAAAAAAGGCAATCTGACATGGTATAGCCAAGCTCCTCAAAACTGCAAACAAAGAAATAGTACTGAATGCACAGAGAAATTACCTGGGGCAGAAAAGGATGTAAATGACTACAGAGTTCTAATGAGAAACTGTGGAGGTCAGAAACAAATGGGACACTTTTAAATTGCTGAAGAAAAGACCGAGCAAACCAGAATTTCATATTCAACAAAAATAGTCTTCAGAAGACAAAATAAAAACATTTTCAGATGAAGGGGAATTAAGAGAATTCTTTGCCAACAAACTTGCCTCCAAAGAAATATTAAAAGACATTTTTCCAACAAAAGGTATACAGTGCCACAGGAAAACATGGAATGTCAAGGATAAAAGAGCAAAATAATTTTAAATGGGTAAATACAAGAGACTATTCCCTTGAGTCTTTAAAATATGTTTGATGGTTAAAAGCAAAAAAATACAACATTGTCTGGTACCATTTTTAACAAACGTAGACATAGGATAACTATAATAAATGAGGGAGAGAAGATTAAGGGACCTACATGAATTTCAAGTTGGTAAAATGTTAATTCTAAGCTGATTGTAAAAAAGTATGCACATCATAATCCCTATAGCAATCAAACATAAAACTTCGGACATTTAGGAAAAAAACACAAAAGCTAACTAAAATGGAAGACAAAATAATGTTCAGACTACTCAAAAGAAGCCAGTAGAGGGGAAAGAAAGAAATGAGAAACAGGAAAATAAACAGAATACAAAAATGAGAGCTCTAAAACCAAATATGTAAATAATTACATTAAATGCAAATAGTTTTGGAGAAGGCAATGGCACCCCACTCCAGTACTCTTGCCTGGAAAATCCCATGGACGGAGGAGCCTGGTGGGCTGCAGTCCATGGGGTCGCTAAGAGTTGGACACGACTGAGCGACTTCCCTTTCCCTTTTCACTTTCATGCACTGGCGAAGGAAATGGCAGCCCACTCCAGTGCTCTTGCCTGGAGAATCCCGGGGAAGGGGGAGCATGGTGGGCTGCCATCTGTGGGGTCACACAGAGTCGGACAGGACTGAAGTGACTCAGCAGCAGCAGCAACAGCAAATAGTTTACACCAAATAAAAGACAGAGACTGTCAGAAGAGACAAAATATCGTGCTCCAACCATATGCTGTCTATAAGAAATTCACTTTAAATATAATGTTCATTAAATAGGCTAAAAGTACAAAGCCAGAAAAAAAAGGTACTATGCAAATTCTAATTAAAAGAAAGCACAAGTGGTTATACTACTATCAGACAAAGTAGGAAAATCATCAGGGATAAAAAGGGACATTACATAATGATAAAAGAGTCAACTCCTAAGAAAAAGCACAACCTACCTAACAACAGACCTTCAAAATACATAAAGCGAAGCTGGCAGCAGTAAAAGGAGAAAGAGACAAATCCAAAATTATAGTTGGAGTTCAACACTCCTAAATTCCAAGAAAATAAAACTGAAAGGCATGAAACTCTTGGATATAATTGACATTTACAGAACACCAAACTCAGTAATAGCAGAATATATCTTCTTTCCAAGTGTACATGGAACATAGGCCAAAATAAACCATACCCTAACAAAATAACAATTTTTAAAAGCTGAAATTGTACAAAGTATGCTCTCTTGACTAGAACGGAATTAAAACAAAAAGCAATAACAGAAAGATAACAGGAAAATCTCCAAATACATTTCTAATTTCATGGGTAAAAGAGAAAGTCTCAAAAAAAAAAAAATCTGAACTAAAGATACAACATACCAAAATTTGTGGGATGCAGATAATACAAAACTAAAGAAAATTCACAGCATTCGATATCATTTTTAAAAAGATCTAAAGTTATAATCTAAGCTTCTGCCTTAACTTCAGCAAAAGGCAAAATAAACCAAAAGCAAGCAGACAGATGCAAACAACAGAAATCAATGGAATTGAAAAGAGAAAAATCAGCAGAGAAAAATCAATGAAACCAAAAGCTGCTTCTTTGAGAAGGTCAATACTAGCCAGTCTCAACGAAAAGAGAGAGAGGATCACCACTTCCACTGTCAGGAGTCAAAAATGAACCACTTCAAGACCCCAGATCCTGAAGAAATTTAAAGGATAAACCATGAAAAACCCTAGAAATGTAACTGCCCTCATCCACAAATGACATGCTTGTCTACAAAAAAATCCCAAGGATCTTAAAAAATAGAACTACTTCAACTAATAAGCACACTTCAGCAAGGTTACAGGATACAAATCAACACACAAAAATCAATCACATTTCTGTATGCTAGCAAAGCACAATTCAAAACCAAAAACTTAAAAAATCTATTATTTACAATAATCTTTCCCCCAAAGATATGCTACATAAATCTAACAAACCCTGCATAGGATATAGATGCTGAAGACTTAAAAGAGACTCTGATGAAAGAAATAAATGACAGCCTAAATAAACTGGGGGATAAACCATATTCATGAATTAAAAGTCTCAATAAAGAAAGCAATTCTCAAAAAAACTTATCTTTATATTCAGTTCAGTTCCAATCAATTCCAGTAAGATTTTTTTTTTGGTAAATACAGACAAGCTGATTCTAAAGTTTACACTGAAAGGCAAAGGCGCTAGAAGAGCTCGAAATACTTCTGACAAAAAAATAAATTTGAAAGAATCACATTACCTATTTAAAGACTTATTGTAAATCTACAGTAACCAAAAGTGCAGTATTAGTAAAGGGACAAAAATACAGATCAATAAAACAGCCCAGAAATAGATGCACAGAAATATGGTCAATTGTTTTTAAACAATTTTATTGAGCTATAAATGGCACATTTTACCATTCACCCACAAGAGTGTACACTTCAGTGGTGCTCAGTACAATCAAATGTGTAAAACCATCACCACTCCATTTTGGAACATCTTCATCGCCACAGAGAGAAAAGCCCATACCCTTGAGCCACCACCCCTGTAACCCCCATCCTCGCCCTGCCCCAAGCAGTCACTGATATACTTTGCCTCTCTAGGCTTGCCTATTCTGGATGCTTCATGTAAATGGAATCATACCTTACATGGCATTTTGCAACTGGCTTCTTTCACTTAATCTTTTCAAGATTCATCCATGTGTCAGTACTTCTGTGTTCCTTTTTATAGTCATCTATCGATTATCTATTCATGCATCCACCTATTTTGGCTTGTTTCCACCACAGCCAATTAATTTTTGACAATTCAAGAGAAAAGGAAATCTCATCAACAAATGGTCCTGGAGCAACAGGAAACGCGTAGGCAAAAAACAAACCTCAACGTCACCTCCCACCTTAACAAATTACCTCCACTTACATCCTAGATCTGAAAACTAAAAAACCATAAATCAGGGGCTTCCCTGGTAGCTCAGTGGTAAAGAACCTGCCTCCTGATGCAGCAGAGAGGGATCGATCCCCGATCTGGGAAGGCCCCACCACGACCACGGAGCCTGTGCTCCACAACAAGAGTCCTGTCACTGCAACTGGAGAGTAGCCCCTACTTGCTGCACCTAGAGAAAAAGCCCCTGCAGCAATGAAGGCCGGGCACAGTCAAAAAGAAATAAATAAAATTATATGATAAATAAACTGGACTTCATCAAAGAAAAACGTCTGATCTACAAAACATCCCGTTAAGAGAGTGAAAAAGAGACGCTCCAGGTTTGGGAAAAATATTTTTAAATCACATATTCAACAAAAGACTTGTATCTATTAATAGAATATATCACAAACTGTCATTATTATATATAAGATTATGAAAACCCAATTTAAAAATAGGCAAAAGATTTAAATAGGTATTTAACAAAATGCTGCATCTATCACTCGCAGATAAATCTTTTACAAGATTACACACTGCACTAAAAATCACAGTGTTAATTTTAAACATTCATGTTACCTATTATAAAGACAGCCCTCTTACGGCCTCTGAAGTATCTCATGGATGAGTCACTTGCCAGTTTAAGCAGCCACCAGCAAACAGTTGGGAATTAAAGCTTTTTATGAACCAAGAAAATGACTGATGAACATGGTAAGAACAGAAAACTCCTCTCTTCTATAATCTCTGCCTTTTATTTCTCAACTCATATCTCAAACTTAGAGCATAAAAAAATATTTTTTTTTCACAGATTCATTCAAACCCATTAGACTGAAAAAAAAGTTAACTTGAGATTACAAGGGCAGGTTTAGGGCTTGAAGAACAGAGAACAAAGTGACATGAAGAAGCTGATGCTATTCATGTTTCCAGCGTTATCACCGCTGTTACCACGCTGTTTCCTATCTGTTGCCACAGGACTCGAGAACCTCTCTTTCACTTAGACACCCAGTCAGTGCCACGTCCTTAAATCTAACACTGCATCACAAGAGACAAACCTGTGCACAGGTTCAGAATGATGTTTGGGGTTTTGTTTCCTATAACTGACTGTCACAACCTGAATCCCAAAAGCAGTACCTAAATTGATCAAAATGCTATCTCAGCCAAAATCCTGATAGCACTTCATACCCATGAGGATAGCCACTATCAAAAATAAGGAAAATCAAAGATAACAAGCGTTCTCGAGGATGTGGAGGAATTAGAGCCTTGTGCACGGCCAACTGGAATGGAATACTAAATATTCAGAGAAGGCAGTGGCACCCCACTCCAGTGTTCTTGCCTGGAGAATCCCAGGGACGGTGGAGCCTGGTGGGCTGCCGTCTGTGGGGTCGCACAGAGTCAGACACGCCTGAAGTGACTCAGCAGCAGCAGCACCGCCAACTGGAATACTAAATGGTACAGCTGCTATGAAAAACATGTGGCTCCTCAAAAACTTAAACACAAAGGGAATTCCCTGGCTGTCCAGTGGTTAGAACTTGGCGCTTTCACTGCTGGGGGCCCAGGTTCAATCCCTGGTCAGGGAACTAAGATTCCACAGGCCTCAAATCACAGTCAAAAAAGAAAAAAAAAATTAAACACAGAATTACCATGATTTTAGAGGAACTAAACAGCCTCATGTTGAAAGTGAAAGAGTTAAGAGTGAAAAAGCTGGATTAAAACTCAACATTCAAGAAACTAAGATCGTGGCATCCGGTTCTATCACTTCATGGCAAATAGATGGGGAAACAATGTAGACAGTGAGAGACTTTATTTTCTCAGGCTCCAAAATCACTGCAGATGGTGACTGCAGCCATGAAATTAAAAGACGCTTGCTCCTTGGAAGAAAAGCTATGACCAACCTAGACAGCATATTAAAAAGCAGAGACATTACTTTGCCAACAAAGGTCCACCTAATCAAATTATGGTTTTTCCAGTGGTCATGTATGCATGTGAGAGTTGGACTAAGAAGAAAGCTGAGTGCCGAAGAATTGATGCTTTTGAACTGTGGTGTTGGAGAAGACTCTTGAGAGTCCCTTGGGCTGCAAGGAGATCCAACCAGTCCATCCTTAAGGAAATCAACCCTGAATATTCACTGGAAGGACTGATGCTAAAGCTGAAGCTCCAATACTTTGGCCACCTGACACAAAGAACTGACTCGTTTGAAAAGACTGGGAAAGACTATAAAGGCAGGAGGAGAAGGGGACAATAGAGGATGAGATGGTTGGAAGGAATCACCAACTTGCTGGACATGAGTTTGGGCAAGTCCCGAGAGTTTGTGATGGAAAGGGAAGCCTGGAGTGCTGTAGTCCATGGGGTTGCTAAGAAAGAGTTGGACACAACTGAGAATTACCCTTTGACCCAGCAATTCCACTTCTGAGTAGGTACCCCAAAGAACTGAAAGCAAGGACTTGAACAGACACTTGTACATTAATGTTCACAGCAGCGTTATTTGAATAGTCAAAAAATGGAAACACTCTAAACTCCCACCAACAGATGAATGGATAAACAAAGCGTGGCATACACATACAACAGAGTACCATTCATCTTTAAGAAGGAATGACATTCTGATACAGGCTACAGTGTGGATGAACCTTTTGAACACACTAATGTTAAGTGAAATAAGCCTGACATAAAAGGATAAGTATTGTATGATTCCACTTAGAACAGCCAAATTCCCAGAGACAGAAATACCTGGTGTTGCCAGGGGCTGGGGAGGGAAGGTTGGGATAGGGAGTAATTATCTAGCAGGTACAGAGAGTTGGCTGGGAAGATGAAAAAGTCCTGGAGATGGACTATGGTGATGGTTGCTCAACATTGTACATACACTTAAAAATGTTTAAAGTGTACAGTTCGTTACGTATATTTTACCACAATTTAAAAACTAATTAAAACGTAATTTGGGAAGAAAAGTTCAAAGAGACACAAATGATCAAAGCCAGAAACCAAAAGCAACTCAGGAAAAAAGTAACACTCAGCGAAGAGGATCATACCCACTATTGTGACAAATTCAGCCTGTAGGTAGGACAGAAGTATGATGAAGTCAGTTACTTGGCCCTGTATAATCCAATGTAACAAGGGGAGAGTTACAATGTGACTAATGGTATGTTTCCTCCTGTAAAAAATAAGCATTGTACAGCTACTGTGAATAAAAAAAAATTACCATTGGAACATCATTTATTCAGAGCTTTAAGCTGACAAAGGCAGCAGAGACCGTTTCACCAAAGTTATGAATTAGGCTTTAGTTTATTTTGAACATTTTAAGACATCTTTTGGGGGAGTTTTAAGTAAAATGGGTTTTCCCACACAGGCCGCTATGGCTCGTAAGTAGGTGAAAATGTGTCTGCATTTCCCAGGAGTGTGTTTTAATGTTACACCTTTCACAGCAGATCCAGGCTTAGCCAAGTTCTGCTGCAGAATGTGCTGAAGCACGGCAAATTCAAGTTTTGCTTTTTGGAACTTTCTAGAATTTTTTGCCCTGAATATTTTCAGTCTATAGTTGGTTTAACCCATAAATATGGAGGGCTGACTGTACCTCGTTATTGCTGACTTTACCACTATGTGTTCATCTATCCTAGGACTTGCAGTTAGTTGCTAGATTATTTACTCGACTTATAAAATGAAAATAAGTATTTTCCTCTTTCCCTATCAAAGAAATTCTTTCAGGATTTAGATCTATTTTAATTTAATTAAATAGATCTTAATGAGCAGATGTAAGATATCATATATAGGACAGATAAATAAGGTCCTACTGCATAGCACAGAGCACTACATTCAGTGAAAGTGAAAGTAAAGTTCCTCAGTCGTGTCCGACTCTTTGCGACCCCTTGGACTGTAGCCCACCAGGCTCCTCCTTCCATGGGATTGTCCAGGCAAGAACACTGGAGTGGGCTGCCATTGCCTTCTCCAGGAGATGTTCCCAACCCAGGGATTGAACCTGGGTTTCCCACATGCTTTATCATCTGAGCCACCACCATAATGAAAAAGAATATTTTAAAAAAGCAAGCGTGTGTGCATGTACGTGTACCCCAGTGTTCATCGCCGCACTGTTTACAATGGCCAGGACATGGAAGCAACCTAGATACCCACCAACTGATGAACGGATAAGAAAGCTGTGGTACATATACACAATGGACTATTACTCAGCATTAAAAAAAATTCATTTGAATCAGTTCTACTCAGGTGGACGGAACTGGAGCCTATTATCCAGAGTGAAGTAAGCCAGAAGCAAAAAGAACAATACAGTATACTAACGCATATATATGGAATTTAGAAAGATGGTAACGAGAACCCTGCATGCGAGACAGCAAAAGGAACGCAGACGTATAGAACAGACTCGTGGACTCTGTGGATGAGGGAAAGGGTGGGGTGATATGGGAGAATGGCATTGAAACATGTTAATTACCATATGTGAAATCAATCGCCAGCCCAGGGTTGATGCTCGGTGCACCGGGATGACCCAGGGGGAGGGAATCGGGAGGGAGGAGGGAGGAGGGTTCTGGAGGGGGAACATATGTATACCCATGGCGGATTCATGTCAATGTATGGCAAAACCAACACAATAAAGAAAATTAAAAAAAAAAAAAATGACTTTGCTGTACAGTAGAAATGAATATAACATTGTATATCAACTAGACTTCAGTTAAAAATAAAGTTAACTAAACTAACATGTTTTGCCAGTTATCTGGAAGTCAACTACTACCAAAACTAAATACGGATTTCTTTGGCTCTTACACACAGTATAATAAGAGATGCATGAGGAGCAATGGGAACTTACATTCTGCAAGTGAGAACACAAAATATGTACACAGCTACTTGGAAAAAAAAGTCTCTATTATCTTAAAAGCTGAATACACACATAGCCTAAGAATCCCTCATTTTGGTCCTGTGGGTACATATGCTGAGAGACACACACAAGGCAGAAGAGGCATGCAGACAAGCGTTCAAATCATCCTGTACAGAAAAGCAGTAACGTAAATGCAGCCCAGCATCCGGCAACATGAGAGCACCTAACTGTGGTGTCATCACACAGTGGAAGGTAACACAACAGGGAGAGTGGGGCAGTATTTATACGAAAGGAGATGGATTAATCTTAGAAGAGCGCCAAGTGAAAAAGGTTACAGAAGACTTCTTGTGGTAGAGTAACATTTCTCTAAAGCTTACAAGCAGGAAAATGAGATAATATATTGTGAGAAAATTGATTTATGTGATTAAATCATTTTTTAAGTATATGGAAGTGACACATATAAAAACCAGAATAAGGAGGCAAAAGGCAGGGCCTGAGAAGTTATGGGTATATTCGTTCTCACAGATGCAATGGTGGCGTGTTCACAGGTGTATAGTTATTTTGCATCATAATTTATATACAACTATCTCATATTCTTACATGTATCAAATATCCCAATAATTTTCCAAAAGGTACCCATGACCCAGTCCTGCACATGAGGGTACTAAGTGAAGAGCTTTCAATAGTCAAGATGTGTCAAATGAACACAAGGTCATGCCTTAAAGGAGTAAAATCTTATAAAAAGTTACTGCTATGTGCACAGCATTTGGTCTGCTATCATCAAAAATATCAGAACTTGGACACTAGCTTTTATAATACTTCACAAATCTGTATGAAAATCTAACCTTTCACTATTATCCTCCAATTTAACCTGATTCCAAAGCTTCTCTAGAATATTCTTTCCTAAATGGAAAATTTCTGAAATTCCAAGTAAAATTGATCAGAAATATTGGGAACCAAGGCTTACCCACTGATAATTCTCATATCTGACATCCACGTGTTTTCAAATACTGTTTTACATAAATCTCAGCTTAAGGAAGGAAGGAAGTGCTCAACGCTTCCATCCACCAACCGTGCACTTCCTGGATGAAGCACTTTCTACACAGAGGAGCTCAGAGGCATGTGTATGCCTGTGTGCTAAGTCGCTCGGTCGTCTCCGACTAGGCGACCCCACGGAATGGAGCCCTCCAGGCTCCTCTGTGCACAAGTAATTATAAAATTATTGCTATTCTCACGCTTTAGTTTACTTTCTGTAACATGTTACACAGGGTCAATAAGAAATGGATCTTGGCTTAGAACATATATGAAATAGTGATCATTTTCAACAGTCTGGAAATCAATGAGAACCTACAGAAACAAACAAACAAAACAAGTAAAGGCAAATGAGATCACATTGCATCCACAGAACCAATAGTGCATAATGAATGCAGACTCTAGAATGTCAGCTCCGGATGCGCAGTCTGCTCCTTCGTGGCTGCCTCCCCAGCACCGCTCAGCAAGTATTTGCTCAGTGTATGAAGCTAAAGAACAAGGTCAGGAATTTCTTCTCATTCTGAGACCAACGACATACCCTGAGTACCAACGGTATACCTGGCAAAGCACCAACAGAGACTATTGATCCTCACCATCTCGGGGACCGGAACCTTTCAACAAGCAAGTGTGCAGTAACTTCAACAGCAACTGCAGGCATCTGTCAGTTTTCAGCAAGGGCATGTAGGCATTTGTACCAAACTTCACAAGGGCATCCCGGAGAGGATCTAAGAATATCCTTAATACATTCTGTGTCCTCCGCTTTTCACTAGACATTAAAAGACATGCCCAAATCAAGCACTTCAAAAGCATAAAGAAACTGTTTTCCACCTACAGTTTTGGTTAGCTAAAGATTCCACTGGACAGAATTACTCTTAAGGACGACCTGTCAGGACGAGCCTTTCCACTCGTGCTTTTTCAGTGAGTGCAGCGGTTCACTGGGGAAGAAAGCACGAGGAACAGTGCATGCCCTTGGACTTGGGCACAAGCGTGAACAAAACCCTAGGTCCACTTTATCAGCAGATTAACATGCTGAGACCTCGCTTCCACGTTTCAGAAAACAAAACAAAACAAATATATACTAGTCAAGGAAATGAGACATGTTAACAAAAAAATATAAAAAAGTAAAGATTTGTGAAAAACGGTTACAATCAACTTCATTACTGAAACTTTGTCTAGAAAACAGATTTGCATTATATGCAAATACACTACCTAAAGAAGCTGCTTTTTACAGTAATTATAATCTGGTGACAATCTGCTCATGTCTCTCAAAATATAAATGGGACTGTATTATCATTATTATTTTAAAAATTTACATACTTTATAAAGGGGTAAAATCCAGTAACTGTCTTTAATCTTACGCTAGGACCTTACAACCCATTCTTCTAATATTCTTATACAAAACCAGTGATTTGTGCATATATAGTTGTGTTTTAACTTCTGAAGTTTAAAACTCTGGTATTCTTAATTTATTGTTAATTTAAAACATTTCTTTACGTATGTGGCCATGTTCTAATTTCCTCCTTTAATAAGCTGTGATCAATTCCACACCAACCACTGAAAAGTCTGAATATGGACTATAAACAGGATTAGCCTTTTTTAAAAAAAGCTTTTTTTTCAAATTTAGAAACACTTACCTGTATTGACTCTTCATTCTTTCTACATCTATGGCCAGCAACACCATCATAGCAACAAGCTTAGCTTCAAACCAGTCAGGCATACAGCTGTTTTCGCCTCCTTAAACAATAGTTAATGTTTGCAAAGCATTAACAAAATCCTTCAAAGATGACATTTCAAAAATAAAACAGTTAAATGAATATGTTTTATCAGTATTACATGAGAGAGAGCAGAGAAGAAATATAGTAGAACCCCCCACAGCATGATTCATTTTTACATACTGAAATGTGAACACAAAGACATCTCTGCACGCCGATGCATGCCAAGCGCTGGCCTCAGACCCCATGGCTCCTATACTCATGGAACTCACAGTGCAGAAAAGAAGAGCATTCATCAAAGAATATACAGAGAGAGGTAAAATGACAAAGGCGGCAAGTGTTCTAAATGGTGCAAGTAGAGTGTATACTAGCAAGTAAGACAGTCACCCTGAAGAAAAAGACAATTGGGCTGAGTACAAAAGCGAGGAAAAAATGAGGAAGGGGAAGGAAGGTAGAAGGAAGAGCATGTCAAGGCCCTGAAGCAGCAGAGAGCAAGCGACATTCCGTGAAAAGGACTGGGGTACACAGTGGACGGAGCACCAAAGATGACCTCACAGGAACAGGTAGGAGAGACCAGGGACTGTATAGGCGTGTAAGGGCTTTCTGTCTTCTAATAGCAAAAGGAAGCCACTAGAGGTCACAGTGAATGTACAAAGAACGGGAGGAGACTTCTGTAAGATCCAAGTTTGTAGGCTAAACAGATTTTTCTAGGTATAATGTGGAAAAGAGATTGTAGAGGAAGCTAGATGCAAGGTAACCAGTTAAGAGGTAATTCTGGCATCTCGGATAAGAGGTAAGAGTTCCCTAAAATGGAACTGGCAAGGGTATGGAGTGGATACAGATACAAAGGCTTTGTTGACATCTCAGACTCCTGTCTGAACCTCAGGCGCACTGCTTGTTAGCTATGGGAGCTTGGGACAGCCGGCTGTCCTCTCAGAAAGCTTAGGTCATCTTCCATAAAGTCAAACTAAATAAACCTGTGACTTTTCTTGGGTTTATTATAAAAATTACGTAATATATGCAAAGTTTCTAGAACAACTTTTGGAAAAACGTGGTTAAATGATAAACTCAGTATTTTCCTATTCCTGAAAGACAGATAAAGTAAAATAAATCATAGAGCTCCTTTTCATTCTATCATAAGATGATACTCTTCACATCAGCTTCCAAGAAAGATTTAGTTAATCTAGTTTTCCAGACCAGTGGTTCAAATACTTAAAACATATTTTAAAATATTCTAATATATACTGGAAGTAATTTATTTTGATACAAATTTGTTAGACTAGTACAGAAGACAGACAATACTAAAAACACACTTGCATGGAGGATAACTTAGTTTAAAACACAACAAAAGAATAAACTTTATTGTATATTATTCTTTAAAATGTTATAAATACCACTTATTGATCAATAAGAAATGTCTATTTTTTAGACAATCTAAATGTTGGTGCTTTCCGACAATTTAGTAGGTTAAATTTATGTGTTTTTTATAAGGGTGAATTATTGAAACTTGTTCTCTGAACCCTTTTTACTCACATTAGTGCTTTATCTCCCATATTTACATATAAAACCTCATCATTAACGAAGACTAAACTGAAATAACAATATGCTATTCAGTTTCTTACATTTTCTAGCAATCATATAATGAGATACCTTTTGACCTTCTAGGAGGTGGGAGTAGGATAGGGGTGCTATTTGAGAATGTTTCCAATCACAGTGGCACTTTTTGAAGTCCTAAACAGTTTTTCACTTTGGATAAGTGAACAGGAAGGTCATAAATCAGAAGTTTGGTGGGTTTTTAAAGACTCTTGATTTTAAGGAGAGCCACAGGACTAGGTCAATAACAGCAGAGCGCCTGCCTGCCCCAGTGGAGGACACTCTTACAGAGGTTTTTGCTGTAGGGCTGCTTCCTGAGTCCTCTACTGCCACACTAAAAGAAATCCCGGCTATAGAACAATGGATCTCAAACCTCAGCATGTATCAGAATTTCCCCTGAGAGCCTATTAAAATACAGAAGGTAAACCTCACACCCAGAGTTTGTTTTAGCAGCTGTGGGATAGAGTTAGAGAACCGGCAGTTCTAAAGTTTGCAGGTGATGCTGATATCGCTGGTCTGGAAATCATGCTGAGAACCACTGGCAAAGAATTCTTTACACCTTCTCCCCCTTCTCTCACTGAGGCTGGAAAAGCATAGGCAAGAATGGTTTTAAAGAAACAGGTCACTGACTATCTTTAGTCATCTTAATGCAAGTTAACCCTGAATTATCAGTCAAACTTTGCTACTATGAATTCTAAAAACTGACTGTAATTCTAGAAAACGCAAGCGAGTGCCAGAAAGCATGTCAGGGTGCTCTGCGGATGCAGAGGAACGGGTAGAAGCTGGAGCCAGGGGTGACAAAGAGGCGTGAAGACACTGGGGAGTGACGGCTATGTTCACTATCTTGCTATGCTCATGGTTTCATAAGCAATACACGGAGGTCAAACCCATCATAATGTATCAAGTTTAAATATGTGCAATTTATTGTATGTCAATCATATGTCAATAAAGCTGTTTCTAAAACTGGTTGTACAGCTGTAGTATATACTACTTTGGGATTTTTCCTATCTTCAGGTATCTTGGTTACATTTTATTTCTTTTACTCCCCCCCCCCTTTATTTATTTATTTATTTTTTACTTTATAATATTGTATTGGTTTTGCCATACACTGACATGAATCCGCCATGCGTGTACATGTGTTCCCCATCCAGAACCTCCCTCCCCTTCCCATCCCTCTGGGTCATCCCAGTGCACCAGCAGGCACCCTTTCTGATAAACTGTGTAAGTATAAATCTCTTCAATATATTTCACTCTTTGGTTGATCTCAACAATTCCAAGTTCTGACACACTGTTTCTGCTGTTTGCAAACTGCCTCACTTTCTCTGATTCAGAAAACCTGCTCTGAAAGTGCTCCAACATTTTTGCTTGTTGACGATGCTGGTTTTGTGTGGTTCTGGTTGTGCTGCATTGTTTTGTTCTGTATCATATATATGACATGGTACATATATAGCTACCGAATACATGTCCATCCTCTCTTACTCACCCCGTAACCGTTCCAGCCTGGGCTCCATACCACAGGCAGACACCGGTGGGTATCTATTTACTTTCAAGCTCCCCGGGTGTAAGTTCATCCAAGCCTTGCAGGATACTCCTCCCTTTCCGCGTTAATTTCTATTCACTTATTAGGTGTCACCTCCTCTGTGACCTCTCCTGATCCCCCACAGGTCTACAAGTCCTGATCAGTAGCCCCGACCCGGGGCCCATCCCAGGGCTTATGGCTTGGCTAGCTGTTTACCTCTCAGTCCCCTTGCTGGCCTGTGTTCTCTGAGGGCGGAAGACATATCTTTTATCCCTGAAACTCCACTGTCTGGCACTCGAAAGCACTTGACATATACAGTTGCTGAATAATCAGTGTAAAATTTGTCTGTACTGACCACATGAAACCCAAAGAAAAAAACTACTGTAGGTGTAGAATTTGATTAAAAAATGTTTGAGCTGATGATTTTCTTTACAAAAACAAATCTGAGTGTTACATGCATTTTATGCTCAAAAATTCAAGCTAAATCATGTTTGCTTTGGAATTTAGTGCCTTGTTCTGAAAACTGCCCAGTAATTGATAATCAAACTAAAATTTTATAAAGGCACTTAGCCAACGAATGGCATTAAGAGTCAAACAAAAATATTACACATACACACACACACGCCTCCTTTGCACTTAAGATCAGGTTTTTAAAAACTTAAATTATATTAAACAGTTTAAGTCCCAGAAATGTTAAGGAAGAAACTCTAAAAATCTTATTTTATCCAATTTTGAATGATTTAATCAGACCTCATACCATTACAGACTGAGTTTTAAGACAAGTTATATACATATCTCAGGGAGTTTAATCTATGCTCCCTCCAGTAGGGACTAAAATTTATTCACTTTTATAGGCCTAACAAAAGAACCTTCCAAGTAACAGTAAATTTACTAGACAATAAAACACAAAAGCAAAATGTTCCAAAAAGGACAGATAAAACTCATGTATTTTGGAAGGATAATTATCTGATCATTTAAGATCTATTCCATAACCAGATTAGAGAAATCAGGAGATGAAAATGACTTGGTCTGAGACAAAGCTAAGGAAACTGAAGACATGTTAAATTCAAAGACGCAATTTACCCAAATTATCACTAATGACTTTAATGATGAGGAAGCGTTAGAAATGTAGAAAGAATCCTAATTAATGAATCTGCTAATAGTTCTTCCCTCAGTGCATTTGATCTTTGCTAAGTATCTGGTAAAAAAAAAAAAAGAAACTAACAAAACCATTCTTTCAAATATAATTTTTCTCTAAAATTACTTTTCATAATCAGCTGACACTAAATGTAATGCTTTGAAAACAAACAAAAGATAAACAGATTTATCTACAAATATTTCCACTAACAAGAGGCTCCAAACACACATCTGCAAAATCTAGCTGACAAAGATTCAGTAATTGTAGAACAAATTAATGAATTTATTTGTGTTCAACTCCTAGTCAGACAACTTACTAATTTCTCAAAACATTTAAGACAGTTTAGAATCTCCAGTTCTAGAACAGATAAAGTGAAAGTTAAGAAATAGTATTTTTATATAACATTTATTCACATTATTTGGCCGAAATACAAGTCTGACATCCGTAAATCAGCATATATTTGGCATATATTTTCATTTTGAAAAACCATTAAAAAGTTCTTTGAAAATGTTTTGGTTATATCAGTCCATGGAGATGATCGGACTCACCTTCCCAGGCAGGTGCCCTGACGTACTCTTGTACCAGGTTCCTGACGTAAGCATTCAAAGAGGAGGGCTCCTGAAGTCCAGTGGAGCTACCAGCTGAGGGCTGCCTGAAATAGCTTTCGTTAACACGCAACCAGTCACAGAGCTGAAACAGAAAGCAGTTATCACTTATTTTGAAAGTCTAGCTGAACAAAGGGCTTCTAATTTCCCTAATTAATTTCCTTTATTCCACAATAAACGGAATTTAGATAACTGAACACAGCAGAGTAACAGAATATCTACTGTCATGACTGAGCTTCACACACAGTTCATACGGAAAAAAATGTTCACATGCATGTATGCATGTGAGTATATTCACAGGCATGTGTGTGAGTGTTCTCTAAACTCCTCAAAGAACTTGTAAGTTTCATGAACAGGCAAGAATTTTTAAAGCAGCTAATATAAAATGTACATTTTGATAAGGTGCTGTAAAGGATATCTCTATCAATAAGAACACATTGTGTAAAATAAATTACAACCTTAAAATTCATTTTGTCTTCACATACTACAACAAGGATTTAATTTTGAGAGAATGTAGAATTTGAAATATAAGTTATAAGGAAAGTGCCTACCCTCCTTGCAAGTTTATTTCCTATCATATGTGCATTTTAAAATACAGCTGATCCTTGAACAACATGGGTGTACACTGCAGGTCCACTTACACGTGGATTTTTTTCAATAGTAAATACTAGGGCATTTCATGGTCCACGGTTGTATGGGTCCTGACATGGAGGAATCATGGATATGGAAGGCAGTTTCTTAAAAAAACTAAACATATGCTGATTATACAATCTAGAAACTATGTTCCTTGAAACTGACTCAAATGAGTTAAAAAGTTATGGTCACACAAAAATCTGTATGCAAATGTTTATACTCATAATTGCCAGGAATTCTCCACCCACTGCAAGACATTTAGGGTTTTATGACGAACTAGATGCAAGAAGCCAGAAAAATTACGGACCACGAAATGTCAGGGTTGGGAACCTGAGCAGACGTTTGCGTCACTGTTCTTCAGTCTAACATCATCAGTACTCCCAACACATCTCATCTGGAATCGAGGTCTGCCCACTAACACTACCTTCTCTAGAATAGTTCCAGCTCTATTTCAAACACTTTCTGTGTCCCACGTCTCCAGAGGAATTCTAACAGCATTGTTGCCTAGGTCCACTCAAAGCAAATAAACAATTTTTAAAAACCTCTGTTGACAGATAACAAGAAAAGCCAGTAATGAATTCAACCAGAAACAATTTTTCACAAAGTTTTCAAAGACCTTATCATGATTTTCAGTCTCACCTCCATCCACAGTGAAGTTCCTCGTCCTAAGGACTCCTCTTGTCTCACTGACATGAGAAAAGTTGAGATGTCAGAGAGTGATACTTTCTCCTGCGGGCAGGGCAGTTTTAAAAAATTACTCATTTAAAAATGTTTAACTGAATGAACATCACTGTAAAACCAATCTAGCATATTATTTAAAGTAGAATACTATTAGTTAAATCAAGAGCTATATTTTTTAAAAGGAAATATTCAACTTTCAAAATGAAGAGTTTGATTATAAACAGCTAACCGTTATATAAAGTGAAAGATTACTTTATAAATCTATTTTCCTTAAATTCAAGATTACTATCTCTGAGATAAGGTGGTCACAATCTAAAAGCAAAGACCAGAAACATCCTATAAGAAATTACTTATTATTTACATCAAAAGTGAATCTTAGTTTTTCAAACTCACAAAAATAACCCTCAGCCTTCAGAAAACCACCCAAATCTTTTCATTCCCTTAAGGTCACACATCTCCAATTAAGACACCCTGCTCTAAGTCTGGGGTGGGCAAAGTCACTCACAGCCTGTTTTGTGAGTCAAGTTCTACTAGAACCCAGCCATGCCCCCTGATTTGTAGATGGTCTACGGCTGCTTTTGAGTAGCTCTAATAGAGACTGTATGACTCAAAAAACCTAAAATACATCAATCTAGCCCTTCACAAAAAAGTCTGCTGACCTCTGTTCTCAACAAGAGTGTGTTACTGGAGCTCTGTGAAAAACAGAATAAAGATGTTCCTTGAATGTCAAGTTCCTGGAAGATGTGCAGAAAACATACAGAGGAAACAAGGTGAAAGCTTCCAAGGATGCTCTCCCAGTATGGCGGCGAGCTTCCCTACCAACAGGTCAAACGCCTACCAGAAGGGCTCCTTAGGAAACCAGTGCCCACTGTTTCCACTGCACACAGCACCTGCCACTTCAGAGCCCCAGCAGGAAAGCAGGTGTTCAGTAAAGATCACACTGTTTTCAGGAGCCCTGCAGGCACGGTACTGGGATGGTGGGAGCCCTCCCCAAATCCAGGCTCCAGATGCCAGCCAAGGGCCAATTTTACAAACAGGAATTTCTAGTGGCAGCATCACAGGCCTGCCATGTTAATTCTTTAATGAACTCCCGCTCACCGAGAAAGACTCTCGAACTGAAGTTAACGTGAGTAAGAAAGATCAGCTTACCACGTCTACCAGATTCATCGCCGTCTGGAGGAGATAGCACTGTGCAGCCCCTCTCAGCAGGATCTGATGTGTGATCATGGTGCACTGGAGAACGTCCCTGAGGGTGGAGAAAAACACACACACTCCCATGGGCTCAGAGAATCCTGTGATCATCTGCAGTTACTGACAACTTGATTTACAATATCCACACTTTCTAACGCAGAAAGTCACTGTCAGGAGAGCTGCAAAGCTATTAAATAAGCAAGGCCTCTAGTAGAGTGCAATTTTACTAGGAAAAAGAATCTTTAAAAACTAACAAGACACTTTCAAAGCACATTTTTGGAAATAATTGGTAATCAATATTGATATTTATTAAAAACACTGGCCTTGTTTTTAAAGTGGTCAAAATCCAACAGTATACATTATGGCATATATTAACATTTAAATGAGTAATTCATAAAACAAACTTAAGGTCAACAGCATGTGGGATCTTAGTTCTCCATCAGGGACTGAACCTGAGCCCCCTGCAGTGGAAGTGTGGAGTCTTAACCATTGGACCATCAGGGAAATCCCCATGAACAGATTTCTTTTATTTGCTTTTTGTTTCTATAAAATTAAGAGTGAAAAATCAGGATGCCAATATTAACTAAAACCACTCACCATGGATTAAAGCCAAAAAGAAAAATTACTAATGAAAGTTATGACAAATAACCACATATGAATATACACAAGAGTAAATTACCTGAGGGCAAGAAGTCCTTCTATACCCAGGGCTTTACATCTTGGGATGCTTGCCAAAGCCTTAGATAAAAACAAAATGGGAACAGAACACCAATGTCTGCTTGTCATCTTCTGAATAAATTTTAACAGGAAACTACCTGGAAGAAAACATTTTAAGACATCATTGTTGCTACCAAGCACATGAGAAGATGTTCAACATCATCAGACTTTGGGTAGTGAAATGCAAATTAAACCATGATGAGACACCACGTCACACCCACTAGGACGGCTCTAATCAAAAGGACAGAAGTGACAATGTTGACAGGATGCGGAGGCACTGAAGTCTCACAGTCCTGGTGAGAATATAAAATGGTGCAGTCAGCGTGGAAAACAGTTCAGTAGCTCCTCTAAAAATTAAAAACGGAGTTACCATATTACCCAATAATTCCACCCCTAGGTGTACAATTAACAGAAGTGAAAGATTATATTCATACAAAAACTTGTATATGAATATTCACAGGAGTAATTCATATTAGTTGTTAAAAGTGGAAACAATCCAAATTTATCTACTGATGAATGGATAAAGAGAATGTGAAGTATCTACAATATTATTACATTATTATTCAGCTACAAAAAGGAATGATACATGTTACAATATAGGTGAATCTTAAAACATTACACTAAGCAAAAAGAAACCAGACATAAAATAAAAGGCCATATATTATATGATTCCTTTTATATGAAATGGTTAGAATAAGCAAATCTATAGAGACACAAAATAAATTAGTGTCTGACAGAAGCTAGGGGAGACGGAAAAGGAGATGATTACTTATGGGCACAGAGTTTCTTTTGGGGATAAGGAAAATATTCTGAAATTAGTGGTGATGGTTGTACAAATTTGTGGATATACTAAAAACCACTGAACTGAACAATTTAAAAGGGTAAATTTTATGGTGTGTGAATTATATCTCAATAAAGCTGATAAAAAAAATCAATGTTATTTCAAATTCATTCCCTTTTAGTAACATGAGTATTTTACTTTAATGTACATACTCTGATAACAAGAAATTTTATATATATATATATATGTATATATAGATATATTTTTTTAAGTTGAGGTAAAAGATAAATTTTTTACTGTTGGAAACCATTCTTTGGTTGGAGATGTTAAAGAAAAATACCATTGGTATCTGGCCTCTGGACTCTGCAAACAGTAATGTTAGCTCTTTCTCACAGGCTATTTCTTACCTATACTATAATTACTTTAACTAATTTGAGATACACAAGGATGGTGCTCTACCCGCTTTCTCTGCTAACGTCTGATGTCTTAAGGGTCTTTAAGTCACATAGCCAATGAAAATGTCTGTTTCCTCAGACTATCATTGTAGAAATCTTTTAAGAAATCCCTTTTAAGAAATCCTTGGACAATCCTGAAAGGATATGACATGTATTTTGTATTTCCCAAAGTGCCTAGCCCAAAACCAGTACGCTTAATATATTCACTGGGAATCACTGACAAAAAAATTACAAAGTAAAACCTGTAAGTAGACAGTTTACTTGCCCTCATTCTTGCTGGACTAGTTAAGTTCCCATCTTTTGCCTAACACCTCTCTCACGACACAAGGAAGAGGGCAACTGTCAAGCTTCTATTTCTCACTCACCCACCACGTTAACAAGGGTCTGTACAACCACAAACCCCAGGCTCGCGGCCTCTGCAGGGCGCTGACCTCCAACATCTCACTCACGCTGTGGTGTACACACAGGATGTGCCCATGTGGTCAGAAAATCAGTCCCCAGGCTATAAACTTCCAAACACTAGCAAACTAAAGAATGGCTCTGGCAGTTACCTTCTTCACTCTAACTTTTTAAAAAGTAACCCAAACAATCAATTTTCTGTAAATCTAAGGTTGCGATATACAGACGACCACCTTTTCCCTTTCTTTCCTGACTTTTGAATACATATTACCATTGTTCATTGTTCATCCTATATGCAGACTCAGTAGTAATACAAAAGGAAAAAATATATATATTTCATAGCCAGGGTCACTTTCTACATCACAAAGCCTAGAATGAAAAAAAGGCTTAGTAGAGGAAATCCTGCTACTCAGCAAACAAAACGACACTGGTTCCATGCTTTGCTTACCAACAGAGCTCATGAGAAAGAAATACACATCTCATATCCGAAGAAGTGGGACACTTCTAAGATACAAGGTCTTATAAAAAGTTTTTCTTTTTTTTTAATCTAAGTCAGTATGTATAAAGCTACAATTTTGACACAATGGATATTCTGTTTATAACTTTTTCCTAAGCCCAGGTTTCTTTTTTCTTTGACCTATTCTGCTAATTTTTGAAACCGAATAGATACACTTAATTGCAGTATATATTCCATAATTGCCTCCATGCTACAGATTCCAATACTGGTACAGTGCTATATACAAAGGTGAAAGTGTGTACTCAATTTCAATGGACACCTGTATAAAATTTATATTATCCTGAAAAAAGAGGAACTAGTTTGACAATACTGATTATAACAGTCCTAGTAGAGTTACAGGACTCTCCTAATAGGATGGTGCTTATAATCAACATTCTAAAAAATGTTTTTAATTTAAACTAATAAGTTAAAAAGAAATTCTTTACTGATACATACTCTTTATGTCTTCTGGAAGAAAAGAAATGTAAGTGACTAAAAACTTCTGTAATTTCAGTCCCAATGGAGAAACACTTCCTATCAGCTGGCCTGGGGACCTACAGACAAAGGGGGGAAAAAACAAATATATAAAATCTACTGACAATTAAGCATACTGAAACTAAGTGTAATATGGCTCAAAAGTCTTTCAACAATAAAACCATAAAACCATCTTCTTCTGAACCTGAATTTTATTTTTCAGTAAAATCTTAAGAATCCCTCTGATTACAAAAACATTAGGATATTCCAGAAAAACTGATGTGAGTTAGCAATGGGTTATATTAAGCAGGCAAAGATCCCCTTTTTATGTCACTTTATCGGACACATGTGCATCAATCTTGCCAAATAGTATCATTTTAAGAAAAGTCTAGAAATGGTAATTTAAAATTATATTATTTCTAACACATACTCCAATGATTTAATATCTTTAAGTATTAAGTAAAAGACATAAGTTAGTAATAAACCACTTGTGCAAAAGTATTTAATTGCTAACATCTACTAAAGACACTTTTATTTCTGTTTGGTTTGCTTCTGCCAGGAACATCGTCTGTTAACTGAACTCACTAGTGTGGGAGGAAACTGAAGGCATTTCACAATAAATGTGCTTGTCAACTCTCAGAAACCACCAAGTTGGTTTTACTGCTCTCCAGCTGTCTGCTTCAGAAAGCTATTCAACAGTAATGAGTTATTTGAAAAATAAAAATAATTGACAAATCAAGCATTGGTATATGCTTTTTTGATATTAAATAGGACTGAATACTAATATAACTTAGCACAGGTTGATTTAAAATTTTTAAAGAAGGTGACTGCCAGAGTATTTTCTATTAGAAAAGCAAAAGTGAAAGTGTTAGTTACTGAGTCGTGTCCACCTCTTTTGTGACCCCATGGACTGCAGCCCTCCAGGCTTCTCTGTCCATGGTATTTCCCAGGCAAGAATACTGGAGTAGGTTGCCATTTCCTTCTCCAGGAGATCTTGCCGACCCAGGGATTGAACCTGGGTCTCCTGCACTGCAGGCAGATCCTTTACCACTGAGCCAGCCACCAGGGTGGCTTGCTCTATTAGAGATACACCAAACAAAAGACTAGCAAGTATAAACTTAGTTATCAGAACTAGAAATATTAATACAAAATAATTTCAAAAGCAAGGGAAATTTTTGAAGATACAATTCAAGAGTACAGATAAAGCTCAAAAAATGAGGAAAGGCACAATACTGACACTCTTCTCAGTATCAAGCTTGAGGAAGCATAAAAGTATTAAATAAGCAACAGGTAGTAGAGCATGGCCTCCACCATCTGATATGGAAAGGGGAAAGTTAGAATGAACCTTGGGGTAGTGGACTAGAAATGGGTATCCTGGTGTGAATGGATGGTTTTTAACATGGACGGATGGACAGATACGGAAATATAGAAATATGCTCAACAGACAGAGCTAAGAAACAGATACACACAGAGACACAAAGACACAAATACCTACATACCGATGACAATTAACAAACGTGGTATAACGTTATCATTTAGGGAATGTGGACAAAAGGCGAGACAGAAATCTCTATTATGCTCACAACTTTCCTGTAAGTCAAAACTAAAAGTTAAAAGCAAAAGGAAAAAAAGGTGTCAAGTGTTGGTTAGCCAAAGCCACCATAAATTCCAAGAGGGCAGAAGCCAGGAGTAAGGGAAAGGAAGTCTCTATGTGAGGTGTCCTTCCCCAAAGCCCAAGAAAGGATGGGTTTAGAGTGGGAAAGAAAAGAAAAAGAATACCAGACACCACTACTAGGAGGACAGGAAGAATCACAATCCCAGAAGGGACAACATGGTAAGAAAAAGCTGAACATCTATGAGGCAACATCTACTTTCTACCTAATGCATTTTTAACAATCTGGTCATATTTCATAATCAAGTTAATTTATAATCAAATACATATTACTGCATTGCTGCTAAATAAAATGTATGTTTACCTGCTGTATAGAGAGCTCTCTGAAAGTGCATCCATTAGTGGTCCAATGATAAACTAAAAGGAAAAAAAATATTTGACGTTAAGCTGTAACTGTGATTTTGACAAGTCAAAATGTACATCCCATTGTAGGGTTACTTGCCCCAACTGTACATCCTATGCAGGGTTACTGAAGAGCTGTTATAAGCGATCTCTTATGCTGCAGGCTGACTTATGATAGCCTTGGAGGATACCTTAATCCCAGGTATCAAACCGAAATTCCCAACCTGATAAAAATGTATGGGATGCTAAGAGAGGACGTGCTGTGCTGAGAAGGGAGAAAGGACTCCAAAGAAGGGACACATGGTGGAAAATAAAGGTAGTGACAAGTGAAAAACAGAAAGATACCCAAGAGAAAATTAAAGCCCTATGCCTCGACGATAAAAGGGGAAACGTGTCTCTTCGAAAACATTAGTAGACAAAAGCATGCTTTCAGGAAATGCAAGAAGGCTAAGAGAATGTAGAAAAAGGACGCATACTAAAACACTGTGTATGTACTTGGATAATTAGGGAAGTTGAGGTTACCTATGAGAGGTAACCTACTGTTCGTAAATCCACGATCATCCAACTCACGTCATCATAACAGGACTTAAAATCACAGCTGTAATTCCCACAGTGTCATCACTTTGTGTGATTTCTGACAAGTGGAAGCACATATTTTAGTAACAGAGCTCAAAAGGCAACCCCTGCTCGGTAGAGCAGACTGAGAACTGGAGGAGCAGCACCACTAGACAAAGAGCAATAATTCAGCGCTTCAGAACTGCGGAGAGAGTGTCGCTAGCACACTTCTATTTCTGTATTCACGCTGCTGACTTGTGTTCAGAATATGGAGAACAAAGGACCACTTCTCACCACGGTAATGATGCAGGCAGCCTGTCGACAAAGCCCCAGTATGAGAGCCTGGTTTAGAGATACAGGGTTTGTTTCCAGCAAATCTCTCAAGTGTTGTTTGCGATTTTCAAGCCCCAGTATATAGTTTTGAAGATCACATAAGATACAACAAATGCCTTTGCCTTTTATCTTCTGACAGAGGGAACAAGGGAAGGGAGAGGATGCCATTACCTCAGAAATTTCTGGTGAAAATGGAAGAATCCTTGTTTCATAGAGCTCCAAAAAATGGATAATGCCTTCTTTAGTCAGGATTTTATTTTCACTTTCAAACATTCTTTTATAAATGCACAGATGCCAGGATGGGTGAAAGAGCCAGCACCCTGTGAAAATAAGCAGCCAAAGTCGACTTTGATTCTCACATTACACTGCTCCACATAGACCACATATTCATAAATAAACACACACGCAAACACATTAACTTCATTACAACCACCACGTTCAAAGGTGTTTAAGTACTGAATAACCAAAATAACTTCAGTACTCGGTTTCCGCTTTCAGTTTCATTTAGAAAGACTGTAGGCGACCACAGTATGGTGACTGCAGTGCACAGAATTAAATGTGGCTCCGCACACGCAGGTTGGGACTTCAGGTCTGGGGCGATTTCAGCCAAGTCTCTCTCCTCACTTCAATCCATTTTTCTACAGAAATCTGAAACTGTCCCTCCTCTGTTTAAAACCCTTGAGTTTGGATAAAAATCCAAACCAGTCATGAAGCTGCCCCCCACAGCGACTTGAACCTCAGGCCCCCGCCCCGCACCACTCGGCTGTGCCTCACTGGCCAGGGGCTCCTCCCCAGGGAGCCGTTCCCGTCCCAGGGCTTCTGCACCCAGGGCTGTCCGCTCCACTTCCGAGTGACTCCTACGGCAGGCCTTGGCTTGCCTGCCTCACCAAGGTACAGCCTCCCTAGGATTCCATTCCTGACACTTCTTTGTTGTCTGTCTAGAACTATATAATCAAAACCATTTTTTTTCCTAGAAAACAGACCAAAAATCAAGCGAAAAATAGTTCTTCTGTCTCACCACTTTACCCCAGTGCTCAGTATGTACTGGACACTAAGTATGCATCTATTAAGTAAATACATGAATGAGTGAGAAACAAAAAAATGAAGTAAGTATGCACCTTAGAGATACTTTAACTCTTTTCAAATATCCTTAATATTATTAGGGAAAAAAATTCAGCATTTTAAACTCATGGCATTCTATAAATAAACCAGTCCCTTTTTGTGCGTTATTTACATCAAGATGCTTGTTCAATTCTTTGGCAGTAGTAACTTTTCAAAATCTGCCACTGCCATTTGATTTGTTTTGCCGACAGCTGTGGGCAAAACGTGGTAATAAGAGAATCATTTTAACAGTAAATGCATAAGTGAAGTCACAACAGGATTTAATTAAGTTCTAGCCCCAGGTGGGACTATAGATTCTTACGGTCTGTGAAAAATTCCAGTGTATCAGAAAACAGCCATAGCAATCAGCTGAATAAAGCTCAGTTCCTAAGGGGTCACACTATTAGAGTTGTAATTATCTAAAGCAGGCACTGAAACCCATTTACCTAGGTTAACTCTCATGTGTAAACACGATAATGCAGCATTTCATCATTCATATGAATACAAAACAGTTAGCCTGCATTTAGCTGTCTCATTTACCTAGCCATAATTTCGTAAGATAATTTTAGGAAGCTCCAGTTTCATTTCATTTCTCCTAAAGAGCTCTCACAGTACTGATTAAGGACTTAAAAACTATTTTTAAAATAGTACCTTAGAATTTTCCCTTCCCCAGAAGTCCTACCTACAGAACAATGGCTGAAACTCTAAGAAAGCAACTTTAACAATGAAACAGATATGTTAAGAGAACAAAGCTGGAAAGCAGTTACAATATATAATACCAAACAATGCTTATTAAAAAATGAATAGTACACCATACATAAGACATTACCAGAGTCCCTATCTTTTAAGGATATATACTGAAATAATTACAGATGAAATGATATGCTGGCTAGGAATGTGCTTCAAAATCATTTGATGGAGAGGGAGCAAGTGAAGCCACATGCAAAGTAAGACAGAACTGCCACAGGTTGATCACTGCAGAAACTAGATGATAGAGTTCATTATACAAACTCTTCTCCCTCTGTAAATGTTCGAAATTTTCCATAATCAGAAGTTTATAAAATTACCATGCCTCTAAATTATACAAAACTCTGCAGCCATTTAAAATTAAATTCTCAGACTATTGAAGGACATAGGTAAGTGCATTTGGATATACTGCTGAGTAAGAAAAAAACAGTATGAACAATCAATCCACAAGGTATGTATCTGGAATATTAGCAGCTGTCTCCTAGTAGCAGTGAATTTATGCATTCATATAACATTCTCCACAATGAATAAGAATTAGTTATAAAATAAGGGGGAAAATGATGCATCATAAAAAATCAAAATAAAAGCAACCATTACCATTTTCCTCTGACACTGCATAGTCAAACAGACTGTTTAGCTTTGGTAAAACTGGCTTTATAACATGTATCTGAAAACAAAGCAAAAAGCCATAGGAAATGAAAATTCACCTTTAAAAACCAAAGTATTATTATATATTTATGTAAGTCCCCTGACAACCTCCACCCTCCCTGACCCCATCATACCCAGGTAAAAAATATGCAGAAGGTGCCTGATTTTTCCAGTTTTTAAATCATACAAATATAAACCTAGAACATGGTCATAGTAACATTACATTTATAGAGTATCATAAATTATGTCATGTAACCCTTAACTGTCCTGGGAAGCAGGTAGGGCTGATAACACCAATATTGCAAAGATGAAAAAATACTGAAATGCGTTCTCTCCAGTCACTCAAGTTGTTCAAGGCCACACATTTAGATGTAGAGCCAGCTCAAGAGTTCAATGCTCTTTTTTCTTAGACTCTTGCAGATACCAGCGTCTAATGTACATATCCTACAAACTTAAGAGTTTCTAAACAGTCAGGGTGTTATGGATGTACTGATTAAGGAAAACCATAGTTTACCTAAATTTAGAAATGTTTTTTGCTTAGTCCTCATCCCCACATCTACATATATTTAGCACATGTGAGTACTTCTTTCTTTTAGCCAACAAACAATGCATTTGGACTGACACCTCGCAGTGACTCCCTGATGGCTGGTCCCACAGCGATCTGCAGCTTACGAACTGGGAACCCCATAACAGTTCTCCAAGTGTGGTCCCTAGAACGGAAGCAGCCTATGCGTCTCCTGGGAATATGTAAACTATTTGAATTCTCAGGCCACACCACAGACCTAATGAATCAGAAACTCTGCAGACCAGATTCAGCAACTGATACATTAATAAGGCACCATGATGATTCTAATGAATGTCAATCTAAATGTTAATCTCTAAAGAGATTCCTCCTAACTTAAAAATTCCATGTTCCTATGCAGATTAATTCAAAGTCAACTGAAAATGATTTTTCAGGTTTCTATTCTCAGAACCAGAGAATGCAAAGATATAAGAACTGAAAGGAAAAAAAGAAAGAAAGACTACAAAATCAAAGGGTCATTATTACTTAATAACAACTGACCTCAGACTTTAAGTAACATTTTCCTCACTGTGTGTTTCTTTGGATATTATTTATAACATAGAGAAACTAAAAACTAACAAACACTTTAGAAGTAAATGTCAAGGGAAGATCAAATAAGACCAAATCCTTTGAATGATAAATTAAGTCAACCAAAGTATTCTTTAATTTCTTGAGTTTATATTGTTGTTCAGTTCCCCAGTTGGGTCCAGTTCTTTGAGACCCCATGGATTGCAGCGGCCAGGCCTCCCTGTCCCTCCCCATCTTTCCAAGTTTGCCCAAGTTCATGTCCATGGCATTGGTGATGTCATCCAGCCATCTAATCCTCGACACCTTTTTCTCCTTCTGCCTTCAACCTTTCCAGGCATCAGGGACTTTACATATGAGTCAGCTAGTCCCATCAGGTAACCAGAAAGTTGGAGCTTCAGTTTCAGCATCAGTCCTTTGAATGAGTATTCAGGGTTGATTTCCCTTAAGATTGACTGGTTTGATCTCCTTGCTGTCCAAGGGACTCAGGAGTCTTCTCCAGCACCACAGTTTGAAGGCATCAATTCTTTGGTGCTCTGCCTTCTTTACAGTCCGGCTCTCACAACCGTACATTGCCACTGGCAGGACCACAGCCTTGACTACAGAGACATTTATTGGCAGAGCGATATCTCTGCCTTTCAACACACTGTCTAGGTTTGTCACAGCTTTCCCACCGAGAAGCAACTGTCTTCCGATTTCATGGCTGCAGTCACCACCCGTAGTGATTTCAGAGCCCAAGAAGAGGAAATCTGTCACTGCTTCCACCATTTCCCTTTCTATTTGCAGTGAAGTAACAGGCCCGGATGCCACAATCTTAGCTTTTTTCTTTTAAATATTTAGTTTTAAGCCAGCCCTTTCACTCTCCTCCTTCCTGAGTTTACATTCAACCTTAAATTGCATCTATGCTGGATAAGAAAATGGGATCCCCTGGTAGCTCAGATGGTAAAGAGTCTGCCTGCAATGTAGGAGACCTGAGTTCGATCCCTGGGTCTGGAAGATTCCCTGGAGAAGGAAATGGCAACCCACTCCAGTATTCTTGCCTGGGAAATCCCATGGACCAGGGAGCCTGGTGGGCTACAGCTCATAGGGTTGCGAAGAGAAGGACACAACTGGGCAACATCACTCACTCCCTCACTCACTCATGCTGGAAAACAAAGGATGCTTGTATTCCATTATGCTATATCCAAGTTGACCTTTTTGTATTTGTTCTACACAATGTTTGGGGGAAAAATAGAAAAGAAACTGCACCTATACAGAATTTGATAAAATATGAAAACACTTACCTGATTTCCTTCAAGAGTTTCCATAATTAAAATATAGTTTTCCCAAAACTTTAGAAGCTCATCTTTTTTCTTCTCAGACCACCAAAACAGACTTGGACCTGATATGGTTTAAAAAAGAAAATCAGTCTCTAGATTTAGTTCCTAAATAGAAAATTTTATGTTTGTAAACATAAAGAGACAACAATCAGCCAACTACAGCAATAACAAAATCCAAAGCCAGCTCAACTAGAGTGACTCAATCCCAACAATCTAACAGGGTACCTATCTCTAAGGCATAAATATTTCAGCTGCTACTGAAAAAAAGTAATCTCATTGCCAAGAGATAAAACAGAAAACAAAACCAGACTCTGAGATGGTCCAAGAATGGAAGTTACATACACCTGTGATTAGTATGTTAAAGGATCCAATGAAAAGGTAGACAAGAGGCACAAACAGATGAGGATTTTCAGGAGCTAGAAACTAAAAAAGTGTCAGGTGGGATTGACAGAAAAGACAGAAAGGATCCTTTGATTAAATTATCAGCTATTCAAGGTCTTGAAGAACTCCGGGAAAAGAGCTTCAACACAGGACCAGGTGAAGGGAGCCCCCCAGATGACAGTGAAGGCAGATCTAAGAATGTCGGTGGTGTGCACAAGGCCGAGCTTGCGATGGGGCTTCAGAAGAGACTTCTCCAGGAAAAGTTATAATGACTGATGACCTCACTTCGTACAGGAAAGATTCAAACAAGTAAGAGTCTGGGGCTGAATTAGTGGTAAGTATGGCGGCAACTAAACATAAATGACAAATACAGGGGAAACTTGCACTAAGGGGAAAAAATAAATCATACATTACTACATAGGTCACTGGTGAACTGTACTTTTATAGTCATAATTTTGTTGAACTCACATTTAGTCAAAATTGCAAGCAGGATAATGGATTTTATGATCTTACTAGATTATGTCAAGATATAGGGATAGACACCAAAATAATCAGCTAAAAGATGTAAAAGTGGCTGCTCTTTGAAGTGAAGGAAATACAGACGGGAGGCAAGCATAAGACCATTGCTTATCTTTAAAACTGCATAATGACTGACACTTTAAAATAAAAGCGTGCTTAACTTTGGTGATTTAAAAAAACGTTTTCCAGCAACAACTCTCATTGGATAATCACCAATTTGAGGGCTATTATCTACTACGTGATATTTTAAACGTGTATAAAAATCTAATCTACTCACAACTTCAGCCGAACAAAAATCTTTTACTAGTATAAGTAAGTAGGCAGCCACAGCTGAAAGGACAGAAAATTTCCATCCATTGAGGCAGTTTTGACTCAATCAATCCATTTTGGACTTTGATAGATCAAAATAAATTTAAGCTGACTGAAGCGTATTTTCACACATTTCAGTGAACAAACTGATCAACAGTAACAAACCAAACTAAAGGGAGGCCTTGCTATTTTGTCTACTTTTATCCTGTAATAAACTGGTAGGATGCACAGGCTCAAAATGTAAAATAAATAAATGGAGTAAAAAATTTAAAACCTCATTCTGTTAAATCAATTGCAAAAATATCCTCCAAAGGTCGACTTAAGGCCCATAATACTTAAGTAACATTAATAAATCCTCCTAAGAGAACTACTGAAGGATGTGATGGTTTTCCCATGACAAAATTCTAACAGTCAAGGCTCCATTCGTCGGTCAGTCCATGTAAATACTTCTCCTTTCAATCTGATGGGTGCTATCCCTTCTTTTCTATTTGAAAGAGCCCCGCGATACAGTGCAATTTTGGTCTGTTAATACCCTGCTGGACTAGTTCCTAAACTATCCCACGAATGCAGCATTCCACCCGCCCTAGGTCAGAGAATTCAGGAGCTGCGGACTGTTCTAACGCGCTGCAGCGGTTTGTTCCAGCCCAGAGAACCCGCTCGAGATGAGGCTGCCAAGGTTTTCCAGGCTCTCCGGGGACCCCGAGAGTGACCGAATTCTGCCCGGTCGCGGGGCCAGCCCGGAGGCGGCGGGGCCGGGCCGGGGAGCGGGGGCAAGTACCGGGGCCGGGGCCGGGGGCGCAGGCGCACTCGCCGCCCAGTTCCGCCGACACCTCCACGGCGCGCTGCAGCAGGTAGCGCGCCCGCTTGCGCGTCAGGCCGTCCTCGGCGCAGGCCAGGCCGGCCCGCACGGCGCT